>VWZW01007942.1:514530-541156 GCA_013397115.1 Edolisoma coerulescens | reverse complement strand
GGCTCCGCCCCCTCCCACAGGCCCCGCCCCTTCCTGCTCTGTGTCCCCTCGGCGACTCCGCCCTTGTGCGCTGTCAATCACAAAGGTGACTCCGCCCATTCCCGCACGCCACGCCCTTGCTCGCTGTCCATCAGACGTGTGGCCCCGCCCCTTCCCAGGGCTACGCCCCGCGCCGGCCGTGGCGGGAAGCGCACGCGCAGGGTGGGGATGGGCGCGGTCGCGGTGACGTCACGCCTGGGTGCGGCCGCGCAGGCGCGGTGCGCGCAGCCGAGGGTCGAGGCCGCCGCCCGGAGCCGCCGGCGGGGCCGGGGCGGGCCCTGAGGGGAGACGGCCCCGAGACGGCCCCGAACCGGCCGGGTGAGGTCGGGGCGACGCGGCTGTGGGAGTCTGTCCTCTGACTGAGGTTGTCTGGGTGGGTTATTTGCCCCCGGAGGTTTGGGGATATTAGTGATATTATTGCTTACTGCCTTTCCGTTTGTTTTTATATGCGGTATATAGGGTATAATATATATGCAAAAAATATTATATAGGGTATGTGGAGAATATATATGGTATATAAGTAAAATATATGAGATTATGATATAGGTTATAGAGACTGTATATAGGGTATATAGAGCGTAATGGCCAGTCTTACACTGTACACTTACAGGCATTAACAGAGTGTAAAACATTCTGAGTCTGTATTTAAATACAAGCAGTAATGGCAGAGACCTGGTCATTAACACCTTCTGGAGAGTGTGGCAGAGGGTCCAGCTGGCTGCCCGAGCCAGGTGCTGTCGGTGCTGTGTGGCCGAGGTGGTCTGAAATGAACATTGGCTCATTAATGATGCAAATCAGAGGGGAGATGGGGTGTTGAGGGAACAGTGATTTCCACTGAGGAGGGATCTGCCAGACCTGGTGCAATGCCATTCTCTAGACTCGTTTTCTGTCACTAAGTGATAAAAGCTGATGGAAGTGGTGGGGGCACAGGGCAGTGAGTGTGGATTGTATTTGTCTGGGGCAGCCAGCGGGTTCCTCACCAATGGGACTGGCTGCTGGCACCACTGGTGTGCCAGACATTGCTGAGAGTCAGAACTGGTCAGTTCTCTGGCTGCAGTTTACTGTGACCGGGTCTGGGCTTCACGGCAGAGGAGAAGAATCTACGGGAGGGGGTCCAGTGTAGGCCACAGAGGTGATCTGGGGTCTGGAGCATCTCTGTGATGGGCAGAGACTGCGGGAGCTGGGCCTGGCCAGGCTGGAGAAGGGAAGGCTGGGAGGGGATCCCATCAATCCACACAAACACCTCCGAGGGGTGCCAGAGGATGGGGCCGGGCTCTGCTCAGTGGTGCCAGTGCCAGGATGAGGAGCAGTGGCCATAAAATAAACCACAACGAGTCCCAGCCCAGCAGGAGGAAGAACTTGTGTCCATGGAGGGGCAGAGGCCTGGAAGAGCTGCCCAGGGAGGGCCTGGAGTGTCCCTCTCTGGGGACATCCCAAGCCCAGCTGGACACGTTCCTGTGCCACTGCTGCAGGGGCCCCTGCCTGGGCAGGGGGCTGGGCTGGGTGAGCTCCAGAGGTGCCTTCCAACCCTAATAATTCAGGATTCTGTGATTCTCTGGATGGTGTGAGTAATGCTGTTCTCAGTTCAGAGGAGTAGGGTTTTATGGGTGGATGAATGAAAGGAAATCCTCAGAAGCTGAGGGTGATGTGGGACAGAGCTGTGCAGGTGGTGATGTCATCATGCTGCTGGTGGAGTTCTGTCCTTCTGAAGAGTCTGTGTTGAACTAACAGAATGGCCTTCTTCAAGCAAGACAATTTGTTGTGGTGTGTCCTGTAAGCTTGTCCTTATATGTCTGAAAACCTCTGCAGCTTTTGTCCTCACCCCATGATTCAGCTCCTAAACTTGCTGTGGCAGCAGCCACCTCAGCTCTTGGTTCGGACAATAAGTTGTTTTGCTCAGCAAGAATAATTTTTGTTTTAATTTGAGTTTTTCACGCAGGGCTTGTTCAGTTGCACGGAACTTCTCCATCAGGTTGATTGCTGATGAGCACTGGGGGCACTTGTTCCCTTACACTTTTTGTCCATAGGGCCTCAAGCCTTTGGGTCGTGTATGGCTTTGGGGCATGGGAGAGGGCTGAGAAGGAAAAAGCTGGTAATTAATTCCTTCAGTACCCTTAGTGTGGGAGAAGAGGCACACTCTGCTCCATGAGCGTTTCCCTGTGAACTTAGTGCTTAGTAGTCGTGTTTGTATTGGAGGTTTTGTTCTACTTGTGGTGGTGGCTGGGGTGGTAAGGTGGAAAAAACCATTTTAATCCTCTTACAATCCTCAGTATAGCTTTCTGCTCAGGCTAAATGCAATGATTAAACGCAGTGATGGAGCTGAAAGAACGTAACTGTGCAGTGAGCAAAAAGACTTCAATTCCGGTAATCACAATTAAGGTGGCTCCTGTGCTCATCTCTGGAGTGGAGCCCCGTGCACCCCTGTTTGTTTGTTCCATTGTCTCCAAAGCCCAGCTTGTGCTGTTTCAGTCTGTTTTGTGTAGAAGCAGGCCTGGCGTCTGCAGTGGGGATTAGCTGTAACAAACTGCAGACCTGGTGGTACCCATACGTGCTAACACTCCAGAGAGTGGTTTTCGGGGGTTCTTAGACACCAAAAGGTGCTTGTCTTCAGACCTTGAATTGGTAATAATTAACTTATCCATTCTGTTTTGCAAGTTGTCACCGCTGAAAACTGCTGACTACCTCCATTTATAGGGTCTGTGTCTGGAAAAAAACCCCTGACAGTCTGTCCTGTAAGCTGGCCACTCAGTATCCCAGCAGCCTTGTGTTATCTTCTCCCTTAAATGGAAGTGTGCTGAGAAATCCCCAGTGGAATGTTGGTTTTGAACTCTGGAATATGTGCCTGTTATGTTAGATGGGATAAGTAATTTATAAAGGATATAAAAGAAGTGTTGAAGTCTGTGAAGTGTTTTTAAACGCCCTGTCACGCTTGCAGTCAGTACAGCCATTGAGATCTCAGGATTTGCATTCCACAGTTAATAGTTAACAGTTTTAAAGTGGTAGAATTATCGCCTCTGTGTCTTAGGTCTGTGTGCAGTTTGAAGTGCTGTGTTAGGAGAGTGTCAGACCATTTGTTGGAGATCCAGGATGACCCTGTTTAGAGACACACCAAAGGCTTATCTGGAGAAGTGGCACATCCCGTGTGCGCTTTTTTTGTAGTACATTTTGTGCTTTGCTTATTATTTTCTCATTTTGAGATGGACTGCTATTTTTATCTTCAAGTCTTCTTGTACATAAATATCTTATCTATCTTTATCTGAAATCATATAGTCTTTAACAGACAGTGATTTAAGTATTGTTTAAAAGTTTGGGGAAAAAAATCTATAAAGTGGAGCTGGTGAGAGCCTTAAGTTGTATGTCTCCTTGCACTGTTGGCGACTTAGTGCCTCAGTTATAAGTGCCTCAAAGTTATAAGGATTAAGTTTATTTTTAAAAAATACTGATCTGTGAAACAGTTTAGAGAGTGTCTAGTGAGGGCATTCAGAGCTCACGTTCAGAAAACAACAGTTCTGCCTACGTAAAAAACATATATAGTGGTGGTGCTCCTGGTTTCTGATAGTTAGAACATAGTGTAATTCTTCTGTTACAAGTATAAGTCCTAAAAGAATCTCTTCAGAACAAATGCGGTCTCCTGAAGCACATGGTTCCTCCAAGGAACCTTCCTTTACTCAGGGAAGCAAGCAGCCATTTAATAAAAACGTGTCACCAGAGCTTTTTCATGGCTTCTAATCCATTTATGTAAATACTGGGACAGGCTGTAGGCACCTCCAGGCAGCAGAAAATAAAACTTGTTCATCTCGCTGAAAGAGGACTTGAAACATGAGGAACTAGAAGACTTTTACAGTTCTTTGGTGATGCAGACACATGGAGTCAGGACAGAGAGGTGCAAGAGAGACAAGGGGTTACTGCTGGTCTGCCCTGTTTTGGGGGTTTTGATTTTGTTGTGGGTTTCAGTTTTTTGCTTGTAGGCCTATTGTAGAAAACCTGAAAACCTATGAAAAATTTGAGGAAAAAGTAGTGAAATTAGGAATGATATATATGCTTGTTTTTCAAGGTTAGGTTAGTTATTGAAAATACTTTACCAAGTCAAATAACTGGTTTTTTTTCAAAAATAGATTTAACTAAACAAAACAACTTTGCTGGGTTGGCAGACTGAGGTGTGATAGTTTTCTGAGTTCTCTGTTGAAGTGAGTTAATCTGTATTAAATAGATATAAATATTTGAGTATGATTTTAGTTCTACAGTTCTTTGCATTGAGTTCCTCCTTTTTTTGGAGAGTTTAGTGGGCCAGCGCTGTACAGCATCAATGCACCCTTCTAATTAGCATTATAATCTGATGATAGATAGTGGTGTGATCTAATAATGCCCTTATGCTTAAATCAGAATTTGTTTTGTATCTCTCAAGAGTGCAAAACAATGAATATTCTGTAGGTGTTTCTAAGGAACACGTAGATGTTTTAAGATGTTTTAATATGTTTTAAGACAAACATAGATGAAATAATTACTTGGCTCTCCTCTGTACTTTTTTTAAATATGAGAGATTTTTGATTTTTTCTAATCTTCTGCTGTTATTGATATCTGTGATATCTGGTGAGATTGCATAATAAATACCTACAGAGAACACAAATCAGCGTTACGCATCTCCTGGTCCCCGGTTTTCTTGTAACCCTTCAATATTTCTTGTTTATTGGTCTGTTTGGCTATTGACTGTCCACAGATACGTGCTTTAGGGATGGGACCTGCTCTTTAATGTCTCTCAGTGAATCACCAAAAGCTGTTAATCATGTAAGGTTCTTAATTGGAATAACTTCCAGTTCATGTTGTTGCGTCCCCCTTGCTGGGAGGTCGTGGTTGTTACAGGAAAGATCTGTATTCACATGGGTGAGGCGAAGGGACACTAAGTCTGTGCTTGCTGCTCTTTGAGCTCTCTAGACAGCTGTGAGAGACTTGTATTAGAGTGCAGCCTCAAGACTTTGGCTGTGACTAATTAACGGCTGTGGATATCAAAACAGTGATACATTCAGATTGTTCATTTTTGGCTTACATGTGGGCACAAAGCACTGCATTTCTGCGTATTTGTTTCACCTTTCTTGTACTTTGCAAGTCTCTGTTTGAACTACACATTGCCTCAAAGTGTTCTTGTCACGTGCATATTGCTCTGGTAAATAATTACATCACATGTGGTGAACAATTACATATTAATGTAAGTTAGTGCTCCTGATCTGAGCTATTCAGTGAGGGGAAACCGTAGAGCTTAAGGGGGGGAAGTAAGGCATAGGATCTAGATCTGCAGCTGCAGGGTGGCCTAAGTGGTGTGAGAGGATTTCAGTATTTGTTTGGGCTCTAAGCTTTTAGAAGGATGACTGGGCATTACTAGGCGGTCAGAATAGCAGTTGTGTTGGGGTGGGGGGTGAAGTCAGCCAGTGCAGAGACTGAATGCACTGATAAAAGCAGAAGGAAAACTAGACAGGTCTCCGCAGGTGTAGTTCCCAGACGTTAGACTAAATGGATCTCAGTCCCTTCAGTTTGCTCAAAGGAAGTGTAAATATTGATTTTTGATAGATAGTTGCACTGTATGGGTGTTCAGCCATGAAAAAAAGATGTGCAGTTAGAAGGCAATTCAGAGTGACCAAAAAGGCATAAAATTGAATGGCTGGAAAGGTTCATTGAACAAATAAACGAGGGTGTTTTGCCGTGGGGAATGTGGTTGATTAATAAATAGCTTTCTAATGAACTGGTAATTCTATAATAAGAGTTTTATGTTCTTGGGGTCTCAGAAGTATAATTGTTTATGTGTTTGGAGTAGAACAGAAATGATGAGCTGAATTACGATGTTGGATTTTTAATTTTTATTATTATTTAAACAGTTTAAGTGTGGAAAGGTGATAATGGCCTGTTTTGTTTCTTGCCTGTGAACTGTATGGCATAAAATGGGTATGGGGTCAGACTAGAAGATCCTAATATTCCTTCTGGTTTAAAACTTTCTGACATTGTAATGCCATAGCAGATGCTTTCAGATGCATTTACTTTTTTTTAAGTAGCCTCAATTTTGTGATTTGAAGTGAATTTTTGGGTGTATTGTTCGTAGTGCTGAGTACACTGAGCATATCCAGAACAGTTAGAGGCTGCAGCCCTGTTTGTGCTTAGGGTTTATTTACATGGAGAGAGAACAAAGTGATAATAAAAATAAAAAAATACCTCACATGAGCTGTTGTCTGATAGGAACACTTGGGCTTTGTAAACAAAAAATGCTTTGAATTAAATGCTGTGTTTTTCTCTGTAGGTTTAAGAAGGCTAAAGCTTCACTAGAACTGTGACTAGAATGGACAGTTACTTTAAAGCTGCAGTCTGTGACTTGGACAAACTGCTTGATGAATTTGAGCAGAATACAGGTTGGTTTCTGCACTGCCTTTTTCGTGGAAGTACGTGGTCAAATGACTGTTACCATGGAGTTTGAAAGCAGCATCTGCTAAATAAAAGCTTGTATTGATGAATAGATGGGATTGAGAGGGAGTACACTGGAAAGAGAGGAGTCTTATAAACTTTGCTTTTGATCTCTTCTTGCTTAAAATAGATGAATGTGAGTGCTTCAGAACACATCAAAATCCATATGACTCAAAGCTTTCTTCAGTCCTGGATTGCTTAGAGCATGCACACCCCACACCAGACCTGCCAGAGGATCCTGCCCGATGTCCTGCCCCAGAGGAGAACTCTGTCTATGCCCCTGCAGGCACAAGTGACGTGCTCAGTTACTCACCACCCAAAGAGAAGGGTGTTGCTGGACCTGACCTTTTGTCCACTGTGGACAGTGGTCCCCTCAATGAAATTCAGGCTTTGAACCTGGGAAGGTGTAGCGTACCTGTGTGTGATCTTGTCAATGACACAGCAAATTTAATCCACTCAGTGGCTGCTCGTGAAGGGACTCAGAAGTTGCAGCTGGATGACTTCCAGTACAGCGAAGGGCCCGGTGGCTGTGGCGTGTCTTGTGTCCCTGCTCCTGTTTGTGTGTTGTCACCTGGCTGCAGTGGTGCTGCCAGCACTAAGCAGAGTGATGGGGACTCAGTGTTACAAGACACAGGGCATCTTAAAACAGAGCAGATTAATAATGTTCCTTTAAAATCAGAGAGTTACGTTGCAGGAACAGTCCTGGATCCGTGTGATGATCAACACAGGACAGAACCTGTAAAGTGCGATGAAGTACCTGACCAGCCTGGACAAACTGCTGCCCTGGATACTGAATGTGTCACTGTAACATCACAGAGTGTGAACGCACACAGTCCCAAAGATGAGAAAGCCTCTGAAAAACTGCCTTGTGAACCACATGAAGACAGTGCATGCTCTGCAGTAAGCAAAGAGGTGTATGGAGGAAATGCCAGAGGAAAGGTAGACCCAGACGATGGGAGTAATGTCGATTCCATGCCTTCAGATCTGCCAAAGAGGCATCAGTTGCATGAAAGCAATGCAACATTACCTGGAAATTGTGTCTTACCAGGCTCCTCGTGTCAAATAGGAACTGAAGTAGAGTTGGAAAAGAACGTCACAGAAGAGAATGTAGATAGTGAAGAACTTAATAGCAGTGGGATACTAAGCAGTGTTTCCAGTTTGTGTATTTCAGCCGAGGATGTCCACGCATCTCTGTCTTGTCTTTCCCTTCCTGTGTCTATGTGTGGTTCATTAGTTGTAACAGAAGAAAAGGTTAATCCTCTACCTCAAAATGCAGTGGCGGAGGTTATTAGTGATACTGTAACTGCTCATGCTGGGGAGTCTAAAACTCATCTCTCTGGCAAGGAATCCTGTGGAAATAGTAACTGGCATGAGCAAGAAGATTTAGCTGAAATCAGTGGAAGTATTGCAGAAAAAAGCAGAGATGGAGAGAAGTATGATACTGAGAATGTAACTGATGATGGTGATTCTCAGCAAATCCAAGCTTTTGCTTCTGGTTTTCTAGACCTTGAAGGTGAGCCATATGGCGTTGGTGTAGACGCTTTTTACGATGAGAGCATGAGCTCTGTTATGGCTGACTTTACTGTTGAGGAGAGTGTTATTAAAAGTGATATTCTAATAAGCGACACTGAGCTTGATGATTTCTTGTACGGACAAAGTCTGCAGTCCAGTGTGCTGAAGTCTTCAGACAATGATGGTAACTTGATGGAAGCTGATGCAGATGGAGGGAATTTAACAGATCTGAACAGCCTGGATTTCACAGAGGCCAATGAAGAACTTATGGAAGCAAAACTGGAGGAGATAACGAGCATTAATAGTAACCTTAAAGTGTCTCTTCCTGCCAATGAAGTGGAAGCTGCAGCAGAAGTCAGCGTGTCTCACGGTCAGGGCGTGACTGAGAGTGGCAGTGGACCTCTGGCTTCTGATGTTTGTATTAAAGGTGCAAGACCAAAGCAGTTGCCTGACCTTTCCCAGGGAGCTGCTGGTCAGAAACAACTGAATAGAACAAATGAACTTGAAAATCAGGGATCTCGTTCTGTTACCCCAGAAGCTCCCCTCTCAGACACCAGTGTAAATGTTGGTAATAATTCTGACCCTGGGGAAAGCAGCACTGAAGCTGGAGGAAATCAAACATCTGAAAGCACTGAATCACGTAAAACACCTCCAGCTCTGTCATGGAAACAGCCCTTGTGGGTCCCGGATTCAGAGGCACCCAACTGCATGAGCTGCCAGGCCAAGTTCACCTTCACAAAGAGGCGACACCACTGCCGAGCCTGTGGGAAGGTGAGTTACTGGAGAGGGGTCCTGTGCTGCTGACAGGAAATGGAGATTCTGATTTAGGCATAACCGAGATAATAGAAGGGAAAGAATATTGACAGAAGTTTTGTAGGCTCAAAGTATTTTGTTTAACAGAGACCAATTTTTATTTTCCCTCCATAGGAAGCTAAAGACTGTTGGAAAAGACTGATGTTAATTAAGAAATGTATGACCTTTTTTGTGAAAATTGTAATTAAAGGGAACTTCAAACTATGATCTTATCCGCCGTTACTGGCTAGACTGATGTGTTTTGCATTGAGTAGGGGAGATGAGATGATGGACTACTTCAGATGAGATGATGGACTACTTCTCATCGTAATTGTACCGAATCAGCTCATTATTGAGCTTTTAACCTAAGTATTTATGTTTTAAAGAATTGAGGTGGTGATGATGAGAATCCAGTGGTTATACTAGTGGTTGTAAGTGGTTATACTAACTGTAGAGCACTATCTGTGAACCTGAAGGGATTGCATTCTTTCGGGAACTGTAACAGCAGTACCAAATGCAAAAGGATTTAGGGTCTAAATCTGTCTTCCTGTGTGTTTAGATGTATCATTTTCTAAAGGACTCATATCAGGGGAAAAGTATGTGATTCACCAACAAAGTGAGTAATTGTAGAACTGTTTTTCAGCCTGAGGTCTTCTACAGAGAGTAAGTGATGCCAAAGCTGATACTCAGTTCAGAATTCCCTTGTGATCTACTGTGGCTTGTACTAGTGCATAAAGGGAAGTGCTAGCAGTACTGATGACCTTACTGTTCAGTGTTGCTCTGTAGGCTTTAAGGATGAGGAGACAGAGCAAAGACTAGTGTCAGTACTGAATTTTGGCATCCCCAGTGTTAAGCACCACCTGGAAAGGCATGGTACTTTTTTTTCCCACCTCTCTTCTAGCACTGTGTATTCAAAGCATGATGCTCATTTGCTCAACTGCAGTCACCGTGAACTAAAATGTAGGTGTGAAATGGAGTGTGCAGGAAATGAAGAACTCCTTGTGCCGACCTGGAAGCCATTGAGCTTACTGCCAGAATATCCTGTCGAGGTTTTGTGATGGTTTAAAACAGTCCTTCAGAGTGGGTTTCGTTTTAGTCATAAGACTGACTGAGCTCAAGTTCCCTTTTTACATTCACTGTGAAGTTCTCGCACCTTGTCTAGAGATGGGGATGGGACGCCCTTCACTGCACAGTCCTGTGGACAGCTGTGAGTGTGTCAGCTGAGGGGCAGAACAGCAGTGTAATTAGTGGGAGCATCACAGTGTCTCTTCATTAGGAGAGAGAGTGAAGGCAGCATGGGTTGTCTAAACCCTAGCAATATGGGAGTGCTATGCAACTGTAGCTCTGTTGTAGCTTTTCTGAATGTGCAGCTTAACTTTCTGCCTTGTAAGACTTTTTGTCTTTTTAACAGTAACTTTTTGTCTTAAAAAATCCCAAACCAAACATTCCCTGTGAACCTGTTGTTTGTTGTGTTTTCAGCCACTTGGGAAATAAGGGAAAACTGGTAGGAATTCACAGTTGTCCTCTGTGGACTATTCTAGAAGACAATTTTATGGATTCCTGTAATCCTACATCTTTTTTTATCAATGAAAATGGCAACACTTGTGGGTTCTGGCATCTGGAGGAAAGTGTGAAGTTAGTGGCCCCTGCTTTCTGTCCCATCTGCGGCACGTGCAAGGCCAGAGAGCTTTGCAGTCCCACTGTCCAGGTGTTTGTCTCTTGTTGTGGTACCCTTCTTCTTCCTAGTTCAACCAGAACCCACTTCTTTGCTCAACAGCCTGCTATTCACCTCCTTTCTCCTGTCCCTTAGTTTGCCTTCACCTTTTAGGTGCATTAGGATTAATCCTCTCTCAATCCCCTGCAGGTCCCAGTGTCACCAAGGGTATGAGGAGAATACTCCTCGCAGGGGATTGTGCTGCTTGGCGTTTGAAGCCCTAAAGTGGATTATAACTGATAAGCAATTAATCCTCCTCAATTACATTCTTAACGTATGTACTGAGCATGCAGGTTTCCTGTTGAGGTAAATTACCTGTGGCACTTATCCAGAAGCAGCTGGACTAGTTTCTTTTTTTAGCTCATATTACACTGATCATTCACTGTTTTTACAGTAACTTTTCCTGCTTTGAGGAGTTCACTTGTAATAACTTAATTTTTTTCCTATGCCACTACTGTTTGGGATTTTTTCCCCTCTTGATCCACTTTGTTTTTCTGGATTGGGAGCAATTAGGAGTAGAGAAGACCTTTAGGGGTTTCAGAAGACCTTTTGTAAAGGCTCCAGAGTCTGCATGCAGCTAAAAATGGTGTGACTTGTTAAAAAGTTGCAGATCATCCTTGAAAGAACATAAGGGGAAAGTGACAAAGGCTCCATATTTATGGCAACCCTTGCAAAAAACAGCTTTTCTAAAGACATAATTTTTGAATGGGATTGTGCAGGTGTTGTCCAGGCTAATGAGACACACTTTCCCCCCTGTTTCTGCTTAAAAATAGACAGGACGTATACCCTGTTGGAATAGACAAGCATATTCTGTTCTTGCAAAGCAGCTGTCTTTGGCAGCCCTTTGCAGAAGGGAGCTTGTCCTGCAAAGGCAGCATGGCTTGTTGTTGCTGCGGGAGCAGGGGAGCCCACTTGGCTGCGGCAGCCCGTGAGCTAGCGGGGCACCGCGCTGGGCGCCGTCCCGGGGAGCAGAGGCAGCCTGAGCATCGGGCAGACCGGTAACGCCTTGCCGGGAGCCGTGGTCGGCCCACGGGGCTGCAGAGACCATCCTGAAGCCCCAAAGCAAATCCCAGCTCTGAGTCTCAGGCCTTGGCCCTGTCACCGTTGTTCAATGTAAAATACTGATGGCAGGAACAGAAGTAGGAGTGGATTTGGGATGGGTGGTGCAACCTGAAATTCTTTTTGTCGCTCCAGATAAGAATTTTAATATAATTTCAGTTGTGTCCTCCATGTTGCTGCTTTCTGCTGGATGTATATTGTGGGTTTTGTTCTTGGTTGGTTGTTTTTTTTCCTCTTTGTGAGGGATTAAGAAAGTGGCTTGAATATAAGGCTACAGATGGTTTAGAATGAAGCAAGTGTATTTTTTGGAAGAGTTTTCTATTCGCTGTGCAATATGTTGATAATATTTAATGCAATCGTTTTCTGATTCAGGTTTTTTGTGGTAGCTGTTGCAAACGAAAATGCAAACTACAATACATGGAGAAGGAAGCAAGAGTCTGCACTGGCTGTTATGATGATATTAATAAAGGTAAAGAGGGTTTTTTGAGTAATTGCAGTAATCATTGAAGTATCTCTTTAACCTTTGTTCTTTTTGGGGAGCTTGATTACTTTAATTGGTGTATTTTGTCCTATTTCTGAGATGGAGGGATGAAGAGAATAATTGTACCTTTTAGTTGGATTCCAGTTCTTATTTTGAACTTTGAGTCTCAAGGTGGTTTTTTGTTACTTAAAAAAAAAATAAAAGTAGGTTTTAACTCCATAGGACTAAATAGGAAGTTATAGAAGAATACAGTTTATCCTGTTGAGTCATCTGTGGCAGGAATCTAGCAGAAGTGATCCTCCCTCCACAGTAGCCCTCTTCGTGTTTAAAGGCCACGTCCCTGCTTGCTCTCACATGTTGTTTGCCCACTTCATGTTGCTTCCTGTCCTGGTGTTTTTACAAGTCACTTACCAGGGCTGCAGTAAATGACTCGTCAGATAACCTTTTCTTAACCAAAAACTAAGCATGGATGCTTGTGAAAACATCGGGAGAAACAGCTGAGGTCCCGTTGATTAGTATGTAAATAACAAGTTGAAAACCTGTCAGATTTTTAATAGGCCACCTGAGTGGAGTTTAACCTGCTGGATGTGACACGTGTTTGCCCCAGGGGTCGGGGGTCACAGGGTGTGATGTAGTCACTGCAGTGCTGCCAGGATCGACAAGGGGAGGCCTCTTTCACTCATGAGAAATTGGGCAATTATGCAGGTAGAAAATAAATCTACATTTTCTTCCATACAACAGTTTGAGTGTTTATCTTTTGTAAGTAGATCACAAGCTCTGCATTGCCTCTGCCGAAAAAACCCCACCCACCCACAGTACTGGTCTGCAAATGAAATTTAATCAATTGTGAGATCTTAAAAACTAACCACATTTTTTTAGCACAGGCATTTGAAAGGATGATGAGTCCAACTGGTCCTGACCCCAATTCCAGTGTCTCCTCTGAACATTCTTCTGCTGTTCCACCTGTAGAGGAAGCCCAGATAACTGGTAGTGCCAGCTCTCCTTCACCATCTGCATTGTTGCCTATCTCAGCACTTAAGCAACCTGGTCTTGAAGGTACAGATGCTAAATACAGCAAATATCTAGCACTTCGAGAGTCTCTTTGGAAAGAGTTGCTTATCGCATCTGGTGATGTGAAGTTGGTATTTTTTGTGTGAAACAGGAACTCTCTGAATGGAAACACTTCCACTTCCTAATTTTGGTGGCAGGCCAAAGCTGGTCCTAAATCTCCGTTTTTGAAATGTGGATGCTACTTTTTTCATTGCCCTCTCTGTTTATATTGTAAATCTTTTCATGTAGCTGTTCATTCTATAATTTTTATATGTCTTGGGAGATCTTTGGCTGTGTGTTGGACTGCCAATCTTACAGGAAAAACAAAACGTAGCTGTTCAGGGAGAAGTTACAAAGGAGCAGCAAAGGTTCATTCTCTGTGTAAATACTAATGACTAGTGGCTACCTAGTGTCTTTGTTCCACTTTTATTAAACATCTGACCTTCTTCAAAGAAAATACATTTTTAAACAAAGTGATAGATCAACTTCTTTTAAAGTGTATTTCGTCTTTTATTTGTGATATGCATTTCATTCTTACCTCACTGTGGAGGGATGATTGAGGAAGTAGCCTTCTGCAGTATGAATTGACAGATTTAACTGTAGCAGGGCAGCTTCCTCTGCAAGTGAGAGATTTTGTTGCATGTGTTTGCCTGATTGGAGACTGGCTAATTTCAACCTCTGCCTGTGCTTCATTGCAGTAAACAGATTGTCTGTACATGTGGTGGGGAGAAGGGGCTAATTTTTGTCCCTTTCAGATATTGGAACAATGTGATAACATGGAACTCTTGTTTTAACCTGTCCCAGGGCTCTGCCCCAGAGAGCAGAGGAGGGTTTGGTTTGCAGATGGTATTTTGCCCAATGGGGAAGTGGCAGACACAGCAAAACTGTCCTCTGGAGCAAAGAGGTCGCAGGAGTCCAGCCCAGTAAACCCGGACGTGCCGGAGGCGCTCACGGTAGGAGTCAGGATGTTTTAGCTGCATGAATTACCTGCTGGGAGACCTTTGCTTGCTATTGATGGGGCCCCTTACAGACCGTGGCTTCTGATTCACAGCTTTTGGAACCTGAGACATTACTGGAGTATTTTTGGCAGGGGCTGTGAAGTCCTTGGATTGGAAAACACAGTAGTAATTTTCAATTCGAGTAAAACCAAGCAACGTTTCCAAACAAAAACCTTGTTTGGTTTGAGGTGTCTGTGAACTTCAAATCTGGTGTGGCTGAAAATTTTCCAGAGCAGTTTCTTTTGTACCCAGTGTTTGATTGACCACTTCCGTGAAGGTGACCTCAGCCACAGTTCTGAAGCCTGCCATTAGCAACGTGCTTATAGTAGACGTTTGTGGTTGGTTGTTTTTTTTTCCAGTGGCCTGCTGTAGTTTCCCTGATGGATTAGACTAACCAAAAGTTGCTTAGTGCCCTGCAGTACCACATTATAGGGTGCAACAAAATCTGTGTATTGCTTCTAGTGTGAACTAATATTGAACTGAGAGTGGGATTGGTTTTTTTGCCATGAGTCATATGCATGATGTTGAATGAACTGCTTTAAAAGAAAAATCCAAAGAAGAGGTGTAAGTTTGCTGTGGAAAGACAGTGAGGTTCCTCAGGTGAAACCTTCTTAAGATAAAACATAGCACTGAAGCACTCTCTCAAGTAATAACATAAATTCCATGATTCTCACAGTACTGTAAAGTTTTTAAAATATATTGTTAAAGCTAAAAAACCAGATAATTAGTATTTGTATATGGGGGATCTGAACACTTCTCAGGTATATAGCATTTAAATCAGGTTTTATTCATGAAGAACAGTAGTAATCAAATAAAAAAAAAGTCGGATTACTCAAAAGATATAGCCTGTCTCTCATTTTGGGGAAAGAGTAGGATATTTGCACTTGCAGAAGATGATCAATGTCTAAAACTAAAAGCGGCATGGACAGAGTGAGTGGGAGACAGTTGATGGTTCTTCTGTGCAGCCTCAGAAGCTCAGACAAAACCAGCACAGTGCAGCTCTGAAGCAAAGGCAACACAAAATCCTGAAAGTGCTGCCACAGGGTGCTGAGAAGGGCAAAAGTGCCAAGTGGTGTGAAACAGCAGCAAGCAAATTCATGAGGAAGAAGTCTATTGTTGGCCAATCTAGTAACGCTTTTGTCTGTTTTTGTGGAGTGTTCCCTTTGGGGTTGGTGGCTTTTTTTTATTTTCTGGCAGCATATTTGTTAAATGGAGGATTTGCTGGAAGCTGATGGGACACCAGGAGAACTGCTGCAGGGCAAGCATGAAGTTGTCAGGTTTTTTCTTGTTGTGTGGACAAAGTCTTCCCTCTGGATAGAGGATGCAAGTATGACAAAAGATGATGTGCTTCTCTGTTTGCGTTGGAGGGGTTTTGGGGTGGTTGCTTTTTTTCATTTTATGTTTTTGTGACAGCTGACATCCTAATGTGCCTGACTTCATGGCTTGTCATACCTGTCTCACTGGGGGAGCAGCACAGGTTTGACTCCAAAGTAGAAATTATCCAGCCTGAGCAATGCTACCGTCAGCTATTAGTAGAACAGTAGAAATAGTGTAGAAATGTGTTTGCAGTACTCAGCTGCTGATCCAAGGGATGCCAATGTTCAGTAGCTGTGAGTGGGGGAAACTACCAGCAGACAGATTCCTGAAGGGGCCCTCGGGGTGTTGCTTGTGTTACACCTGCCTGTCGTGTGCTGCAAGCACAGTCTGCAGCCCTCCCATCTGAATTTGTGTGACCAAACAAATAAATGAGCGATGCATCTTCACCTGCGTGACTCCTGAACAAGAAAAAAAGAGGATCCAGGAGAGATTTGCTGGCTTTCTTCTTATTAGGAGGAAATGTATTCTCAGCTTTTGTGATAGATTGCTTTCTCTTTTTGCTTCTAGAATGCTAATAATGAAAGTTTAGCTGGTTGTGAGACAGTGTAGATTTTTTTTGTTATTTCTTCTTCACAGGCTGCAAACCCAGAGGAAGAGGATCTTGTAATTGATGTAAATCAAAAAATGAAGGAAGAAATTGATAGGATTACAAGAATGGAGGAATTAAATCCTTCTGTTCCTTCAGATGATGCACAGCAGGCTGCTCCAGGCCAGAGTGAGGTGGCACCTGGTCACAAATTTGTCACTCTAGGAACTGAAGAGTGTTCTCCTGCAGAAGCTGAGAGGAGCAGGCCCAGTTCAGTGGATCAGAGCACACGGGATGTGCCTGTCAGTGCTTCAAGTTACAGAGCACTGTGTGGGTTAGAAAACTGGGTGCGACGAGAGATCAGCCTTCTTCCTGATGGTGATCAGCTGCCCCCACTTCTGCTTGCACTGGATCAAAAAGGCAAAGGTAAAATTTGGTAAAATTTTGAGAAAATTGTTAGTATTTACTCATGGAATCCTAGAATCATTTGGGTTGGAAGGGACACTAAAGCTCAGCCAGTGCCACCCCCTGCCATGGGCCGGGACACCTCCCACTGTGCCAGATTTCTAAATACAGACTCATGTGCATGCAATTTGTATTCTGATATAATTCTCATGTAATTTATTTGTTGCATACTGGATTGCTGGATAATGACTGTGCATTTTTAACAAGGCAAATACGTTATGAGAAGAATGCTTCACCCCATAAATGCGTGATAGTGGTGGCTGTGCTCATCAGTGGTACTGACAGAATCAGGGTATAGATGAAGAGTCAGCACACATTCAGTCAGGGATTTTCAAAGGAATGGTAGCCCTGGTTTGCACCTCTGATAGAAGCTGCTGCTTCAGCTTTGCATGTCCCTTGAATCCGAGGGTGAGCTGTTCACTGGTTGATCTGTAGCTATTCAGAGCTTGGGAATAACTGCCAGGGTAGGAGGATGGGACAACGTGTCATACCCTGGACTAATTCGTGGTTTGGGTCATTGGCTGGTGTATTGGACTAAATCATGTGTTAATTTATTTAGATCTTCTGGTGGAGGAACATCAATTTCACCAAAAGGTCACCTTGCTGCTTGGGGAAGGAGGTCCTAATCCATTGACTTTTATTCTAAATGCAAACTTGCTTGTCAATGTTAAGCTAATAACATGTAAGTATTGCACATTTTCTTTTCCATGAAATCAAGCCTTTTTTTTTCTGTCTGTAAAACAGCATTACTGTGGTATCTTATCTTTTTAAAGATTCCTCAGAAAAGTGCTGGTGCTTCTCAACAAATGGACTGCATGGTTTGGGTCAGGCAGAAATTGTCATTCTGTTGCAGCGTTTGCCAGATGAAGATGTTTTCCCTAGAGAAATATTCAAATTATTTCTTGACATCTATAAAGATGCAATGAAAGGTGTGTCATTTTAATGTCTACCTTTTTCTTGTGTAGTATATTCTTGCTGATCTTTAAAACTTAAAAGTTGATAGGTAATTTTTCCTGAATTATTTGTCTAATGATTCTCTTGAAAGAGCTTGCAGTGTTAGACTAGAGTTCTAAGTAACAGAAACAAAAGAATTGAAGTTTCTTTGTTTCATACACTTCTGTAAACATCCTGTTTATAGGTTTTTTTTGTTGTTTAGTCGTATTGTGGTGGAGATTCTTGGTACGAGCCCTTGAGTCTATTGTTTTTAGGACATCTGGCACTTAATTTGTAGGAGTACAGTGCTCATGTATATAAATATTTTACGTCTGTTGATCAAAACTCATCAATCGATGTGTCTAGGACTTTTGGCACTTGTTTGGAGAAACTTAGTTTCATAGTCAGGTTCCTTTGGTTATGAAATGCAGGGCTCCTGTTCTGTGGGTTTAGATATCTGACAGACTTCAGGAAGATGTGACAGGAATGGTGGGCTTGCCAGTCTGTCAGAGGTCTCTGGTTAGAGCAGTTCTCTTGGCACTACAGCATGAGTGACCCGGATCTCTAAACACTCTCCATTCCTCTCTCTACAGGAAGGTTCATAAAAAATATGGAAAACATTACTTTTACAGAAAACTTTCTCAGCAACAAAGAGCATGGAGGATTCCTGTTTGTTTCACCAACTTTTCAGAAACTTGATGATCAGATTCTACCAGATAACCCTTTTCTTTGTGGCATTCTTATCCATAAGCTGGAAATACCCTGGGCAAAAGTGTTTCCAATCCGTTTAATGTTGAGATTAGGAGCAGAATATGGGGGTAAGTTTTAATGGTTGCTGTAGAAATGTAAAGTTCCCTTTGGAAAATACGAGGGGTTTTTAGACAAGCAAACTGTTTAAAATCATCTTTGCAGTATTTTATATTACTCTTGTGTAAACTGGACATGGGGAGCCACCCGGGAATGTTGATTGTCCTGCTAGACTTCTTTGATTTTTTTTTTTCTTCTTAGCTGATGAGAAAGCTAAGAAAACAAAACTGACAGTAAAATGTAAAGACTTTTTTTTGGTTGTAGGAGAAGGGTTTGAAGGGATGTTCACAAGCCCAGTTTACAACTCTGGTAAAATGGTTATTTTAATTAAATTACTTGAGTCAAGTATATTGGCAAAATATTACTGCTTCATAAACCAAATACAGGTATTGATTGCTTATAAGGATAACTTATTAATACATTGGAAACATCTAGGCATGTAAAAAGGCAGGAGCCCACCATTGTAGAAGCTGCAAGTCCATAAACACGTACCCGTCACTTGTTCATGGATTTCTGGAGCCCACAGTGGATCTCTACCAGCTAGATTGTGTCTGCATGGTGACAAGGGTGGCAGCTGCTTTGTTGTTGTTCTTTCTCTTACCAAACTACTTGCTGTGTTTTGTTTTTTTAACCAATTTTGTCAGATATAACCGTGGAGGGGGAAAACCACACAGAGGCTGAGAATTAGAGAGGGGCTGTGCTTCCTTTGGCTGGTCAGATACTGAGATTTAGAAACAGGTTATAGCTGAAAAAACCCATAAAACTACTTTGAATAGCAAAGTTTAGAGTTGTTGATAGGTAAATACGACCTTTTGTCTTCCTAGCCTATCCAGCTCCTATGGTAAGTGTCAGGCATCGGAAGCCACTCTTCGGAGAGATTGGACACACGATTATGAATCTACTTGTTGTGAGTAGATGTTTTATTATCTTCCCTTCCTGTTGTAATCTAAATTACATAAAAAATCCTCCAAACAAAGAAATTCTGAATCTTGAAGGCAGAGCTAATGCTTTTGTTCTTCATACTTGACTTAAAACTGGTGAGTGATTTAGAAAAGCTGTTTGTTTCACCTTGTATTGTTATGCATTAGTTCTGGTAGTGAAAAAAGGCTTTAAATGATTGAGGGAGATACTGACATTTGCATTGATGCTGGTAGTCAGCATTGTTCAGGTGCATTTTTCTCTTCCAAGCATCATGGTGGTGCAGGGATTCTAATCTTAAATCTGATAGTTTTAGATATGAAGAAGGACTTGGCAGGCAGATGCTGTGGACTAACTGCACTGGTAATTACTTTGTCAGACAAACTTAACGTTGCTGCAGTTATTCAGCCTGTCTTTTGTGAAGGACTTTTTGGCAAAATCCTGAGTCAGGTCTGGAATTCATGCCATGTCCTGTGGAAGCTTTCCCTCTGTTACCCAAATAATTTGATTTCAGCTTGCAGTCAGCCTGTGTTCCTGACCAGTAACCTTCCTCTCCTCATGCTTACATGGGACTTGCAGCACTTTCCATCACAGCGTTCAGGGCAAGGCCATGGAAAGCACTGCGTGTCTCATTTAGGCCATCACTGCGTCCTCTCCTGGGCCTGGAGACCATCACAGTGAGATGAGCCTGCAGTCCTTGCCCCCTTTGCCCTGTTTGCCAGCACTGGTGTGCAGATCACTGCCTAAGCAATCAGTGGGAGGAGGTGCCCCACCTAAGAACAGCACGTTTCTCCTTACGTAGGAGTCAAACTGTAATCCATGAGCAGCTCCCAGCCTCGCTGGTGATGTGCCAGTGCCAAAGGGTAACTGCACCCTCATACTTCGAGCAGCCTTAATGTTGTGCTGCTGCTCAATGGGGTTTCTATGCAATTTCTTTTCAGGTGGATTAGAGTTACTTGGATTCCCCTTCATAGCTGTGTCAGCCTGAAGCAGGCAGGGGCAATATGTGCTCCTTGCAGGAGTTTTAATCACTGCATGACTGCAAAACGTTCTCTTGGTGGTGCCTTGGCACCTGTGATGCTCAGTTACAGATCATGCAGAGCCTCTCCCCACACAAGTGACTGAGGCAAAGGGCGCCTGTGTTACATCCTTAGTGCTGGATGCCAGTCCCGTGGAAACCTTAGTGCATGGAGATGTTTTTGTAAATACCCTTCTTGCTGCACCTGTGCTGATGGAGGAAGGTACTGATTCTCTGGCTCAGCTGGTGAAAAGAGCCTCTTTGTATCTTTTTTTCAGCTGGAGCAGTAAAAGCAAATGAGACCATTTCATACCTAATGTTGTTGCTCTGGAAGTAAGCAGAATTTTGCAGAAGTGGATGAGGTGATGGTGATTACTTCTGTCACAGAAAGGGATAAGAAATGGTGCAGTATTCAACCTGTAAATCAACAAGTTTGAGCTGTAGGGGACAGGCTGTGAGCCTGGAAACAAACTCATCTAGATGGTGGCTTCCACACTTCAGTTTTCTATGAGAGAGGGAAGGCTTTGAAGTTTTTCTTTCCCTAAAACACTGGGATTGTAATGTGTATGAAGTAGCCATAGAGTAAATAACCCACTGGTTAATAGAGCTACCTTGTCAGTGCTATGAATTTGTTAATACATTCACTGAGGTGCCTGTCACATGCACCCAGTGGGCAGAAAGGGATCCTGAAGTCTTTAGCCACTCTTAATATTACTATTTTTTAGAAGTCCTAGAGATGTATTTAGAGTACCTTCATCTAAGTGATGAAGGTAAGGAAAAGGTACCAAAACAATCTTTAACTGTCTGCTAATATAGATACTTTGTCTGTTATAGGACCTTAGAAGTTATCAGTATACTTTGCCTACCATAGACAACCTCTTTGTCCATGTGGAAATGGGTAGAAGCTGTATTAAAATACCTGTAAGGAAGTATAATGAGGTGAGTAAACCCGTCTTGGTTACTCTCTCTAATCCAAGCTGCTTTTGTCTTCATTGTTTTGTATAATACCAGTCACACCTCTACCATGAGCTCTTTGAAGAAAACCTGTCTGAACTTTATACTGACCTAAATGTGTCATGGGAAGGGCCTGCAATTACCTGAGCACACACTTCCCTCTGTGATATGCTGGAAGGTGGATAATGATGAGTTGAGATTTAGGATAGCTATTAAGTACTGAAAGATCAGCAGTTCTTCAAAGTGCTTCAGCATGTATTTTCAAATATTCTCTCTTATAGATTCCCTGATGATGATGTTTTGCTTAAGAATTAAAAAAAAAAAAAAAACCACAAACAAGCAACAACCAAAAAAAACCCTCTTAGTGGGATTTGTCAGTGTAATGACAAATTTTGTATTGACAGGTGCTGAGAGTGATCAACTCTTCTAATGAACATGTAATTAGCATTGGAGCAAGTTTTAACACCGAAGCAGACTCTCACTTGGTGTGTGTGCAGAACAAGCATGGCCTCTATCACACACAGGCAATCAGTGCCACGGGACATCCCAGGAAAGGTAGGAGGTCTGCTGGAGAAAAAGCTCATCTCTAGAGCAGAAATGGAAGTTCAGTGTTAGGCTGCACAGGAAATGCATCTCTGGTGTTACATTAAAAGGTGTTTAAAGAGGAGTGCAAGTTTAATGTCAGGTATGACTGACTGGAGTCACACGAAGTGGTGCTCACTTCCTTCCTACTTTTTCTAGTTACAGGTGCAAGTTTTGTGGTGTTTAATGGAGCGTTAAAAACATCCTCAGGATTTTTAGCTAAATCCAGTATCGTTGAAGGTAAGAATTTTGTTCTGTTCTCCTCTTAAGAGACTTGCAAAAAAAATAGCAGTCTTGTGTTAGGTCTTTATGCCTCAGTAAGCTAAACATTTCTTTTCAGGTTGTTTAACTTTTATGAAACCTATTGCAAACAAATGCTGCATAAAAATACATGATAGTTCACCTACATGTTTTAAAACATTCAAAATTTAACTCTGTTTAATCAATGCAGGTCTTTTCTTTATGGAACTATTTTCATTACCATATTGCTGAAATTCATATATTGGCACATATATGCAAAAAAAAAAAAAAATTCCCAAATTCACTTAAAAATGATGTTTTAGTTTGAGTTCTGTTGACAAAAAAGGTTTTCTTCCTCATTCATGTAACATTTAGTGCTGTAGGTGGGGGATGGAGTCCTTGTGTGCGTTTATTAATTAGCTGTAGGAGGTGGTTGGTCTCAGCAGAATTTAAACCAAGATTCTGTAAAAAGCTGTGCTGCTTTTCCTGTGGATAATTCAGAATTTTAACTGGTTTTCTTTTAGATGGACTAATGGTACAAATAACACGAGAAACAATGGAAAGCCTACGTCAGGCATTAAGAGACAAGAAGGACTTCAAAATAACCTGTGGAGAAATGGATGGAGGGGATGTGAAAGAATATGTAGATATTTGCTGGGTAGAAAATGAAGAGACAACAAACAAAGGGTAAATGTACTACCGAAACCAGACATCAGAGAGAATTCTTGCTCTCAGTGTTCAAATATCTGCCTTGAGTATCTTGAAATTAATCTAAAGTATTGTTTTGATAGAAAGTGCTTGATACCAAAGATGGTTTATAGCATCTTAAACCTGCAAGATTAGGTTCCTATTAATCCTGTTAGTTCCCTGTGTAGGATCATTCTTTTTGTACCATCTGTATTTTCATGATGCAAATCCTATATTGTATTTTATTGTAAAGCTGTTTAAATACCCTTGAAGGATGGCTAAATATTATTTCATAGAAGTTACCATATCTAAAGCATAAAATGTTGTTCGAATTACTAATCATACTATTGTTTCCCATAGAATTTTAAGCCCAGTTGATGGAAAATCAATGGAAGGAACTCAGAGTGAAAAAGCACCACAGTGCAGAGACTTCGAAAGAGAGGGAAAAGTTATGAAGTGCACTGAAGTGAGTGAATTACATAGTTCTTAAGCCTTTTTTGCTACTTCTTGAATAGTTAAGTGGTAATATGATGGTACTAAGTGATACTGTTAAAATGAGCTGACTTTATGTGTAGCCATCCTGCCAGGCAGAATGTTCTCTGCAGCTCCTTGGCGAGTTTACGTACTTGTCATATTTCTCCTCTGAAAAAGACTGAAAGTCTGTTAGCATTGACAGCTCTATGAATGCCTAATCCAGGCATTCCCATGGTTCCTGAAGGACTGTGATTGTATGGATGAGGTACTTGGGTGCTTTGCCAGCAAGGAGGCATCAAAGCTTGCTCTGTTCAGTGTTCTGTGATACTGAACTAGGCTTTTTCCTAACTTTGGGATGTGCCAGGCTGCTGACTGTCCTTCCCTTTCTCGGATCTCAGGTTTACTATTTTGTAAAGGATCATGAACTATCCAGTGCTGTTCCTCACCAGTTTGCTAAAGAGATTGCCACTGCCTGCAGCACTGCTCTTTGCCCTCACCTTAAAACCTTGAAAAATAATGGGATGAATAAGATAGGACTCAGAGTTTCCATTGACTCAGACATGGTAAGCTTTCATCTTTTATTGCAGACACTCCATTTCCTCTGAAGTATCTTCCCTTTTAAGTACCTTGCATCTCTCCATGAATGTTTCAAGAGTTTTGCCCTACTGCAGATCCAGGCTGAGGATGACATTTGGGGAAGAAGCTGTCTTAGTCATTAGTTTCTCACTTCACGGTAGAAAAATATTATTTTACTGTGATACAGCACTTTTTGCATAGTCCTGTTAGTACAAAAAGTGTTAATTAATATCAATGTTAATACATTTCCCTCCTAGGTTGAATACTTAGCTGGATCTGGAGGGCACCTTCTTCCACAGAAGTATCTGAATGACTTGGACAGTGCTCTGATTCCTGTGATTCATGGTGGAATGTCAGATCCTACAGCTCTACCACTGAAAATGGAATTAATATTTTTCATTATAGAACACCTGTTTTGATGAGGCTGATTACATGCTTATATTGATTTCTAGATCTGAACACCAAAGTTGTAACGCTACAAACACTAAAAATGTTACAGTTTCTAAAGCTGTTATGTTTTAATAGCTTTTCAAACTGTTTTTTTAAAGTCCCTCGGATTCTCTCTGGTTCCTCTACCACAGAAGAGTTGTAGTTTGTGTCGTGAAGTTCTGAAAGTTTACACTTAATACAGGTGCAGAAGAGGGCAGGTTTCGTTACTCGTTACCCAGTTGTAGCATTTACTAGGGGTAGTGTAACTCCAAGCCATAGGATCTTGCCTCTTACCCTCACAGTCGTGGTTGCTGAAGTTGCTAGGGTTCCGTGTGATCTCTGCGTGTGCCTCCCCCTGCGGGAGCTGAACGCTGAAGCAGAGCCGGCCCAGAGGTGTTTCCCTGCCGCTGCGGGGTCAGCCGGGAGATGCCCTGGAGCTGCCTTCGAGCCCCGCGTGTGCTGGGGGCGGGCGGATAAAGACTTCAGGGTTGAGGTCCGTAACCTGGGGATGTGATGCTGGTGCTTCAGGAACATATGCTCTCAATTAATGTTTTATAGAGTAACTGTTTGCTTTCTTGTATTTATAAGGATTTATCTAACTTAAATGGATGCTATTTTTATAAAAATTGCTTTTTCTTTTTTCTTTACTCTGTGTTCAGGATTTCATATACAATTTGACCTTCCATGGATTAGGAAAAAACAGATTACCCTTGATGTAATCTACATGTAGCAATAAGTCAGACAAGAATTCTGCAATATTTTTTCTGCTCCTGTCTGCTGCTTCTGCCACATTTTAGTAGCCACCTTTATTTTCAGGGAGAACAGATGTATTAAGTATGAATTTTCATGAACAGGTTGATTCTAGTGGGAGGTGACCCTGCCCATGGCAGGTCGGGTTGGAACTCTTTAAGGTCCCTTCCAACCCAAACCATTCTGGGATTTTTAGTATACCTGAGATTCTTGCATAGGATGTATTTTTGATACTGCGTCATTTAGATCTATTTATGTATTTGTGATGCATGTGATTTGTACTGAGGTTCATCGAGCTGCGGTTGGGGTTTGGTAGCAGCCACACAACTGCTTATCGAGGACAGAACCAAAACTAAATATATACAAGATCTATATTGTTTTCAGTAAAAATGCTGGTACAATTTTATAATGAGAGTATTAAAACTTGGATGCCTTCTTGATGCTAATAGGGGATATTTTATGTTTTTGTATCAAAAACAATTTGTAATTTAACCTAATCTGCTCTGCTGTATCTGTGCTTTAACACCCCAGTCCTAGAAGGGTTCAGGCTTCAAGATCTTATCCTGGATGGAACTGAGCTGCATTTCAGCTTCTGTGCTGAATTCTGAGAAACTGCCGTTAGGGAGAAGGGCTGAACCCAGGCACAGTAACAAACAAAACATGTCCTTGTTGAAAATAAGCTGCACCCAGGCCCTCGAGGGAGCCCCAGCATGAGGCTGTACAGCGTTTCGGGTCTGTGATGGGGTCAGGGCACCCCAGGGAACAGCTGCCTCTTGGCACTTAACCTCTACTAACTCCTTTTCAGTAATGATCAATAAAGTTAACTACAGTGCTTGCAATCTCCCGCCTCTTATTTATAATGAAACAAAGAGAGATTGGGAATGCGTGTGTCCTGTCTCTGCAGCTTTCTGGGACTCCTGGTGCTGCCCACAAAATGGGATTCATTCCTCAGTGTGCCCCAAGCCATCAGTGCCACGCGGGAGAGACACTGGGCGTCACATCAGTGCTGGCCAGGCCCGGGTGCTGGGTGTGTGCCGCAGCTCCCGCTCACCCCACCGCCCCTTCCCTGCCCTTATTCACACACAGAAACGATCCAGAGCTGGTAACTTCCCAGGCACTCTGGAGAGGCACTCTTGCCCCTCTAGGGTGGATTAGGAATTGCCACACAGGTTCTGTGACCCCGGCCACCCTCTGCACCTGCTCAGGGCCAGGGCCTGGGCCTGGGCCTGGGCCGGGTCTTTCTGACCCGCAGGCTCAGCTTTGGTGCTGCCAGGAGCAGGGTTCAGCTGCAGGAGGGGCAGACCCTGAGTATTCTGACGAGTTTGCAATGCATACATGGACATACACCAACATCCTGATTTCACACAGAACCATAGAATTAATCAAGTTGGAAAACCTCTCCCAAACCATCGAGTCCAGTTGTGCCTGATCCCCACCGTGTCCCCAGCCCAGAGCCCTGAGTGCCACCTCCAGCCCTTCCTTGGGTACCTCCAGGGATGGGCACTCCAAACCTCCCTGGGCAGCCCATGCCAAGGCNGGCGAGCGGGGCGCGGGGTGAGCGGTGGCGCTCGGCGGGGCCGGGGCCGGGGCCGCACCGGGGCTCCGTGCCGGGCGGGCCGCGCTGAGGGGTCCCCGCCGTGTCCCCGCAGGCGCCTGGAGCGAGTGGCCCGTGGATCACTTCCTGCGCACCGGGCGCATCGCGGCGAGGGACGGGGCCGCCGTGCGCTGGTTCCACGCCGCCAACAGCAGGGCCCGGGCGGCGGAGGCCGCGCGAAGTGAGTGTGGCACAGGCCCCTTCTCC
>VWZW01007942.1:494434-506310 GCA_013397115.1 Edolisoma coerulescens | reverse complement strand
CTGTCCCTGTCCCTGTCCCTTTCCCCAGGGTGGGCTCTGTGTGAGCAGAGCTGTGGCAGGACTGGCACTGCCTGTCCCTGTCCCTGTCCCTGTCCCCAGGTGGGCTCTGTGGGCAGAGCTGTGGCAGGACTGGCACTGCCTGTCCCTGTCCCAGCCCCGGGAGGGCTCCAGGCCGGCCATGGCTGTTCCCCCGGGGCGCTGGGGACAGGGGTCCCCACGGGGCTCTGCTCTGGCGCTTGCGGCTCCCGCGGTGACCGCGGCTCTGCTCGGCTCTCTCAGGGCCTCTGCGTCCTTGCAGCTCTCACAATTTTCTCAGAAATTTCCAAAAGTGGAAATTTCCCCTAATAAAAGTTAAAACCCTGCTAACCACGTGCAGGAAGAGCCTGACCTGGTTCGTTTAAACCATTTATTGCCTCTTTTGCTGCAGCAATTCCCCAAAATTCACACAGACTGAGACACCAGCTCTGTGGGATTGGCTTGTGCCAAACACCCCAAACGATACCAGAAAAACCAAAGGCTTCTTCCACAATCACAGAAGGCATTTTGGCATCTGAATAAAAGCTGATGCCCTGAGAAGCACTGCTCTGTCTTATACTCCTTCTCCCATTCCTCTCACATGGTTCCTGTGGGAATTTTGTTATCTCAGATATTGTACACAACATTTTACAGGCTGTTAGCACTAAAGTAAATTACAGAAATTTGTGGCTCTTACATGCCATTGGTACAGCTGTGATAGAAAAGGTAGTTACATTTCTTAATCCTAAATCTTGAAATATGGCGATTTCACATTAAAATTCAAGACTCCCTGTTGTTACCTACAGCCCCTTTGAGACATTTATCTAATAATTGTTTTCTGTTGTTGAGGGGTAGAGCTTTTCTCATTTTGGTCATCTACTAAGATGTGCTTGGCTACAATTAGGAAATGTTTTTCCCCATTAGGAAGAAAACTACCTGATTATACTTGGGATAGCTAAACAGAGTACTTGATTTAATTTGCAGCACCAGGCCAAGTGAGTGCCAGTAACCACCAAAGGGTCAGGTTTGGCTGTGTGATTTCTACAGTGAGTTTGGAGAAATTATGTATTTTCCAGTTAGGGTTTGTTGCAGGCAGTTGCATGCACTGATTTACAGGATGTCATCTCTCAGTGATAAGGCCTTCTTGGGACCACAGGGACACATTTTTCTGTTATTTAGAAGTCTTTCCACTGACCAGTTCCCACCTGAAGTACTGAGATTTGTTAAAACTCATTTAACTATTAAGTAAAAACCATCAGCAATTGCCAGAAATGTTTTTAAGGAAGAAGTATATCTATCTGAGCAATATCTGTGGGTGTCAGTAAACAGGGATAATCAGATAAAATTAAAAGAAGACATCATCTGGATTACCAGGATGTGGCTATGTGGTGAATTTGATTATTCTGTATGGATCATCCTATATATATGAATTTCTGTATGTAAGTTTTACCTATGGGTCTTTGCTAGTCCCCTCTGAAGTTGTTTATGTCAGTCTAGTCTGGCTTGCACATAAATAAATTAATTTGATTTTGCTTCTCTGTGTTTATTCAATTGCTTTCCTAAAATAAAACATGTTACTGTGGGGCTGGCAGTGTGACAGTGAAGGAGAGATGAAGTCAGGTATTTGTTCTGGTGGGAACAGCAGGTCTGTGTTGTTCCAGCTGTAGCTGTCTTTTATTTTAGTCTTTTTTGTTTTACCTTCTTTCAGGGATCTTTTGCTTGCACTATAAAAACATTTGTAATTTACTGCAGTTTCAAGCCTTGTAATTCTCTGTGAATTTGAAGGATCTTAGTAAATAGATAACAGGGTACAGAAGAGAGTTGTCATTGTGTCCTGCCATGACAGGGAAGCATCCTGATGGGAGCAAAGCACTAGATATTTGCCAAGGTTTCTGTTGTTTAAATGTGCTCTGCAATCAAAGAAAATACCCCAAAGATTCATTTTTCAAACGTGGTTCTCCATCTGATGTTGTCCCCTTCTCCATCTTCAGCATTCATTCAAAGTGTTACGCATTTCTTAACCTGCTGACTGAAATAAAAATCAACGAACCAAGTACTTTTTTTCAATTTATACCTTCGAATTAAATCTGAAATTATGCTGAGGGTCTTTATAACTCATTGAATAACTTGGTGATTAAATGGCCCCATCCTCTTCTTTAAGGAAAAAATACAGAAATTAAGAGTGGTGGGAATTAAAAGTATTTGGATTGGTTTGTTTTAGAATGGTTTGGGAGAGCCTGTAGGAGTACATGAATTGTACCCTACCTTATATCCAAGAAAGAGGGGAGCTTTTCCATAGATTTCAGTGTTCCTCTGAAATTTATTGACTAAAAATGTCTTTCAATTTTCAGACTATTTATTTTACTAAGGGTAAAGGTACTAATGTAGTAAGAGGCATTATAGCAAGAGGAAGTGTTTGGACAATTGTCTAAAGAAAGATTTATTGATCCATAACCTTGTATTAATTAGAGACTTTTTTCTAACACAAAATATTTAATTCCTTGAAATTTTAATTTAAAACCAATTTTGTTTTCAAGTTGTTGTTGTACCATGATGCTCTCAGTCACATATTTTTCAGTTTGTTCATTTTTTTGTTGCAGGAATATCTATTTGCCTCCAGTAAAATTCAAAGTATCATACTCTATTGTCTTCTGAAGTTTGAACTTACATGTTTTGGGGGTAGTCGCATGTTGATTTTTAATATCCTGATGCTTTGGCTTAATTTCCTTGAATTCTCTTGAATTACTACTTTTACAGGTTTTTTGGCCTAATCCCCTTGACTTGATTCCCTTGCATGTCCCAGGGATCCCTCTGCTGTCGTTGGTTCCACTGCCTGGTTGTGTTTTCTCTCCCTCTGCCGTCGTTGGTTCTACTGCCTGGTTGTGTTTTCTCTCCTTGTAGAGAGAAGCAGCCCCAAGCACAGATCCACGATCGCAGCGAGGACCTGCCCAGGCAGACTTGGTTTGTTTTTAAAAGGTGCTCCCAGTAATGCGTTTCTAAAATGTATGTACAGGTCAGGTTTGTACTTTAAAATCGACTGCTTTGTGAGAAAGCGGACTGCAACTCCCTCCATCTGTGAAACACACATGAAAGTGTTCAAAATTGCTGATGCTTTTGGAGAAAAATACAGGGATTTACTGCAGTTCCTCAGCATGCCTCTGTGTCTGGATTTCAGGAATCTGGGAACAAATAGCCCTGTGCACATTTCTAGAAATCCTCTCTGGTGTTCAGTGTAAGACCTCAGCATCATTTTTAAGTAGCGGGACATAAATTTTGGGACAAAACTCCTGGATTAAGATGAGATCCGCAGCTGCCTGCGTCAGCAGTCCAGGAAATGCCTGGCTCAGGTAACAGGTGCTGCTGAGAAACAGGAATATTGCATCTATATGTATATATAATGTTGGAGGCTTTTGAAAAAAAAAGGTCAACTTGTGTACAGGAGTAAAAGACCTGTTGTCTTTCAAAGAGGATTAATAGCTGGGTCTTTTATCGGAGTATTTACTGATGACACTTTCAATTTTATCCCTTTGACCCTGAGAAAACCTCCCTGAGCTTTGTTAAGGTGTTTCCTTATGAAACCTCATCTCCTTGAAGGTACTGCAGTGCCAGTTATACTTTGGGGTGAAAATGTAAGAATCCTTATTCATAAATCCCTTGTTTTAGTTGGAAAAGTAATTAGTTGTGCTGTATATCAGATAAAAGCCTTACTTGGGATTGATGAGGGAAAAAAAGGAAATTTAATGACTATTTAGTTTACTATTTTTCTTGTGTAGCTGCATCAAAATATGGCAATATTCTTTTGGAAGTGCTGTGTAATTGTAAAAGACAAAGATCAAACCAAAGCAATTACTCCTTAAAAGCAAAACCAAATTAAATGTGCAGGGAAAGATATTTTGAAGACTGTATTCTGAACATTGCACCTTAAACACAGCCTTGAAAACGGCTGGTTCACGACATTTTTGTGTAGTGACTGGCTGTTCTTAAATCTCCTAAACCAAAATAATGGCAGTTCTTATGTAACCGCCGCTCCTTGTGAGGCCGCCACTATCGTTTAGAAGTGACTGTCATTGTATGGGTTCACAGCATTTTGCAGAGGAAATGAAGACCAGAGGTACAAACCAAAAATACCCGGATTGTTTTCCAGCTCTCCCAAGTACCCAGGAAGGTTTGAAGTCCTTTCTGCGTGGGTCGAGTGTGGCTGCCGCTGATGCCAGCGGGGACGTCGCGCAGCCCCGTGGCACCGCCACCGTGTCCCTGCAGTGGCCCAGGCTCGGGGCCTGGGGTGCCCCTGGAGCTGCAGCCCCCGCGCTGCCCGCTCGGCCCCTGGGAGCCGAGGGACACCAGCCAGGGGAACCTCCAGCCTGCCGGGCTGCCTGAGCCGGGAGCCACGAAGGACACCTGGAAGGCCTCGTTCGTCACCCGGGTGTCTCGGCAAGGGAGGGATTCAACGTCACACACTCGGGTCGGGCTGACCGTTCTGTGCTGGAAAGAACATCGGCGTGGCCGGGAAATGTCATGGATTAAGACTTCAAAGATAAGACGAGTGCATCTCTGCTCCACAAGTGGAACCACAGGAAGCTTCTGGCAGGTGGAAAGAGCCTTTCTCACACCATACTTTGGACAAATTTAGCTGTATTGGATTAAATCGAAGTAACTGTTCCCATTTTCTTGTACAGAGGCAGCCTGAGAAACACTTCTGAGTGAGTACCTTTTGTAGTGACTCATCATTTCCTGAGTAGTGAATAAAAGCATGTGCTTATTTCCATGTTCCCTCTGAGGGGGAAAAAATAACTTTTATTTATTCAGCTTAACAACAGCAAGAGAACAAAGCTTTTTCCTTTGAAGGTCACTTGTAACAGTAACACAAACAATAATATTCACACTTCACACTACTTTGCATCACAATGAATCACAAAATACTCGTAACACTACCGAAAAACTTCCCCTTTCAAGACACTTGCCACTTCCCTCCATTGTCTGAGCATTCGTAGAAAAAGTATGGTTTAATTTAAGGGAGCCATAGTCCCATATACATAATTAATTTTAAAATCGAAACAGCATTAATTGGTCTTTTTATCCTCAGCAAAGACACCAGTTAGAACACTTGGTGATAGTCAATTTCTTCTAAAAAAGGATTTGTATTTTTGTAACGATCTCTTTTCCCCTTCAAATATTTAACTTTATTATGAGATGAAGAGATGAGAATTTGCCATTTCCTTTTATAATATCATGAAAACATTTGGGAAGTGTATTGTGTGTAGGGACCAATTTGTACTCAGTTAATACTGACATATGTTGTTCCCCATAATTTCTGTGTTATAAAAATATGTCCACCTAATCCTTGTTTGTACCTGGTGTGCACATGGGCTCATCCAGGAAAACTCCTGAAGGAAAAGGCTGAACCTGAATGGAAACAAATACTCCCAAAAAGTTATTTACAGAGAGTATGTGTTTATAATCCCCTTTCAATGGTTTAATGTTTAGAATCCCCATTAAATTGTTTCATGGTGATGATCCCCATTACATATTCCTATGTTTTGATCCCCTTCAAACTGCTTCATGTCTCCGATCCTCTCTAAATTGGTTTATGTTGAAGATCCCCGTTGCACTGCTTTGTACTTAAGATCCCCGTTAAATGTCTCCTACTGAGTGCAAAGCTAAATAACATTACAGGCTTCTGTTAGGCAATGCCAGAGTTGGTGAACTCTGACTGAAGCTGCAACACGACAGGTCATACCCACTGAGGATTTTCAGGAAAAAAAATACCTAATTTCAGTATACTGAAATTCACATTACACAGACACAATTTCAATACAACTAATTTCTGTAAATTACAACAAAACAGAACACATTCACTTTTTTCTCAATATTTAGAAGATGAGCTCTAAAATGCTAAATGCAGTACCAGAAATCCAGCATCTATGGGATGCACAAAAAGACAAGGGAGATACTTGGAATCACAAAACACTAAAGGAAAGGAAAGAAAGATTTGTAGATAGAGATACTTAAAAATACGCAGTAGCTTGGAGGCTACAGAGGACTGCTTCCACTTGTGGGAAATTCAGTCTTCTGTTTCAAATTAGGCATAATGCGGGTTTCCATCTCCCAGGTGAGTTTCATAGTTAAACTCACAGAATCACAGAATGGTTTGGGTTGGAAACCATCTCAAATAAAACCCTATCTCGTTCCAACCCTCCTGCCACGGGCAGGGATGTCTTCCACCAGACCAGGTGGCTCCAAGCCCCGTCCAACCTGACCTGGGGCACTCCCAGGGATGGGGCAGCCACAGCTTCTCTGGGAAAGCTGTGCTAGTGCCTCAGCTTCCCTTAAGTTTGCATTATCTTCTTCAGGTCTGTCTGAGCAGGAGGACAGAGCTCTTCCCTGCTCCTAAGTGTGTGTGTGTGTGTGTGTGTGTGTGAAGTGCCCCTGGTCATGAGGACAACATCTGGGTGTGTCCCAGCGTCTGCACCCTGGTGAAAAGGGCTGTGACTGGGGGCAAACTGCTCCAGCCTGGCATGGAGATCGCTTGGGGGACACCAGAAGTGCAGAAAGTAACAGACCCTGGTTCAGACCCGGGCTCTGCCTCCCCGACCCTCCCTGCTCTGAAGGGAGCGGGTTCCCGAGGCTGTGGCTGCGGCAGCCCGAGGTGGCTGCGGTGCCTGGTGGGCACAGCCCGGGCTCGCCACTCGCCCCGCTGGGCTCCCGGCAGCGCTGCCCGGCCTCGTGTGCCGGGCTGGAGAGCCCCGAGCCGTGCACCACCGGCTGCCCGCGCCAGCCAGGCATCTGAGGCACGCTCCCCGTCCTTAGCTGGAATGCCGTGGGCAGCGCAGCTCTGCAGCACGAGTGTCATCACCTCTGTAGTGTCTGCTCGCCTGCAGTGAGGCTGCTGAGGCCAGGAGACACTGCCTGCGTGCACCCGCTGCTACCTACCCCACTGCACGCTGATGATTCGGGCTTTTCTGGGTATATACAACCTGGACAGAGTCAGCCTGGTGTCCAGTCCAATGTTTCAGGTTCCCCAATTCGATGTGCACCACCTCTCTGGGTGCAGAAAGGGTATGTGTTTGGGGAAATCTGGGGGGGATAGTATTTACAACCTGCAATGACAACTGCAATGCATAAGGGCCATTGTGGGTTCAGTCTGTCACAGGCAAGCTGAAAACTTTACAAAAGCAGCAAAATAAGCATTTCCTTAGTTTGCAGAAGGCAGCCTCCTTAGGTAAGTATGTCTTTTCATTTAGTCTCTGAGCTATTCCAGTCATCCTGAGGCAGACATGACTTTACAGAACAGACCTGCTCTATTTTGTGATACATACTATTACAGTCAAGGACTGCAGTGAATATTTACATATCATAAAGATCCCCTTTACTCTCATTTTAAGATTCAGTAACTGCTGAACCTGCTCAGACTGTAATCTGCTCATATGGCCTCCTCCGCAGCAGATTTGTATCCTTGGTCCCCCTAGGGAAAGAAGATCCTGGTGGTACTAAGTGAGTTTGTCCATAAGAAATCATTCCAGAAACTGTGTTTATGACAGTGAGCTCTGGACCTGGGGAGCGAGGGGTCACATTCAGTGGTGGCAGAAAACCTGGCCTTGTCTGATCCAGCACTAAGGCTCCTGAACCCTGTTCCTCTAGAGAAGCTTGATTTCTGCCTCTCGGAGAAACTGGAGACATGTTCTCCAGAACTCTTCTCGGACTTGGTAACAAAGTCTGGTATGTAGAAAGAATCTCTTTCTTTCCTTTTGGTGACTTACTGTCTTTTGCATTAGCAGCAGGAATTAGACTGTTAGTTAGTTGAGAACTGGAGATGTTGTAATTTGCTTCTCCACTTCCTTTCTTGATAATACTGCCGAGGTTTGAAAGCAACCTGATTTGTCCCAAACTGGCATCCATGCCCATGGGAATCTCACTGGGGTTATGTTTCTCCTCAACAAAAGGAGTCTGATAGTTTATTGCATCACGTAATGCTTTCCTTGACATGGTTTGATCAGAGGTTTTCAGTACATGAGCAGTGTCTTTCCTGTCTCTGCTTTCGTGACTGGTGGTGACGCCCTTGGATAAGTCAAAGCCACTGACTTTACAGGAGAGCTCTTCTACAGGACTGATACCCTGAAATTCTTGTGGAGAAGCAATTTTCCTCTGCTGAAACACTGCTGGACAGCACTTGAGCCACGGATCACACTGCAGCACCTGTGTCAGCTTGAACCGTGCTGGAGTAGAGCTGGATTTGGTCATTAGTGGCACTGTTTCAGATGAGTTGTCTGCCTGGTGTCCACCATACAGCTCTTTAAAGCTGAATGGGTCTTCTGGAGCCTCGTTTGATTGTGTTTCTGATGGGGAGGTGCAATCAGCTGGGGAAGTGCATTCCTCGAGGTCTGGAGGAGGCACGTTCAGGTACTGCTTTGTCTTCTGCCTCCCTGACGCGGACTTGTCTGTGGTGATGATGATCACTTCTTTCCCTCGTGCCTTGCAGGCCTTAAGCAGAATTTCCAGGGTATCCTTGTCTGCAGCGTTTATTGCGTACACCAGAGCAGAGCAGTTGGAGTGGTCTGGCAGGCTCGGGTCAGCTCCACTCATCAGCAGCAGAGACACCACTTCAGGGCCTGCTTTTTCCATGCAAGCATGCATCAAGGCTGTCTTGCCCGATTTGTCCTGTATGTTCGGGTCAGCCTTGTTGTCCAGCAGGTATTTCACCATCTTCGCCTTGCTGGCGCTCTGTAAGTCCACGTGTTTGGTCATACAAGCAATCATGAGAGGGGTCTCACCCCTGCTGTTGCTCTCGTTGACGTAGGCCCCGCCGTCGATCAGCAGCCTGGTGAGGCGCAGGCGCCGCTGGTACACGGCTTTGATCAGGGAGTAGCCCTCGGGTGGCACGTCCACCGCATCCACCATCCTGCCCTGCTCTCCTGCACCTGCCTAGGGGCTGGCAACCACACCTGGCTGCAGGACAAACCAAAGGGGTCCCCCAGGGAAACAGAAGGAACTAGGAAAAAAAGAGAGGATTTAACGGTGCTAATTGCTCCTGTAAACACCCTTGTGTTTTGTGAAAAAAGTATGAAGGGAAGAAAAGAAGAAAGGTTTTCCCACCCTTTAGACTTACAAGAAATGCATTAAAAACTCAAAAAAAATTACTTCAATATAATGATAACATTTGTAGAAGATTAAAGCATATGACTGTCACCTTCTTACTTTTTGCCTGTCCTTTACACAGTCCTCTGCCTGAGCAGACAGTATCAGCCCTACAACAAAAGAAACATTTGACAGCATCAGAGAGAATCAGGAGGTTTCACACAAAAAATTAAAAGCTTAATGTGGCATAAATAACAAAAGGTCTTATATGAATGTATACCTGCAGGCATACAACTAAAACTTTTATGTCATATATGTGCTTGCTTACCTGTGTGTAGGGAAAACCTTTAGAGAAAAAAAAAATCAGTATTTAATAAGTGGCAGAGCAATACAATTTCAATATAAGATAAGATATGAATTAAATGATTACATTCATTTATTTACAGTATATTTCTAGAGAAATAAAAATGTTTAACTACTTAACTGTAAAGGAAATTAATTAATCATTTTTTTCATCACTGGAAACACTAGTAATGTTCTGGTGATTAACTGAAAAGCAGTAATTTAATTCTGTTTTACTTTGAATGCCAAAATCAAAGGATGATCTCAATATAGTTCGTTCCAAAAGTCCAACAAGGAAAAAAAAAAAAAAAAGGCGAGTCAGATTTCTTCCCTGGAAATCTGAGGAGGAAATCTGACTTTGAGTGGTGGCTTGTTTTTTTTTCCCCCCTCTGTCTTGATAAAACATTTTTAAAAGGTAATTACATCAAAATTACTTTAAGGATTCACTCCATTATACTGAAAGTACAGGATTCAGTACTGTCTATCTCAGCTTTCATTGAAGTGCAAATCATTATTATGATTTTTATGCCTACTTTTGACTAGCAATGTATTCAAGATTATTGTAAAGTCTTTTATACAAGTATCTGATCAATTTGTGCATTTGGGTTTCCAGAAGGAAACTGCAGAGAAATATCTGGTAGATAACACACATGCTGGAATTTTGATTGCGTTCTCCCTTGGTTTTGACCTACCTGGAAGTTATTGGTGACTTTACATTTCTTTCCTACTTATCGAAAGCTCTTCTGATACTTTACTGCTCACTTTACTTAGGCGACAGCATATAGCTCTTATTACATAAGCATTTTCATCACCTTTTTTGGCCAAAAGAACATTAAATATTTAACAGGCATGGAACGAGAATAATGCTACCTGAAGTTGTGCAGCAGGTCAGGTCTACAGGTGACGCTGTTTTTCTGACCTCTCATCTAACCCTTCCTGTTGATCAAATTTGCTGTTTCCATCAACTTCACCAGGACTGTTGATCTGATGGGGGTGGAAGGCTGACCTAAGACAAAAGTTGAAGTTTGAAAGTTAGGAGTAAATGGTGTTGGCAGGTATGAACCTGCCTGGAGAAAGCCTGAGATGCTTCTGTGCAGAGAAAAGTGAAGAAAAGATACATGAAATGGGGAACAAACCCCCACAAGTACTCCAGAATTAGATGTTGTACAATCAAAATAAAGTGTTACAGACTCACAATTGGAACAATATAATGCAGAACACACTCTGAGTGCTGGAGGATAGCCACAACTTCATCTGGAGAATCTGTTAATCATAGCACACCTGGGCTGGGTACAACCTGCTCCAAAACCCCACAGCTGGCTATTTGGAAGTGAAAGACCACAGGTCAAGCAGATTCCCTAAAACAGTAATTTATTGGATAATTTTCATTGCAGATCAGTGCTGACCAGATGAGATGATAAAACATTCCTAAATGTAATTAACTGCTATGTCAGAAGTACTTCATGAGTTCCTAAGGTATCCTAGGAAAGGCTGCCTTTCACCTGTGAAGGTAAACTTTAAAAGCAGCTTCAAGCTTAAAAGCAGTTTGAGGTATGAGGAACTATGCAACTCAGTGTGAGACACTGAATCATGGACTGGTCTGTCAAATCACCCACAAATTCCTCTTATTCTTGTACAAGTAATATTCCTGCATGGCTTTGTCTGTCTAGAAAGTGCTTAGTTTTATTTTCAGAAAGTAATATTGTCCTAGAAAGTACTCTGAGACAAGCACCAGCCACCTTATAGTGAAAACCTGGTTTTCAATCTAATAGTCTCAGTAATCACAACACTGAGGGGGAAAGAGCCCATCGATGTTATAGCATATAAACACAGGCAACAGTGTCATGAATACGTGATATGAATTAAGGAGTTCTTGCAAAGTATTCCTCACCTTTTAATGTGAGAGCCAGATTTGCTGCCCTCGGTGCCTCAGCACCCTCAGAGTTAAACAAGCTCTCACAGTTGTGTTTACAGCGTCTACAATCATTCCAGTAAAATTGTCATTGATTCTCATCTCGGAAAAAAGACACACTTTCACACTAAAAGAGCATAAGCATTTCAGTATTTTTATGATTCTTCATATACACATTAAACCTGGCAAATTCAGTCGGGGTAGTAAAAACTTGTTTTCCTAGTTGAAATTCACCACATATGAGTTACTTTTGATTTAAAAAAAATAGCATTCCAACGCTGCCAAAACTACTCCACCACCACCCCCAAGTTTCCACCACAACTTGCATCCTGACGGCTCTAAAGGGCTCCCTGAGAGGAGCTGGGAAAAAACAAGGACTGGTAACTTCTCGGCGGAGAAGTGACAGCACACACAACAATCCTACAAAGACTACGAACACTAAAGAAAGGCTGTGAAATTAGTTTAAATACTTTACCCGCCCGCGGCCAGCGGCGAGGCGGCAGCGCCGTTCCCTGCGCGCGTCTGCTCTCCCGCG
>VWZW01007942.1:472160-494058 GCA_013397115.1 Edolisoma coerulescens | reverse complement strand
CACCCCGCAGCACCTCTGTCTGTGTCCCCTGGAGCAGAGTGTGGCCACCCCGCTCCGGACAGCGACCGTGCTGACCGTGTCTGGCCGTGCTTTGTGAGCTCCTGTAGGTGCAGCGAACGGCAGAAACAACCCACCGAAGGCCTTCCTCACCACCACACTGCTTCCAGCCACCCAGGGCAAGGATGTAACGGGATGAGAGAAAGCTGAGCCCAAGGAGATACTTCCCTCAGGTGTGATCAAGTTTGACTTTGCAGTAATTCCAGGTTAATTTCACAGGCTAAAATCCTGTGGCATTTCAAAGCATGGTGAAAGAAACTTCTTGGTTTCCACGCAAGTTTAGGATGCCTCCACAAAAACGCAGAGTGGTTGAGGTTGGAGGGGATCTCTGGAGGTCGTCTGGTCCAAGCCTCCTGATCCCCCGGGAACAGCTAGAAGCCACTTGCCACCGCTTTTTTAATGTCTCCGAGGATAGAGACTCCACAACCTTTCTGGGCGACCTAAGCCAGTGCTTGGTCACCCTCAAAGTGAAAAAGTGTTTTCTGGGATTCAGAGGGAGAGCCGTAACTCAGTTTGTGCCCGGTGGCTCTTTCCCTGTCACTGAGTGCTGGGAAGGATCTGGCTTTATCTCGTTTGCACCCTCCTTTCAGGTATTTGTGTACAGCAGTGAGACCCCTTCTGGGCATTCTCTTTTCCAGGCTAGCCAGGAGCAGCTCTCTGAGCCTCTTCACTGCTGACAAAGGTCCTGTGTGGATCTTCTGGGAGGCGGTGCCAAAGGCTCCACTGCAATCCAGGTGGGCATTATCCACGGCCTTCCCTTGGGCCACTCAGGTCATCACAGGAGGTCTCCGGGTTGCTCAAGCCTGGCTTCCCCTGGGAGCAGCCAGCCTGACACTTCCCATCACTGTGGTGTGCTGTGGTCTTCTCTAGTTGCTTGGTGGCTATGGTGATGCTCATGGAGTATTCTCAGACACATCTGTGAGCGACAGGGCTTGCTGATGGTCCCCTGGAGACTGCGAGGGTATTTCCTCAAGATGTAACTCGACTGGGCTTCCTTGCAAACGCTGTTCACTGTGGGGCTGGGGCGCTGCTGCTGCCGTGTCAGACCCTGTCCTCACCCCCTGGCAAGGCGCTGCTGCCTCACCACGCTGTCTCAGCACACAGCCAGAGCCAACAGGTGAGTGTAGCAGAGCAGCAGGGGAGGCGAGGGTAAACTGACAGCCAAACAAGCCACCACGGTCGGTACAATGAGCAGCAAGTCACAGCACAGCATCCAGTGGCAAAGGACTGATTTAGGCATCACAGGAGAGAGAAGGTTCCAGGAGCAATGTGAAGGGGATTTGTGCCTTGCTATTTTTTAAAAGTGCACGTCAGGATCAATGAGAGGCCATCATGACTAAGAGCTGGATAAATGGTATGAATAAGCCACTAAGACAAACAACATTCCAAGGGCAGGTTCCTNGTGGGCATTATCCACGGCCTTCCCTTGGGCCACTCAGGTCATCACAGGAGGTCTCCGGGTTGCTCAAGCCTGGCTTCCCCTGGGAGCAGCCAGCCTGACACTTCCCATCACTGTGGTGTGCTGTGGTCTTCTCTAGTTGCTTGGTGGCTATGGTGATGCTCATGGAGTATTCTCAGACACATCTGTGAGCGACAGGGCTTGCTGATGGTCCCCTGGAGACTGCGAGGGTATTTCCTCAAGATGTAACTCGACTGGGCTTCCTTGCAAACGCTGTTCACTGTGGGGCTGGGGCGCTGCTGCTGCCGTGTCAGACCCTGTCCTCACCCCCTGGCAAGGCGCTGCTGCCTCACCACGCTGTCTCAGCACACAGCCAGNTTTTCCTCTCTACCTCATCCACATTCTTAATACTCAGTCTTTGCCATGCAGCCCCAGAAAGGCATGTGTACTGAGCACCCACTCTTCAGGAGTTTACTGCTCTTCACAGTCCTGTTGTTGGGTTAATTCTATGAGATGGAGAGGCAGTGTACACTTGTGTATATATGAGCACTCCTGCTGCTGAAACAGTACCACTTCTATAGTTCTTGCAGCTCTAAATGTCCCCTTTCTTATTCCTCCTTCCATCCCTGCCTGCATTGTGCTGTTGTGCTTGATAGCCAACATGAATCATTGACCAAAAAAAAAAAAAAGTGTATCAAACCAGCTCTTGGAAGAACACTTTTATGAAGATAATTAGATTTTTTTCTTATAAACATCACCATGGATACTCTTGGTTGGATAGAAAAACAACTATTGGTATCAAGAAGTTCCTGCTAAAAGTGAAGGAGAGTGGAAAACCAGAGCAAGGAACACATCCATGCAGCACAAATTTTATTATAAAACACAAAAGATGTTTGCATATGCACATGGCATATTTGTTTATCACACTTCTTGATATCCCTCTCCTATATTTCACTGACAGTTGGGCTACCTGGATGTGTATCAGGAGAAAGTTTCATGGTCACAGAATTCTAATGTTAATTTTAATTGACTAAAAATGTTTGTCACAAATGAGCGTTTTAGGTTGCTCAAGGAATCAGTGGCAAAGGTGTCGCCAAATCAGGTTTAATATACAAGTGAAAGCGCAACAAAGTTCATTGGCATGATTCACTCTACTACTTACTAGACAGTTACGGCACACAGAACAAAATCTAGAATCAATCAATCTAAAATTAAAATCAACCAAAAGTGATATATGTGGAGGCTGAGGACAGGAAAAAGAGTAAGAACGGGAAAGGGTAAGGATGAAAAGGAATAAGGCAGACCCTCTCACTGAGTTATAGGGATCAGAGTGGACCTCACTGAAAATGTAGCCTCAGACTTGACCAAAGCTGTAGGCCTAAAGGTTTTAACAGCACTTAAACTTCATGGCACTGAGTCAATAGCCTAATTTAAAGAATTTATCAAAAGACTCTGTAGACTAGAAGCATGACAGTAACTTGTAGGCCTGACTTATGAATCTAATGCATTTAAGAATCAGAGAGCAACACTGCTCCTACATTTGCTGCAGCACATTCACAGTCACACGCACACAGACCCAGAGCCTGTTCAGGCTGTGTACAATCCATGTACGGGTTCACACATGTGGGAAATCCCCCGAGCTCAGGGGAGGACTCACGTCGGTGCCTTTGCATTTTGCCAAGGGGTGAAGGGCTGAGCCCTGAGGAGCGGGGGCCCAGCCCAGGCTCTGCCAGCAGCACCAGCCCTCCGAGCACTGAAAACGTGAGCACTGCCTGGCTCTGAGAGACCCTGCTCTGAGGGAGGGGCTGGGCACAGCCCCCCCAGGTTCAGGACACCTTGGGGGGGTCTCACTTAGGACTACTGCTTGTAGGGTCGCAAGGGAGCTGGCTTTATTCATAGCAACTTTCCACCTGGATTGCGATTCTGGTTGGTAACTTTCTTTGAATGTTCAGTATCAAAAATGTTTGTCCACTTGGACTTGCTCATTAGCCAGCACTAGATCCTAGGAACACACAGTATCTCTGATAACTCAAGAGGAGCTCAGCCCAGGTGCTGTTTGTCAAGGCCGTGTGGCCTAATGAGCATTTCTGAGATCACAGTGTGGCCCCAGCTGGGTGATTCCTGATAAACTGTGCCCAAATATGGGCAGGCAGGCAGGAAAATGACATATTTAGTTTTCTGGTTGCCAGCCGCTAGAAGTTGCAGGAAGCCCAGCCCTGGAGTGCAGGCCTGGAGGCCAGGAGCCTTGTTTTGGGAAGGTGGTCTCAGGGTGGAAACCTCTGGCTTGGCAGCTGGCAGTCGGAGCACACCTGAGGGCCTGTGGGGGTCCGAGTGTTATCAACCACAGACGGGCCTTTCTGTGTCCTTGGGGACCCCAGCAAACAGCTAAGTCACCTGCTTCACTTTGTTTAGAGGAAAGTAAAAGAAAGAAAAGGAATGGAAATAGTTAAATTTGATCTGACATCCCCACGCCCTCCCCTGGTTTTGGATTGTGCTTTCCACAAGAAATTGCAAACATTCTATCTTGTCTGTTTGGTACTGGCCAGCCTTAGCCTACACCAGCAAGGTCTCATTCAAGGGACAGAGCAGCTATGATTGCTTACATATGTAATTACTTACATATTAATGGCTTGCCATATAAATTTTTGAGCATGATATAATGTCACATAAGTTATTCTAGTAACTCAGTTACTTTATTATGTATTAGTGCATGGAATTCTTTTCAAAATGGTGAATAAATGGAAAAATATAGAAGCATAATTAACTTGGTCTAGTTGGGATGACTGAAAAAAAATCCCAAACCCTGAAACTATTTTTATCATATACTAATTTGGTACCTTAAATACATTCTAAACCATTAGGCACAGAGGTAGATGTTTACTGTACCAGAACTGTTTGCTGAGAGGAATGCAGTATGTTGTAAACAACAGTGATCTTAATAATACGTCTCTTAAATGTAACAGGCACAGCTGCTTGCTTGTTCAAAATCTTGAAGGGGGATTATGGTCGTGATGTAGAGACATCAGTTGAGAGGTCTAAGAGAGAAGTGGAGTGCTATGTTTTGTGCTTCAAAAATAATGACCAAAACCAAACAGAAGGAATTAGGAGCCTATGAAGTGTCTCACAAAAACCCCCATGCGTGCAGTGTAATATCCAGCGAAGTACCTTGTTATGTTATTGGTTTGTTTACCCAGGCAATTTTGAGGCACACGTGGCATTGTGCTGTCTCTGCTGACGGGCTCTGCGGGGCCCCGCAGGCACGCTGGACGCTCCGCCTGGCATGACCCTCTGCCTTCAGTCGGAGCATGCCACTGCCGAGGTATCTCCTGGTTTTTGGCACGCGTGTTTTAATTAGCTAGTTATGACATGGAGGTTTCTGCCTGGAAAAATATTATCTCTGAAGTGTTTGGTGGTTTATTGCCAAGTACTTTGATTAAAAAACCGAGTGTGTGTGGGAATTGCACTTGTGACGCTTGCAGGAATAATTGTGACTGGTGATGGAACCAGGGCTTCCTCAAACAGTTTGAGAGAATATATTGCAATAAATGTCTTGTTCCATGGGCACAAGCCTTTGCAATGCTGCAGAATTCAAGTGCTACCTTCCTCGGTGCTATAAATCAGCAGGCTCACAGCATAACTCTCTTTTCCCAGTTCCCCCAGTCTGTGAACATCCTTAGAGCTGATTCTTTCTCATACACAACATTCCTAAATTGTTGCTTAGATTACAGCAGAACGTTGGCTGTACTTTTATGTCCGAAGCAGTTTCTAAAAGAATCTGAATTACATACTAGGAAAAAATAGTGAATTGTGCAGAAAAAAAAAGTGAAACTGGTCTCCAACAAAAGGAACAGAATTTACATGATTCCATTGGAAAAATAACCATAATTTCATGACAGACACTGAGAGTCAACACTGAAGAAATCAATTTTGACTGGCTGAAATAGCAATATGCACAAAAATACTCAGTGAGTAAAGAACTCCAGTCAAACGGGTTGCCTTTTACCATGATGAACAACTGAACAGACATTTAAAAAAAAGGGATTAAAAATAATTAGAAAAAAAAAAAAAGTCTTTCTAAACTTAGGTATGTTAAATTAATGAGGTTTTCCACCTAGGACTGCTGGTGGGACCAGATCTAAATTCTAACGTTTTTGAGGAAAACCTAACAAGAGGAGGTATAGTGATTAAAAGTTCCTTCTTGCTCTTGTGAAAATGAAGCTCTTTTTTAAGCTGTTTTCACAAAAAATCATTTTCAGGAGCTTTTTTTGACATGTTCAATGAGCTACTCATACAGAACTAAAAAGACTAAAAGCTTCTAAAGTGCTTCTTAGTGCAACTGAAGAAGCTTCAGTGCAATTCAGTGGCCCAATCCATCCTAAGTTACTGAGGTGAAGCAGGGATCTCCAATGAAGGGCTGGTAATCCATCCATTGGGACAGCTGTCCGAAACCAATGTGACTGTTCTCAGCAGGGTTTTTTGTTGAAAACTGCATTTGGAGGAAGGATGAACATTAAAATGTTCCGTTTTCATGCAAGTGTCCATCTCAAATCAATTACACAATTTATAAATGATTTTATGGCTTCTGAATAATGGCTTGCTTATTGAAAAAGACTCTGCTTGGTATTAGGAACTTGTAAAACTGAACTGCTCAAGGAAGGAAAAGACATTGATTTAGGGCTCCATAGGTAATGGTGTATCATTCTTTTCCTGTCCTCTCAGGTTCTGTTNTTCCACAGCAGACATCACTTAAAATATTTATTTTCATACCTACAGGTCTGATTACTTAGGCAAACATATGGCTCAATTTCAAGAAAAACACTTCACCACCACTTAATCAGAAGTAAGAACATACTTAAGAGACATCTATTTGAAATACCTACTCCTCTTGATCAGCCCAATTCTCTGAATTTCTGTAAATTTTCCATCCAGTGGGACAGCTGAAGCGATAAGGGACAGAATGGCGAGGGCCACAGCTCAAGGACTGAAGATGATACATAAATGCTGTAGCTAAACCATTAAATGATAAAAAGAGCAAAACAAGATGTATGAGAAAAGATAATCCACTTTAACCGACCCCGTTTAATAGGAGATGAACAGGCAACTTCTGCAATGTAAGCTCTTGTCCAAGTCACTTAAAAAAAGTCCTGAAAATGTAATCAGAATAAGACTCTGCTTGAGAGCCCATCTATTCTTTTTCCAACCATGTCAATTAATCTAACAAAAGGCTTCTTGTATGAATTTTGCTTTGATGTTACAGAAAGGAGACAGAATGATCTGCAGAGAACAGAGGGTAGACTAACCCAGGATCACCCCAGAGCCAGCTGAAAACACAGGGAAAAGAGCAGGTTTCCCACATGCAGACCCAGAAGCAGAAGCTGTCCGCTGAGGGAAACAGAAGAGCACTGGCCTGAGCACAGCAACAGCCCCTGGGGCATTGGAGGCTCTGGCACAGGACTCTCGCTCTTGGCAGGCACCTCAGGATAGCAACTCTAGCTGAGGATTTCTGTGGAGCTGACAAAGGCAGCCACACAAATGCCCAAATCCTGAAAATCCTTCACTAATGACATTGTCACAGCATCTTACAGGTGCTAAACCCTGCACCACTCTGAAAAGTGTTTTCTTAGTAATTATAGCTACAGGGCAAACTAACAGGATAAACCATGTATCCTTCCAAGAAACATCAATTTCCTCTTCTCAGCTCTCTTTCTCCACTTCCACTCTTCTGTTTCAGGACCTGGCTCTTCAGATTTTTCAGCCAGACTGCCCTAACTTGGTTGGCTTCATTCCTACAGCCCTCCAGGGCAAGCAGAGACAGCTAATGCACACCTGAATAACAAGGGAGGCATCTCCCAGTTCTGTATTTAACCAGGCTTTGTCGCCTCATCTGTCACCTCTACTCACCTAATTTTCTGTCCCGATCAACGCACAATCCTTCCCTCAGCCTCTCCCCTCTCCAAGTCAGCTGCTGCCTCTGCCTGCTCCTACCTTCTTCTGTTAGCATAACTTTTTAACTGCTTGGGTTTCGGTTTAAGTCCTGAGCAAACTAGTTGCTGTCTGATGAAGACAACACTATTGTCTGCTCCCCATTGTCATGTCAAGTGCTACCAGTACTCTCCTCAGATAACCTGAATAAGATAATCATTGCCATTCTCTCCTTCCTGTTTTTCCCCTGCTCTTCTGTATAAATGCTAATAGTATTTTATTTGCTAAATTAGCTAACTTATTTTTCAGAGTGTACCTTTCTTTTCCATGGATTGCTGTCCACAACAGAGATTTGTTGTTGGAATGTTCCCAGCTCTGACCTTGAATACACTGTGGCTCTAACACTAGTGAAAACATCAGCTTTCTACTGCCAAATGGAAATCGCTGTCCAATGTCAGATAAGAGATAATGAGTAATAGACAAGCAATAAAAACATTTATATTTGTTTTTCACCTTTTATCCAAACCCTCTGGTTTTAGCTATCTTGTTAAATCTAGTATTATCCTTGAAAATTAAAATTTTAATATGTTTGGAACAGTTTGTTCCCAGGAAAGCATGAATGAGCGGGATTAAATTATACCTGTATAGACTTTTCTTGGTGATTGGTAATTACACTGTCACTCATGATGCTATTCATTGCACTTAGCTGCATGGAACTGGGTAAAAACATGACATTTTCTCCTGTACTGGACATAATGAGAATCTATGGCTTTTCAAGGAATCATTCATCAATGAGGTACAGGAGTAAACAAAACATGGGGAAGACGCATTTGGAACACAGGTTTTTTTTTTCTTCAAGCCACAGTATAAGAGACTTATTTTTACCCTGGGGAGGTTAACAGATGCCAGGTGACCATCCTCACAATACACCCGACAGCAAACAGCCTGCATGTGCTTGCTGAGCACACAGACTCACACCCTTCTGCCTACCCATCCTGAGACAGCAAGCCTTTAACCTTGATGTGGTTAAAGAGTGCTGCTTGGGGTGTCTGTCATTGGGGTGAACTTGATTTTGGGTTCAGCTTCACTGCAGTCAAACGCATCTTCCTAGTTCTCGATAGGGCTCTGTATATTGAAAAGCTGTGGTACAAAAGGTGCTGTCCAAATGCAGTGCTTCTACTAAAAAACAAACCAAACAGAAATGCATCTTTGTGGCAGAGAGCCACACTAAAGGAACATCATTATGTTCTGAAAAGTTTCAAGTAGGAGACTCAGAAGTTTGCTTTTCCACGAAACATAAATTAACTTAATTTGTTGTTATATCGGATAAAGGACATAGTTAAATCTGGAGAAGACTAAGTGAATCCACAAAGAATCAAGAGTAACCACTTATGTTCTCAGCAGGCTTTTGCATCCAAGTTAAAAGATCTTTGAAACTGAAATGATTCTACAAAACATCCTGGCCTCTGTGAACCATATCTCTGTGCTTAGGCACAAATTTTCTAATGTATGTTGGCCTCAGCCAACATTGCATGAAGTCTTTTCTCCCATTTTTAATAAATGTCAGTTGTCCTAAACACAGTACTTTGCAAAGTGTCAGAGCTTTCAACACTGACCTATAACAGGTATGTTTTAAACACTTTCGGGAGGTTATTCTCTTGCCAGGGTCACTGTGACTTGTATTTAAAAAAAAAAACATGACATCTCCCTGGTAACAGTCTCTTTCCTCCCCTTCAACAATGTGTTGTCAATTTAAAACTCTGGAGACTTCTTGCTGCATTAATGTAAGCATAAACTTGTTTTTATCGATCGATGTAACATCAGCGCACATGGAACAAGAAGATCAATACAGGGAAGTGCCTACAATTTCAAAGGAAACACAGAAAACTGAGACAACTCAGAGCAGGTGCTGCAAAAAATATGTTTTTTCTCAACTAGGTGTTGTAGTAAAGTGCCCTGGGAAATTCAAGGGGTGCTCATAGCTGATATTCTAAGGGAACATCAATGCAAAATATTGTAGTAGTTTATTTAATATATTAAGTATTTTTATATTTAACTATATTTAATAAAGATGAAACAGGACTACCCCACTATTGCTTGTAATCCATATTTGCCACATAGATTATTCAAAATCACACTGACAAACAAACTGCATCTTTACTGATTATGCTTGGCAGGAACATGGGAACACAGATTTTAAGAAATCAATGTATATTTTCTTCCAGTTCGAAGTGGCTGCGGTCAAACTGACACAGTGACTTTTTATGAGAGCAGCAAAGCTTTCAGACAGCTGTGAAGCTAGGGAAATATTAAAGCTTCTTTACCAGATTGTGCTGGGCTTGTGGGGCCGGGTTTGGGGAGCAGGGGGGCTACGGGGGTGACTTCTGTGAGAAGCTGCTGGAAGCTTCCCCTGTGTCCCGTGGGGCCAATGCCACCAGCCCCAGGACAGAGCCGCTGCTGGCCAAGGCTGAGCCCTTCAGTGGCAGTGGCACCTGTGGGAGAACACAGTTAAGAAGGTGGGGAAAAAACTGTGGGGAACAACAGCTGCAGCAGGAAGAGCTGGAAGGGGAGAGAAGAGCCCTGCAGCCCCCCGGCCAGGCGGGAGCGGAGCGGGTGCTCGATTCCCCTGCAGCCCACGGGGAGCACACACCGGGAGATGCAGGAAGGAGGCTGTGATCCTGTGGGGAGCCCGTGCTGGAGCAGGCTCCTGGCAGGACCTGTGGCCCGATGGGGAGAGGAGCCCACCTGGAGCAGGTTTTGTAGCAGGACTGGTGATCCTGCGGGGACCCACCCTGGAGTGACAGGTCCTGGATCAGTGCATTCCTCAACTGCTGCCTGAGGCTCCCAGACTCCCCTTCTGCTCCTGGGCTTGCTTACCTTTACACCAATACATTTTAAAGGTTGCTATAAACGTACACAACATCCCAGTCAAACTTGGGAGGATTGATGCTCTCTCAGTGCTGGACATTTTGAACAAGGAGATAAGATACTAAAACCCTTTGTTTCACTAGAAAAGCCCTAACATAGTCTAATGCCTTTCATTACCCATGGAATTGTCAGGGATGCTGCCATGGATTGTAAGATCAATGCAAGGTCTCATGTAACCTTTGTTGTGCAATTGCTCAGATTTACCTCCTTTACGCTGCAGACCCCCTTCTTCAGAGTGTACCTTCAGAGTCTGGGGTGTGGGTTTTGGAACCATTCACTTTGGAGGTATTTTACCATCAGGCATGATTTTCTTCAGAAATTTAATGTATCTTTACACTCAGTAAAACTTCATGATTTAAAATACCTGCCCTTACATGGAAGTACGAAATGCCTCACTTATTGTGCCATGACAGCTTTTTCATACACTTCAAATTTATACTGGATCCCATTCTCTTCTTGGATATCAGCAGGGACACCTGGGTACCTAGGGAGAGAGGAGAAAAAAATCAAAAGCCAGCAAGTAGGTAAGAATATCATGATTCACCTGTAATTTATCCAATCAACTAGAAAAGCAAGTTGTTTGGAAAAAGAAAGGAAAACACTGTTTTTAGAACAGGTACACTGTTTTTAGGAATCGTGTCAACTACTATCCATGATTTATATGCACACCTTTTATATCAAGAAAGCATACTCTGACACAAAACAACCCCTCCATTTTTGGCTTAATAAAGAAATACCCAACATTTTTATTACAGCCTCCAATATGTTGTTCAAAATGTCTGCCAAGGCAAAAGAGATTACGTAAGACTTTGGTTTCTATTCTTGCCTTGCTTTTCCTAAGTTGGTTGAGAGGAAATGCTAAGGACTAGGTTTTTCACAAGTCTGCAGGAGATTACTAAAGCAGGTGACTGCTACCATAGAAGGAGTTCTTCTATATTCCAGGTTGTCTAAACCACTTCTTATTAATAGACGCTTTCAAAAATCTTTTCATCTCCCCGAGAAAGAACAAGGATTTTGTATGAGTAATACTGACTTTGAGGGAGAGGTACATTTTAAATTTATTTGGTAAGGTTTGGCATCGTCAGGTTTCCACTTTAGTGAGGAAATTACCTGTTATTTTAAAAAATCATGTTCTAATGCCAATGTTCATTTCAGTACATTGGCCAAAAACAACGTATACCTGAGGAACAGCCGAGAGAGAGAGGGAGCTTTGGGTCAGCTCTCAAGACACTCAAATGCGCAGAGTAGCTCAGAATATATTGGAGCTGGAGAAGGTGACTCATCCTCCCCACCCACCTCGTCTGTCCCGCATCCCTCTTCCCTGCCCATCCTCCCCCAGAGCTGTGCTAATCCATCCCTGTGCCCCCTGCAGAGTTTGACTCCTCATACTTTCTATTTTTCCATTGCCAGTCTGTAACCAGCTGAGAGCCAAAACAGGAGCAGCAGGAAGAGGAACAGGTATGGTCCTCCCTGGTCCTTGAGGCAGGTGTCTGAATTTCTGCTGCCTCCTTAGTGCCTGTTGGATGTAATCTTGTTGGAGAGGACATAAAAGCACAGCTGGAATATGACAAGGATAATAGAGAAGAAACCACATTGAATGGCAGAAACTGTAAGTTTTTGCACACCTTTTCCTACTATGTTTGTTAGGAAGCAGTCATTTTCTCAAGAGGAAAGGAATAACCTTAAAAATGTATAAAGCTCAAGCCTCTCCAGTCAAACCATTTAATTCATCTTTGGCAATTTATCAAAGACATTCAGAGGCCAAATACTATTTACTAACAAAATCCTGAGAGTTACAAAGCTTAATAAAAATTTGAGTAATTCTAAACCAGGAAACAATAAGAAAAACCTCCTTTTGAAGCAAACTGACAAAGGCAATTCTTTACTGTAAAGATTACAGGAAAGTTGAAGAACACAGCAAGTTCCAAGGAAATCTGTGCAGAGTGTGGAAGTAATCTGCCCAGGTTGTAAGTAAAGTATGATTCTAGGGAAAAATTCACCTCTAACTCAAACCAACACGGCCTTAATAGAACCCTTAAAAGATTCGAATTAGATTATTCTGAAGACAAGCCTGGTATGCATTTTGGTACTCACTCTGTTAGAAGCTTGTAGTCTTTATGGTCAATTTCTGGAAAAAATGTGTCACTTTCAAAATCTTTTAAGATTCTTGTCACAAACAATCGATGATGAATTGGCTTCTCCATTGCTGCCTTTAGAAACAACACAAACTCAGTCACAATTTTATGTATCACAGGCTTTTAGCAAAGCCATGAAAATTACACTCTGAATCTCCTCTTTTAGACTCTGCTGAAGAGCACTTTCTAAAGGGATAATTTCGCCCTGTGTCAGTTCCACCCGGTAAGTGGCAGCAATACCTATTCTCAGAGCCTGGGGTATCTGACAGAAGTTAAACAACAAAATTTGAATAGCCCTCTGAGAAGAAAGGAACAGTAGGCCCAGTCACAACAAGCAATTTCTGCATCACACTTCTTTGAGAGGCAGGAAGGTTTAGGCGGTGGGAGATGCCCACGCCTCAAGGTAATTTGTTCTGAACTTTTATTAACATCACTTCTAGGGAATTGTGCTGCATTTTCTGGAATTCCAGAGATCAGTTTACCCCTTAGTTTAACTTCAAAGTTGGATCTCTGGATTGTGGCAAAATGGTAACACGTGCTGTAAGTTTTTACATTTCCAAGCTCCTTGGATGAAAATAAGATAATGTTTGTTAAGTGAGTTTTTCACTAACAAATTCAGGAGTTAAGAATATACATTCTGTCTTGAGATCAAAAAAGGGCAACTCTTCCAGACTTTGTGGGCATTAAAACAACCCATGAAAAGCTATGCTGGGGTTGGTTACAATACATTTTTGAAAAGCTTGCAGCTGTTCCTCCCTTTCCCTTAAACTGGCAACAAGCAATGCTCTTTGTGGAAGGTGACTCACCATGCAGCAGGCTATTAGGTACTACTTCAACGAGCACAGGAACCAAGTAATAACAAATGGAATCCAATGAAATTAATTATTACCACTGCTGAGAGGTTAATTTGTAGAAAAGCTGCTCTACTACAGAACAGTTAAAAATGAAAGGGTAAGTCACAGCACACAAGCATCCAACTGCACTGAATGGGTGTCCATCCAGTTTGTACACAAATACTAGTATTTTTCTTCAAGGACAGGGAGGTAAGAAGAGCCACACTTGCAAAATGACAGAAGAATAATAATCTGCTTCACAAATAAAAACATGTTGTGTTCTGTAAACAAAGATATTTCTGCTTTGTAGGAGAAGAATAAATCAACTTCCTATCCAACTCTGCAGGAATTCAGCTTCATCAAGAACTCTCTACCACCACAGCAGGCCAGGGAAAGGCACAGGGAGGGACTGACCACAGGTGTTGGAAAGAAGGCTGAATTTAACCCAAAGGAGACCAGATGGTGACCTCTGTTCTAGGTAAATGGTTTCATTAACTGAATGAACCAACCAGCTGTGTCACTGTCCCCACCTTCATAAAATACATGCAAATGCTTCCTCAGTTTGCCAGACTGGCTCTGGAGGCCTGTGTGTGTAGGCAACTCAGAGGGCAACTTCAGAAAACTTCAGAGAAGTAAATTTTATACCAAACACGAAACCTTCCACACGTGGAGCCTGCAAAGGAGCCTGGCAGCGAGGCCTGGACTCTGACACTGCCTCAGTGAAATACTGCTGAGGACACGGCACGGCGGCAAAGGAGCTTTATCACAACACTGTCATTTCCACAAGGAATAAAGTAGGTCCTCACTGATACTCAATTCAGTCTTGCCCTGTCCAGCGCACTTCACTGGTTTCACCGCTTTTTTGGGACCAAAGAGAAATTTGAGGACGCACAGTGCTGAGCTGGTGGAAGGCTGACATACTCACTCCACACATCATAAAACCATACTGTACACATATGGAAGTTGACACCTGGGTCTTTTGGTTTTTAGTAGATTTGTAGGTATCTGTTTTTGTTGTTGTTGGTTTTGGTTTTTTTTAAGACCCTATTTAATATTTAAGGATGTGATGGACTTACAGTTCCTATTCCTAGTAAAACTTCAGTGTTGTTTTTGACCAGTCTAAACCACACAGTTTAAATGTAGTTAAAAGAGACTACTATAATTTATACCGACTGCACTCAGAGTAACCTGGTCTAGTGGAAGGTGTCCCAGTTCATGGCAGGAGGTTTTTTTAAGTCCTTTCCAACCTAAACCATTCAGTGGGTCTCTGACCCCCCTAGGACGTCCAGAGAGCACTATTTTTCAGAGACAAGGCCAAGACCTGAACCTCTCAAGAGACAATACCTCCACACAGGTGCAGCAGTGTCTTAACTCAGAACAGAAACCTGTTTTTGAAACCACAGAACTGTAGAATCACTAAGGTTGGAAAAGACTTCCAAGACCATTGAGTCCAATTGTTAATGAATCTTCCAACTGTCCCCACTTACCGTACTTGAATTGTACCTGGGAGCAGGTTTGATATCCATGAACAAAATTTCTTGGGGATGAAACCAAGCCAGAAACTGTGCTCCAGTACATCTGATAAGCTCTAGCAGCTACGAGGGACCCCAGGGCCAGAACCAATGAGTGAGACAGCACCACAGGCCTCCCAGCACACAAGTACTCACAAGCCAGCAGACAGCCTTCGGAACATGAAGTGCTCACACAAAATCACGGAGTGCCTGTCATGATGTGTAACAGCTCTGAACTGCTGTAACCTACTGACCACTGCTGGACTCCTCCTTCCTCACCCAGACAAACAACGGCAACCCCAACTCCTTCTGGAACTCAGGAGATCCACAACACTGCAGAGGGGATCCAGATGGCATTGCACTAAGACCCAAGCAAGTTAACCTGTAAATCTGTGCTGTAAGAAGTTCAAAAGGTTCCCTGGGGGCATTGCTACTGCCCTGTGGCTACATTAGGAGATTATAAACCTGATGAGGGGATCAATGTCCAGTCACGTTCAAGAGGATGACACCCACGTGAGTTTTTTTGAACCCTCACTGAACTGATGGAATTGTTTTCAATCTTTCCTGCTCTTATTTGCCAATACCAACACTCCACCCAGCTGTCCCTGTCCCCAGTGCTCCACCTTTCCCTGTTGCAGAGGTCAGGTCACAATTTCCCACAGTGTGTCTGAGCACAGCATCAGCGTGACCTACACAAGGACTTGGGTGGCCACCATAGCTCACAGAGGACCTGAGGCAGCTGATGCCAGTCCTCCCAGCCCTGGAGAACTGTGTCCCTGAGAACCGAGGGGCAGTGGGAGAGATGGCCATAGCCAACAGATGGCTGCTCTGTGTCCTTATAAATGTTCACAGACTTGGTTCTCCCTCTTCTGCAGTGTGAGGAGAAGGATGTGAACAGCAGCAGTCCCCTGCCTCCACCCCATTCCTGTCCCAAAATGCCACCCTGGAGCAGATGCTCCGGCACCTCGGCTGGCCTCAGTTCGTAGAGGCTGGCCAGGGCGCCGCAGCCATCGGTACCTGAGCCTGACGGGACAGCCGTGTCCCAAAAGCGCACTCAGACAGCCGGACACTGCTGCACCGTGGCCCCGCTCCCTGGATGGGGTCACGTCTGGCTGGTGCTTCAGCGCCGAGCCTGGCCCCAGCAAAAGGCACAACAAGGCAGCTGCTCAGACACCCTGAGCAGCCCAGGGCACCCCCAAGGGTGCGGGAAACCAAAGACAGCAAAGGCCTGGGAGGTCACAGCACACTCCCTGCTCACACCATCTACAGAAACACGGCTTGCAGGGTTGTCCCCAGAGCCTGGTGACAACAGCCCTGATCACGGCGGACCTCCCAACGCCAAAGTGATTAACTGATCAGATGGTGCTACGGTTAGGAGCTGTGTTAAAAGGCTCCACAGGACAATACACTGCCATCTCAAGTAATGATGTGGGCCCTGGAGGTGTTATCTGGCAATGGCAAAGCTGCTGCTGTAGCTCCTGACGGATGCCCTCAGTTGTGCACCCTCACATCCAGTACCATTCTGCATCTACTTCCCGTTCCCCAGGACCCCACCCCAAAGGGATGTCACCAGACTGAGCTCACTGTGCCAAGGACTGCAGACCAACCTGGGCAGAGCAGCCCCGAGAATCCCCACATCTTCCCACTCCTCCTTTGACACGCTCAGCATCCCCAGGCAGCCTGTCAGAGCAGCCCCACCTAAGTGCCACGGGTGCCTGGGGCTCCGTTTTGTAGCGATCTTGACAGAAAATCACTGTGCCTCAAGGAGTTAGCAACCCACGGAGCAACTAACCTGCACAGACCATGTTCCCTGCCCACAGGATGACAGGGTCAGACAGAGAAACTGGAGGCAGATCCCACTGGGAACCTGCAAATCTGCCACCTGCAAGCGCTTGTCTTGATCTAAACGGGCAGCAAGAAGCTCTCATGTGATCATCCTTTCTGTTTGACAGTAGAAAGTACAAATAGACTTGGTTTTCTGTAAGACAGTCCTGTAACAGCTTGAATAACCAAAATGGGGTAGCCCTTTCTATAGGCAAACACAAGCCTGTATTAATGAACAAAATCAGTTCCCAACCTTTGACCCACACAAACTAGTGAGATCAAAATAATGCTTTAAAACCAAATACCTATAACTACTGAATAAAATTATTCACTTCAATTACCAATTGCTATTTTACTTCCCACACATTTCTACACAGTATAACGGAAATAGTCCTGTAAAATCCTTTCTGCATAGTTTGAGTGCAGGAACCTGTATAAAACTGTCAGATTTCTCTCTAATGTAATTAAGCTTTTCTTTGAAATGTCTTGAGTAGATGCTTGAAAGTGGGGAAACAGCTGAAATTGTAGAACCACAAAAGGGTTTGGGTTGGAAGGAACCTTAAAGCTCATCTTGTTCCTTGGGCAGGGACACCTTCCACTATCCCAGGCTGCTCCAAGCCCCAGTGTCCAGCCTGGCCTTGGACACTGCCAGGGATCCAGGGGCAGCCACAGCTGCTCTGGGCACCCTGTGCCAGGGCCTCCCCACCCTCCCAGGGAACAATTCCTCCCCAATATCCCATCCAGGCCTGCCCTCTGGCAGTGGGAAGCCATTCCTGCTTGTCCTGCCACTCCAGGCCCTTGTCCAAAGTCCCTCTCCAGCTCTCCTGGAGCCCCTTTGGGCACTGGAAGGGGCTCTGATGTCTCCTGGAGCCTTCCCTTCTGCAGACTGGACATTCCCAGCTCTATCAATGCTTTTCCATGTCCAGGGTAACCAGGTCTCTCATTACTTTAAGACACATTCCCTTGTACTGATCAGCACAAGCAGTACATCCCAAATTACTCTTGATCAAAACTGCCAATTTATAATCTGGGTATTGGTGAGTATTGGTCTAAAAAAGGCATTTTTTTCTACCAATAGCACCAGCCAGAGGCTGGAAAAAATAGTTAAAATAGAAGCCTCCAAGATAGGTGCTCTTGGGAGAAGCAGCAGAAGCAACAGCTCTTTACAGCTGAGCCCGTGGCCGTGGCAGAGAAGGGGCAAATGCCGCTGCTCACAGCTGGCTCCTGCTGGGCAGCTGTGCCCTCTGCGAGGAGAAGCCCTCTCCAGACACCCTCTGCATGCATGGAACGGGCACTGTCACGGCTGAGAGCGAAGGACATTTCTTCTGCAGGATAATATCTACTACAGGCGGAATGCATTTGCATATCGAATACACGGTGGACCTCACCAGGAGGAACAACAGTGGTACTTCATACGCACCTCATTTTCCTACAGTCTTAGCAATCTCTACCTACTCCACTGTTTTTACAGTGAAAGATGCATTTCCTCAGACACAGAAAAGAGGTTCATGAAAGGCACAGACCGTAAAGGCAAGAAGTACCAGAAAAATGCATTTTTCTACCCCATACACACGGCACAGTATCAGCCCTAATTTTCTACCAGGTGCACTATGGCACTGTCATCACACATCTAATGTCTGAGTGCCAAACAACAACTGGAGTGTATCTCCCAGCATGCTTGTAATGACTAAAGGACAGCAGCACTGTTTCTTTCACTGTTAAAAAGAATTTGCTTTACAATTCTTGACCCAGGGAGTGGGAGCAGCAGGAACACTGCTAGGGAAAGGAACACAAGATGGGAAAGCAGAGTGAGTGTGACCTTTTGTTGTATGATTATCTCCTGTTATTGCTGACACCATGACCTGCCAGCTCTCTCTAAATCCTATTTTCTTCCCCATTTACATGTATAAAGTGTCATACTCTGGCTAAAAATGCTGGAACACTTTTCCTTTTTTTTCTTTTCACATCCTTTGCAGGGTCAGTCAGCAATCTCAGTAAAATAAACACAACAATATGGGCTTTGTCTGAAAAACCTAGCAATTTAGGTATTTAAGAAGAGCTCTCAAAAGCACAACACTGTGTGACATTGGCCCCTTGGCAAGAGCAATGTTCAGTTTCTGGATGGGTATTCTGAACTTGAGAGATGAGATCTTACTCTCTGAGACTTGTTCTGTTGGAATCACTGCAGTTTGGGGGTAATGTGAAGGGAAAGCACCTCCTAAAGCCACAGTAACAGGAACTTCATCCTCATCCCATCACAGGAGTAATCTAGGAGGAGGCTAAATGTACCTTGTACACCGAAGTGCCTCCCACGATCCAAACCATGTCTACTTTACTTTTTAACTCTGGTGAATCCAAAAGAGCTAAAGCATCATCCAGACTTTTGGAAAGATAATGTGCTCCTTTTGGGGTTTCCCTAAAAAAAGCAGAGTTTTATTACTAAGTAAATAAAGGAGAATTCATCATGATCATCAATACAAATGAGATACAAAATGTGAATTGCTGAATTAACAAATAACTAAATGTTTCACGTTAGTTAATTATTTTGAAGTGCCTGTTATTGCCATATTATGTTAGAAGTCTTATCTGACTGAAGGATTGTTCAACAGATCACAGCTTAACCATAATTTAAGAGGCATTATAAATTAAAAATCTGAAATTTTATAGCATGTTTTTGAAAAAGTGTAACTGAGAAATTTACATATCTATAACAAAAATACATAATCTATAAATTAAACTTAGATCATTCTCTATAAATTAAACCTTGATCATTCAATACAGATAATCAAGAAATTAAATGTAGATTTTGACTTGAATTCCAGAACGTTAAAAAAATGCGTTTTCCTTAAAATAAAACTAGTTGAAAAGCCAGTATTCCCTGTCCACCCACATATTCAGCTGCAAATCCACCAACACCCTCCAAAGCAATGAACCACTACAAGTCGACATTTGTATTTAAAAATATTTGTGTGACTGTGGGTGATGCATTCAAGAAGAGAGGTCTGAAAAAGGACAGTTTATCCACAAATCCTAATAAAAATAAACTTCAAAAAATGGATTTAGGGCTACCAATCTAAGCAGGAACTAGAGAAATACAGTTAAATACATGAGTCAGAAACACCATTGAAAATTGTCAAATGGTTTGTGAGTAGAGCTAGAAGTAGCACTCATGATGCAAAGTAACGACAATTACCTTGTGAATGAATTTTAAAAAATTAAAAATTAAGAGTAAAGTACTTCTAACACTCAGAACCAACAGCAGAAATGCTTTCTAACCAGGTATCAAAAATGCTACATTTGAAACTACTGCATGTCGTAATGCTACAGACATTTTTTGGTGCAGGTTTTGATTTGTTTTACAGGGCCCTCATTTACCATACTTACTTGAGCTCCCTGCTGAGCACAATATTAATTCTGTCTTTTAAAGGACGGTTCTTCTCAGGAATGGAGAACCACGTTTTTTTACCCATTATCAGTGCATTCTGTTTACCTGAGCAAGAGAGAATTGAATTGTTTAGAGACACTGATGGACTTCCCCTCCCTCCCTTGCCCCTCTTCAGCAGCTGACAAAAGCACAGGCTCAGGCCCCAGTGCTCAGCTGAGCTACACGCAGAGAGGAGCCCGTCTGTCGGCTCAAAGCCTGGTCAGGCAGCTGACACTGAAACAGTCCCACACAGATTCACAAACTCACAATAATTTCTAGGAGAAGAACCAGTCAAATTTAATCTAAAGCCGAAGTGCTACAGGTGTTCAATCATATAACATTCACCCATAAATATAATTTCTGACCAAACTCAAGCATTCATCACCTGATTACCTCTTACATGTAAAGCTGCTAAGGAAAGGAATGTTTCTCTCTATGAGGAAATGGAGCTGTCAGAGAAATAAACACAATGCCAGCGTGGTCACTCATTCCACGTTGTTTCCAGGTTGAGAGACAACAGAGGCAATGCTGACATCCCTGATGTGAAGATTTATGGCAGCATAATCCATTAAGAAGTCTGGTTATGAAGTAGTTTACCTGCCTAGCACCCAAGATCACATCTTATCAAAAGATCTGCAGGCAGGATGGAGCAAAATGTTTCTTTTTAATTGTATTTCAAACATCCTTTTTCTTGATCACAGGTTATTTGTGCCAGGTAAGATGCAACTTGCAGACATCTAAAAAGACTTACAATTGTCAATTGTGTTCTGTCCTTTTTTTGTACATATAAGGTTGCAAAGGGCTGCATCAGGTCTCCAAAACATAAGTAAAGTCTTTCACTTAGGACTGTTTCAAAATGAGATTAGGCATTCCTTGTGGATTATGGAACAGATCTTCAAATCAGAAAATTGAGTAAGTCACCTAATCAGAACAAGGGAATATATCAAACTGACCAGAAGTGAGTTTTTACCAAACAGGTGAGTTCTAACAGCATAAAAAAACCCCAACACAAACCATGAAAGAGTGACCGTGTTGACAAACAACTGCAGCATTTCTGCTCTATGCTATCAACATGATTTGGATTTTCTGGTGCACGGGGATGGCTCAGCACTCAGAAAACTCACCCAAATTACTGTCACAAGGGTCACAGGGGCGGATCGAATGGCCAAGGCTGAGCTACAGCAAACAAGTTAGATAAGCTAATGCACACTGAAAAAAGCAAACCATCTCTGCTAACTAAGCAGCTTGTGAAAACCTCCCCATTTTTAACTTGGAGTTTCGTGTAAAGACGTGTTAGGTAAACATTCGATGAAGTTTTCTACTCTTCTGGTGAAAGAAGGACTTGAAAACTGTTTCATAACAGATCACCTGCATCTCCTCTGAAATATCTGATTCATCATCTTTGCTCATCTAACCCGAACGACTGCAAAGGGCTGGAATACTGGCGAGGCTGTGTGCAGGCGGAGGGCCAGGGCAGGGAAACGCAGAACCCCGTGTTTCGGGTGTCCGACGCCACACACCCCACACGTTACCTTCCACGCGGGACGTGCTCGTCATTCGCTGGAAATACTTGTACTCGTTCCTGCCGGGGAAGCACGAAGTGCGTTACAACGCGTCTTAAGAATAAGTGCTCTAATTTATAATTTTTTTTTTTTTGCAAGTTCTCTAATTGCAACAGAAAAAGCCCCACTCGTGATGGGAGTGCTACCGGAGCGCGGGGACGGGCGGCTGGACGGGGTCTGGGCCGGTGCCACGGCCGAGGCAGCACCTTTTGCCCCCACCTGTGCTTGCATGAGCGATAATAACCTGCGCGATACCCCGCGGCCACGGCATGAGAGAGAACCCACCCCAAAACCCCCACAGCC
>VWZW01007942.1:460407-471578 GCA_013397115.1 Edolisoma coerulescens | reverse complement strand
ACCTCCCAAGCCGAGCTGGCCGCGTTCCTGTGCCACTGCTGCAGGGGCCCCTGCCTGGGCAGGGGGCTGGGCTGGGTGAGCTCCAGAGGTGCCTTCCAGCCCCACGTATCCTGGGATTCTGTGATACAGCAGGTGCCTGTTTAGAGGAGCTGGAGCTTGGCGTGGTTTGGGTGTGTCAGTGGGGCTTCACTCCAGTGTTGGACCCCTGGCACACGTTGCGCCTTCTAGTTTTGCAAAATGTGGAATATGTTGAGATTATCGTAAGTCAGGATGTTCTCTGAGGTTTGATCTTTGTGTACTTTGAAGCCTGATCAGCACTAAGTGAGACCTGATCACTGGGACAGGCGGCAGCTGCATCCCTTAGTCAAGGATGTCCTGGAATTAGCAAGTTCTAAGGATGTAAATCAAGATGTTGGTGTATGTCCATGTATGCATTGCAAACTCGTCAGAATACGCAGGGTCTGCCCCTCCTGCAGCTGAACCCTGCTCCTGGCAGCACCAAAGCTGAGCCTGCGGGTCAGAAAGACCCGGCCCAGGCCCAGGCCCAGGCCCTGGCCCTGAGCAGGTGCAGAGGGTGGCCGGGGTCACAGAACCTGTGTGGCAATTCCTAATCCACCCTAGAGGGGCAAGAGTGCCTCTCCAGAGTGCCTGGGAAGTTACCAGCTCTGGATCGTTTCTGTGTGTGAATAAGGGCAGGGAAGGGGCGGTGGGGTGAGCGGGAGCTGCGGCACACACCCAGCACCCGGGCCTGGCCAGCACTGATGTGACGCCCAGTGTCTCTCCCGCGTGGCACTGATGGCTTGGGGCACACTGAGGAATGAATCCCATTTTGTGGGCAGCTCTGGCATGCAGTGAGCCAAGCTCCTAGCCCAGGGGCTGGAGCTCAGGTGACTCCAGGTGTGAGTGCTGTTAGGTGCAAGGCTAAAAGAGCTTGCAATGATCCAGATCCTCCCTGTGTCACCGCTGCGAGAAAGTGGCTGTGTCGCAGCAGTTGGATTTCATTCTGCGTTTATGTTTTCCAGACTCCCTGTAGCTGTTGTTTCCAGACCCTTCTGGCCCTGGAAGGGTGTTTGCTTTTTCTACCTCTGACTCAAGTCAGCTCTTTTGGTTACCTTTGGTCCAAATATATTTTGAAAGGTGTGATTACAGTTTTCTGCCCTTGTAGAAAAAAGTTCCTAATTAGTGTTAATTTGGTGGTATTTAACAGTGGACTTGAAAACTGCTACTCATGTGGGCTGTGCTTATGTGGAGGTTTTGGTCTTAGTTGGTGAGGCTGGAGTTTCTGTTTAGTTCTAAGGAGATTGAAATTCTCTGGTTACACCCTCTGAGGTTACCGTATGACGTGTGGATGCAAGCTGCTGGAAGCACCTGTTGTGTGCTTCTGTGCAAAGTGTTGATGTTGTTGGAGTTATAAATTACTTCTTCATATTTAGTCAAGCTTCTTGCAATAGATCAATGATGAAACAGCAAAATTGATGAGTTTTCTGTTTACACAGTGTTCCAAGTGCATGTTTCAAAAGACATCGAAGGAGCAGGATGCTCCAAGCCCCTCCAACCTGGCCTTGAACAATTCCAGGGATGGGAGGTTGGATTATTTTGCATTAACTCTTTGTGAAGTCGCTGGTTGCATTATTCTCTTTCAGAGGACAGCAAACAGAAAGGGTAACTGAACTTATTAGTTCAGTTTAATTTACATTTCAGGCTTCTGCATTTGGCACAAAAAGGAGCACATCTACTGAAAGCAGTGAACCCTATGAAAAGAAGATCAAGGCACGACAAATTACTCTGGAAGAGATCTGTAACCCACTGAAGACTCAGGTTAAAAGTGAGTGGACTGTAAGCAAACCTTCAGGCATTGACAGCCAGTAAATAAGTTTTTCATTGTCACACGTTAGAAAGTGTTTTGGCAGCAACTTCAAGAAGCGTCTCTTGGGTATAAGATATATCTTTGAAGAGCCATGATGAGCACCTTTCTGTGGCTCAGAAGCTGGGCCTTTGGGCCTTGCCTCAGAATTACTCTGCAAATCCCCTTCACCTGACTCAGCTTTACCAGGCTCTTAAGTCAGAAAAGTCCAGAGGTCCAGGCAGAAATGCTGCCACTTTCCTTCCTGTGTTGGTTTCAGAGTGTCAGGCCTGTTCTGAAGCGTGGCTGACGCTGACAGCTCTGTGGAGCCTGGCCTGTGGCTGCTGTGCCTGAAGGCTACCTCAGAGTGAGTAGTTCTAATGCAGGGCTCTTGCTGTGAAACAGCAGCTGCTCCATGGCCTTGGAAATGCTGGAGTTCCATCTGGCTTTGAACAGAGAATTTCATAAGTTAATGCTGGTATGAAAACCAGTCAGTGAATATAAAGTTCATTACATTTCAGTAAAAAGAATTAGCCTCTAAAGTTTCAAAGTGGGAACTGTATTAAATTTGTTGGTGTGATGCTTTGAAGTATCCCTAGGACACCCTCAAGAAACGATATTGTCTGCTTAAAAATGTACTGAGAGAAAATCTGCTTGATTCCCAGTGTTGTTGGCTAACTTTGTGGCTGCAGAGTTGTCAGTCCAAAAAATAATGATGCATCTCTTCCCTCATAGAAAGAAGCAGACAAGTGAGGAATATTGGTTTTCCAGGGAAGTTTACCAAGCTGTTTATGTGCATGATTCTGTCAGGCTGGCAGAAATACTGCAGTGGGAGAGGAGAGGGAATGTGGGGAAGAGGGACATGGAGCAAAATGATTGTGTTCTGTGCTTACTGATGTTCTTCTAGTAGACATTCTCTTTTAGAAAATAAATTGCTAATATGTTTTTCTTTTGTATTTTCACTGAAGAAGAATCTCAGAAGTGTGAAAAGCCCCGTATCTGTTTACAAACTCTGGACAGGCTGAGAGAGTTCTGCAGTGATTCAAACCAGCAGTGCACCAGAGCCCGGGAGGATGGCTGTCAGGAGAAAGAATCTCTGAGTTTGGAAAAAAGTCCCAGTATTACTGGGAGAAGCTCAGAGTTGAAAAATCCTCTTCCATCTTGGGACACTGGCCCAAAGGTCGCACAGAAGGTACGCAGAGCTTTGGTCCTGTGGTGTGTGTGGATTGCTTGTTATGGGTTAAAACAGCAAGCTTTGGCACAAGCTTCCTCGTGTTCCTGTGCTCTGGCATGAAATGGTGCAGCAGAGCCCCAGAGACCTCTGTTTGCGTATGAATGTTTGCTCTTTGCGTGGTGAGCAGGATGGCTGTTCTGGCTCTTTGGTGATACCACTGAACAACAGCACCATGAGAGAGCAGAAGCCCTGGTGCTGTAACCTGTGGCTGTGGGGGAAGCTGCAGTACCCTAATAACACAGGTTCAGAGTGGCACTTTGCTCAGCTTGCTTTCTGTTCTACTAGTTTTGATGTGGGCTCTCAAATTTCTAACAGGCTTTCTTTGCAGAAATAGAGTTTAGGTTCGTCACTGAGATGTGGCTTAATCCAACTGCTGGTAAATCCAGCTGGTAATGGTATCACTGCTTTTTCATCTGCAGAAGATAGGGGTAGCTCACATGAGAAATTATCATTGGGACATGCACAGTGCAAGTCAAGAGACTTGGGTGGAGTAATAGTGTTTTGCTTCCCCTTTCATTATGGGGCTAGTTAACATTTGTTAATTGGTGGTTTTGGGGGTCAGGCTGCTCGGTTTGATGTATTCAGGTCCCAGAATGAATCTCATGACTTACTGTGGCAGCTGCTCTCCAATGGAGTTTTACATCTGGTGTTTTGAGGGAAGGAGCTTGTATGAAAAGCTGTACAGCTGATTTAACCTGCCCTGCCTGGAGGCTGTGACCTTCCACTGGCGGTGTCTGCTTTGTGTGAATGTGGGATCCAAATGCTGAAGTGAGCAGCCTGTGGCAAGAGAATTCTGTTGTGGTAAGAGATTGAGGTTATGAAGGTGTGATCAGCTGAAAAACACAGAAAACTTATTCCAGGGCTGGCCTGGCCTCCTTGGAATGGCTCCTTTTAGGTGTTGGTGTCTTGCTTTTTTCTTAGTGACCTTCCTCCAGCTGCTGACTTAAAACCATCTCAACAAGTCAGCTTTTGTGTCTGTTTTTACTCCTTTTGCCTTCTTTCAGGCCCCTGTTACATGTGCTTTGTCACGACAGTCTCCTGTAAAACGAGACAAGGTCATCTTGTTTGGCTGGCACAGACCTTGGATCAAAGACTGCTGAGTCCTTGGGCTGGGGATTTCGCAGCAGAGACATTTGAGCTCCTGAGGCCACCCAAGTTCTGGGCGTAGTGCGGCTGTCTTTGTGCTGGGCTGTGTTCTCTTGCTTGGTGGTGTGCAGTTGTGGGGATTTTGCAGTTACAGCTAAGTGGTGTTTTTCCCCCATTGGTCTCTGGCTGCACTCTTTGTACATTCCCATGACCCAAAGTATGTGATTTAAGCTATCTCTGTGTTTTTTTCTGAATTGCCATTGCTGCTAAACAGTCTGTTCACTTTGTTTCTTGTAATCTGAATGGGGCACTTGGTAGAAATGGAAGTTTAGTGGATTTATTGGCAGGTACAGAGGTTATAGCACAACAATTGAATTGTCATATACTTAAAAAATTTCTGGAGGGTGTTATCTTTGTATTTTTTTTTTAACCAATATTATCTGTGCTGGATGTTGTGATACAAGTGAGGAGGAACTTCACTGTAAGTGAAATACTTCTCAGCACTTCTGAACCCATCACTGCTGACAATACAGAACAACACAGAGCTGTAGAGCTGAAGTTGCTTGGCAAGAATAGGCTGCATAATGTCATTGTAAATGATAAACTGCAGACAGAGTGGGCTCAAAGCCTTTCACGTTAAAGGTTTTAGAAACTGTAGTATAGATTTTCTGTGTTTAAGTTATTCTGGGAGGCTTGCTGAACTTACGGAGGAAGTGCAGACTGGAGAAGGAGTACAGTTTTGGTGGCTGAGACAGGGAGCTGAGACTCAAATTGGTTTATTTCTCGATTTACTGTGGATTTTTGGAACATCATAAATCTCTCCGTGCTGGAATTTCTCACCTATAAACTGGAGCAGTAATTCATCCTTATTTTAATATATGGCCAGTTTAGACTGGCCAGTCTTTGCAGCCTGCGTTGTCTTGGTCTGTGCTTGGGGAGCTTATGATACAACAGGGTTCTGATTTCACCTGAGCTGTCTGAGGACTAACTAACTTTGACCTTCATGACTTTTTAATTCCTTTTAATTCCAAATAAACTGTATTCTGCATATCGTGCTTCAGTAGTTGTGCTGCAGCTGTGGGGGCTCTTCAGTGCAAGAACAATCTTTGGCGTTGTGGTCAGTGTAAGCCAAGGGGGGACCAACTGATTTGTTTGATGATTCCTAATTATACTTTTACATCTTTTATTTTCAGGAGGAGTTACAATGTAATCTTAGTCAGTTTTCTGTATCCCTTAAGTCCTATGAAAATTCTCAGAATTCTTCAGATACAAATCTTAATAAAAGAACCAAAAGCATTTACACTCCACTAGAACTCCAATTCATAGAAATGAAGAAAAAGTATAAAGATGCTGTTTTGTGTGTGGAATGTGGATACAAGTACCGGTTCTTTGGAGAAGATGCAGAGGTAATTTTTTCCAAGTCATGGAAAGGTACTTGCGTTGTGCTGGTGTCCTCCTAGGCCTGTGACCACTTCCAGGAGGGAGACTTCTTTGGGAGTATAAATTTTGTGGGGTATTTAGTTTTGTTTTCTTGCTTGAAATCTGGATGAAAAATCTCTGCATGCTGAAATAGAAGACAATCCGTTATGCACACATTTTTTTGCCAAAATGACATTTATTATTTTGTAATCACATGGTAGTGCTTGCTATCTCGTACGTTGAGAATTTAAGGTGAGTTCCTAGAATAATTTTTTGTCAGAGTTAAGGTTGAAAAACTTTCAGAGGTGGGTTATATATCATGGCTCAGAACTCTACTATAATACATATATAATATATAACTCTGGTGTATGACATCAGGAATCTTTCAGATTGAAAGACAGTGGAACAAGTGGTGTTACAAAAGATGAATATATCAGGTATAGCCTGGGTGCAGATCATCCTGAGTGCACGTCCAGATGTGGCACCTACACATGGCAGATCTGTAGGAACTGGAAAGGACTATATAACAAACATAATTTTAAAGTGATGGTTCATAAATGTTTCATAATGCTTTTTCTTATGATCTGTCCCAAAGTCGTTGCTTCCAACCTTTGTTTGGTGCTATTTCCACACTTCAGACCAGTGAGAAACGTTGCTTGGTTACTGGGAATTAATTTTCCCCATCATATTTGTGCTGTGTAATTTGTCTGCTCATTTGCTGGTGTACTTACAGCCCAGAAATAGAAATATGCTGCTCAGATACACAGGTCAGTGTTTGCCTGCAGGTCCTGCCTAACAGCACATTCTCTGGTCAGTGAACACCTGCCTTTTTGCTAAGGGGTAAAAAGACAAATTCAAATCACACACGATAATGTCATATTTTAGTAAGTATTGTTACTCTTTTTTGTTAAGTGTTTAGTTCCCACTGCTGTTCAATATTGGTTTTTCAGTATTTTAGATGATTGGCCAGGTTAATCCCACCTTTATTACCACAAACTAAATACTTCCATTCCTGCTGCGTTTCGAGCGGCGAGAAAACCGTTTGACCTTTTGTTGAGCTGTGTTTCAGACCCCGTGTGTGCAGTGTGGGTGGTTTAGCTCACAGTGGTAAAGATCAAGGTGCAACCTTAAAACCTGACACCTGCAGCCTGTGATAGTGAATCCCCTGTTTATGGCAGTGCCGGGACAGGAAGGTAGAGGGGCCCCCCCAGGCTTTCTCCTGGAATGTTTTCCCTTTGTCACTGAGCTTTTAATTGTAGTTGTGCATCACTGTTGTCATAGAGATAAGCTCCTTACCTTCTTAAATTACTTTGTGACCCGTTGGCTGCCTCTTGTTGCCCCTCGCAGATTGCAGCTAAAGAACTGAACATTTACTGTCACCTGGATCACAACTTCATGACTGCCAGCATTCCCAGCCACCGGCTCTTCGTCCACGTGCGCCGCCTCGTCGCCAAGGGACACAAGGTTACCCCTGACTCCTGTCAGACTGAGTACAGAATAGCTCGGGGAGAACTTGCACTGCTTGTACCAGAACCCGACTTCAGCTGAGAAGTGGGCAGCTCATTATCACTGGTTCCCTCAACAGAAATGGCCAACTTTCCCTTTGTTTCAGTTTCTCTGTGCTGGGGGTGTCATGAACCTCTAACAGATTCAGAGAAGTGTCTTCGTTTTTTCAGGAACAGTTCCAGAACAATTAGTTTTCTCAGTGTTTCTCTGTCAAGTTTTTGCATTTAAAAAGAAGTGTACATGCTGCTCTCTGTTTTATTATTCTTCACATCCTTGTTTTTCTTATCCCAGCCCATTTTTTTTTTCTCTGTTCCTTCCTGTTCTGGATCCCTGTAGTTCTGTGGCTTTCTGGTGATAACATCTTTTTCTGCTTCCTTTTCTAAGAAAAGGACTTGTTGATTCTAAATTGGATGCAGCAACCATTCTCTAATAAGCAGTGACCTCCAGCTGAATTGTTTCAAAATTGGACAAGAAGCACAGGTACAGAAGTTGAGAGGGCAGTTAGGAGGAGGAACAGGGTCAGGAAAAGCAGTGCCTTATAATCTCATTTGTAGGATTGATGTGAGAGCCCTTTCTGTTGATGATATATTCCAGCTGGAATTAATGCCTCTCTTGTTTGCACATCTTAAAAGATTACCATATATGTAGGATAATATAATAATTTATTACCGGAATTCTAATTTGTTTCTTTTTTGTCTGCCTGTAGGTTGGAGTAATAAAACAAATGGAAACTGCAGCACTGAAAGCTGCTGGAGAAAATAAAAGCTCTCTCTTCAGCCGTAAGCTGACTGCCCTCTACACTAAGTCTACACTTATTGGAGAAGATATCCTTTTCAAATAAACTTGGTTTCAGACTAACCTTTGGGAGGCCTTGATTCTAGTATTGTCACCAGGATGGAGCATGAGCAGCTAGTCATAAGACATAGGAGTGGCAGCAGGAAGTAAAGTTCCTTTAATTTCATGTTGTGGTAAAACATCTTGCTGGCTTTACAAACAGTTTAATCTCCTCAGGGCTGTAGGTTTGTTGTGTTTGCTGTAGTTGCTTTCTGAAGTCACAGAGTGGACTTACCAAATCTGCAGTGTCCTGCAGGTCTTGCCTAGAAAATGGAAAAATGAGATAGAAACATCTTTTAACCAGTGAATTTAATTTTTTTTCTTCCATTTTTTGTTTTCCTCTGTCCTGTCTTATCCACCTTATTATTATTTTAAATAAATTAAAATGTTTTTTAGTTTATTTTCTCAAACTAATTTACGAGATACCGGGAGCTAAAAAGACTGTTAGATTAGTGTCTGAGAGTTAGATTAATGTCTGAGAGTACAAGATCTAGAAAGACAATCCACCCAAATGTCTGTGCTATTTTTTTGAACCCTTGTTACATGTGAACCCTTTGTTGAAGCTGGATGATTCTGTGGATGTTGAAGGGGTGACAGCAGATGTCCCTGATAACTACCTCCTCTGTGTCTGTGAAAATGGAGACAACCTGAAAGACAGGAAGAAAGGTGATGTTGTTACAGGCATTCTGGTAAGTTAGTTTCTCAGGGAGTCAGTATTTTAGGGTTTGTGTGGGGTTGTTTTGTTGTGCGTTTTGGTTTTTTTTGGGGAGGTGGGTGGCTACCTTGTTAAATTCATGACTGTTCTGTCTTTCAGATTTTATTTTGTGGGGGAGTAGGAAATGTTTTTTTTTTTCTTGCAAAAAAGAGGCACTTTGGGTGAGATACCTGTGTGTGAACTGTGATGGCTTTATATTTGAAAACTGCATAAAAGGTATGGAGTTGATAGTTGAACATTTATCAAACTGGTTTTGCTGCTGTTTCACTTGAAAGCATATTAGTATTTTAACCAAATACATTAGGGAAATCATTAGTTCAGATGCTTTACAAACTTCAGAGTTTAAACATTTTTAGGGTCAATATTTTAAAGGTTGTGAGCTCTTCTTTCCTCTACAAAATACCATTCTTTAGAGGAAGAGCCTTAGGATTTTTCACCCTTTACACTTCAGATTTGTATGATCTTTTATGGTGAAGATTAAACCCAGTCCTGTTTAACCAGCAAAACACAGTGATAAATGAAGCCCAGTCAGCTGGTAATGAATTAATTAAAAAGTATGTTGATTGTGCCTCTGTTTGAATGTCACACTGCAGCTGTGAGAGAATAACAAAAGCAAGTGTTCAAATTCCAGTTTGAATTACAGGTGCATTTCATAGACTTCAGTTAATAGATTTGTCTGGTATTAAAAATTGAACAGTGATGGACTGGTAACAACAGGAGCACATTTACACTGGTGAGGTATTGTTGCCAGTTACCAAGACAAGGTTGTGTTAGTGTTTTGAAGTTAATGTTGTATCATGGGTTTGAAAAAAAGCGCAATCAGGTTTTTGGGTCTGCCACTTTCACTGTGTGTGGGGGTGCTGTATAACTTTGTGCTGTACACCATAGATTTTGTTTCTGGTTTAACGGTTTGAGCCACTGAAGCAGCCCCTGAAAATGTAAATATCCAGTGGATAATTATGTGCATATTTCTGTTTGGCAGGCGATCCAGCCAACTACAGGAGAAGTAATTTTTGACAGTTTTCGGGACTGCGCTTCTCGCTCGGAGCTGGAGAGTCGGGTTCTGCGCCTGCAGCCAGTTGAAATAATTCTTCCATCCAGGCTGACAGATCAATCTGAAAAGCTCATCCACAGTATAACCTCCATGAGGTGAGTTCTGTGGGGGGTTTGTTGTCTGGGGTTCTCTTTCCCGCAGCCATTGGTGGAGCTGGGATCCAGAAGCAGGTATGGATGTGTGGTTCTGTCATGGCCCTTTTCAGGGTGGCTGCAGTTTGCTGCTGGGTTGAGAAGTTCCCAAATCCCACCAAGTTCTGGGCACTTGCTCCCAAGTTGTATTTAGTCTGAAGTTCATGGCTTCTGTCTCTGGCCTGTGAAAGATTTGTACACTTTAAACATTGTCATTGTCATAGTCCTGCCACCACACTCCTGATCACAGGATCTGTTGGAATAATTTCCAAGCTCATGCACTTACCTTTCAGATCTGAAAGAGGTGTTATGTGGCTTCTTTTTCCTGTTTGTCAGAGTTTTGAGGTCTCTAAAAGACATGAAACTGCTTTTTTTATTAATGCAGATAAGTGTAGAAAACCTTGGCAACTGGTATTTCATCCTGTTTGTCCTGTTACACCATCTTGGTCTTGGGTACAGACTTGGAAATTTTGTGACTGATCATCTCTTTGCTTTGAGTTCTCTTGGTGTATTTCAAGAGGAAATTTGTTAACCTGTTTTCTGTATCAGTTTTGCTGTATAATAAAACCAGAATAGGATGTAATTTTTAGGGTGATAGGTGAAGGATGAAGCAGTCTTCTCAACAGAGGGGGTGAAATCTTGCAGATGGAATTTTCTGGAGAAAATCTCAGTTTTTCACCTTTTTCTTCTTAACCATGCAGTTCTGGGCTGCAGCAGAGGGAGCTAGTTTAGAGCTTGACATTTCAGTTTTGAATGAAATAGTCATTCTGGTGCAGATTTGGGAGAGCAGTTGTGATTTTTTTTTCCTTTTTCTTTGTGTTTTTTGGTTGTGCACAGTTGAGAATGTTAATGAGTGACTTCTTGTTTTTATGAAGACAAAAAATGCTACCCATTAGCTGATTTTGTGAACAGGGATTAGTTTGTAGTTTTTTCACCTTTCTGGTAATTTGCTAGGCAGCTTTCCAGCCTAAATGCCTTTAATTACATGAGAGTGACAAAAATAGAACACATTATTGCAATACACCTCAGTAGCCTTATTTAAAAAACAATTCTTCATGGATTTTTTTTCTTGTACCAGAGATTAAACCACTAGAGGGCCCTGAAGTATTTCATAGTAATTTAAGTGATTTCAATATGCTGCTTTATTGTGCTTTTAATTAGGCTTTGTTTTTGCACAATTTCTTTTGTACAGCAGTAATTTCTTTTTAATGCATATTGAGATGTCTGTAGTATCCAGGTTTGGTTATTGGCCCAGTACCTGGTGATTTCATCCTTTACCAGCTCTTTTGTAAAACCTCTTGTTGAGAATCTTCCATGAACTGGGAGAAGTTTCATTTCCTTAATTTTTT
>VWZW01007942.1:434155-453060 GCA_013397115.1 Edolisoma coerulescens | reverse complement strand
GGGGGGATTCAGGGTCTCAGCTCAGGGGGGGTTTGGGGTCCCAGCTCAGCAGGGTTTGGGGTCCCAGCTCTCCCCCACAGCACCCCCAGGGCTCCTCCCAGGGCTGCTCCGTCTGCTCAGCCCCAGCCTGGACCAGCCCGGGGGTGCCCTGACCCAGGGGCAGCACCAGCCCCTGGCCTGGTTAAGTCTCATGGAATTCCCCTTGGCCACTTCAGGGATGTTCAGGTCCCTCTGGATGCCATCCTGTCCCTCAGGGGTGTCACTGCACCCTCAGCTCGGTGTCACCTGCTGGGGGTGCCCTGGGTGCCTGTGTCTGTGTCAGTGATGCAGAAATTAAACCACACTGGTGCCAGCACGGACCCCTGAGGGACAGCACTGGTCACTGATGTCCACTGGGACTCAGCCTTTGACCACGGCCCTCTGGATGTGCCCAGCCAGCTGATTCCTGATTCCTGGACAGTCCATCCATCAAATGCATTCCCGGGGCAGTGCTGTATTTGCTAGACAACAAAAAAAAAAGGAAAAAAATAAGAAAAGGAAAAAGGGATTCATTTGAAAGCGAGCTAGGAAGAGGGGAAATAAAAGCTTTTAATTTAAGGAAAACAGTTGTGTAGCTGTCGAAAATCCTTACTTAGGGTATTAATTGATTTGTTAAGCTGTTTTAATTGTCTGAAAACATAGCAGATGCATTTGCATGTTGAAGTGAAGAAGTTAGGCCTTAGCATAAAGCATTCTGTGCATGTTGCCAGTAGAGTGCACTTGTTACTCCTCATGGCTTTGAGAAAAAACCCAACTTGGTTTGTGTCCGAAATTTAACACTAGGATTGATGCTTTGAGTTACTCTAGGTGAAAACAGAGCTGTGTGACAGAGCAGTCTGGGTGTGACAAATGACACGTGGCCCAGGTTTCAGACCCAGCCAGGCTCAGACCACAGACTGACCTGGAACCAGAATCTGAGTGCTGAGGCCCTTGGGTTGCCAAAGTAAAGAAATGCTTCCATAACTGTCATCATCAAATGCACTCATAATTAACTTCAATTAAATTGTATTTTGGAATGCATAGTGTGGAATCTGCTGTTCAGTACTCAAAATCATGATGTAATTTTGTGAGCAATGGCAGAGTGGGAACTACCCACTCTGTCAATTAATCATTCTGTGGTATATAATTAGCATGCTGTCAAATGTTATTAATTGACAGTAACACATTTGATTTTTAATGTACTGGGGAAAGGAGTCCCAGTGTGGAGTTTCAGCAGCAGCTTTGCAGTGCTACTGGTGGGTTAAGGAGTTGTCTCTGTGTTCCCACAGCCCCTTTTTATATGATCATTGCAAAAGTTTTTTGGCATCATAGAGAGCTGCAACTGCTAAAACAGAAAATAGAAACCCACAAGCACCAAGAAATCTCTTTTAACATAATCCTTTTTTTTTGTTTTTTTGTTTTTTAAAGAAAGAGAACTTGTCCTGAGTGTGGCTGAGTTGGGAGTGGTGCATTTGGAGTTGGCTGTTGGGAGAGGACTCAGCAGGGAGCTGAAGTGCCTCTGCTGCAGCCCGTACACAGGAAGGATTTCAAAAATATTAAGGGATTGATGTATATTAATAGAGCTGTCTTTTCAGATACTTCTGGCTCATCATTGACCATGAGCAGAATGTGGGCCAGTCTCCTTCCTTTTAAGCTGGGTGAAGGGAATTCTCGTGATTTTGTTGGGAACATTCTTTATAGACAGATGATGCCAACAACTTCATGTACTTTAAAACACAGGTACTGAACAAAAAGAAGGCTGTGTGTCTTGTGAGCAAAAATCCTTTATCTGACAAAAAACCTGAGTTTCATTTAGCAGCTTTATCCCTCTGCTCCCTCTAATGTTGTAACCATTTAATTGGTTGGCAATAATAGAAGATGTATTATGCAGTTTCCTTAGGTCTTGAGTCACAAAATCTAGTAAGTTTGAGTAAGTATCCATTGTCTGTAGAATTAAGATACTACTTTTTTCTTCAATTTTTGACTTATTTAAAAAACCCCAGGCAGAACAAACATAAAACTCTGCCACCTCTGTTTTCGGCTCGCTTCTACAGAGATGATGTGCAGCCTCGTGATACTTAAAATTCTATTTTGAGCTGAACCATTGCCAGCCCCCAAAGTGTAAACATGAGATAAATTGCATTTCAATTTAGAGTTCTTTTTTTTTCCTTAAAAGCATACCATTTGGCTCATGCTGCCTTCATCTGCTTCCTTCAAATGTTTTTTTTCCATTTGTAAAATAATTTAAGAAGCTTTTGGCAGTTGGCTCCTTAATGGTAAATCCCTGGAAAGAAAGAATACATAGTGCACAGCATCTGTTAAGTTACATGCTAAATTAACCCATGGGAGGAAGAGCTGCCTTGCCTTTTCACTTGTAATAGCTTTTCACAGAACAGGAAGTCAAGGTAAGTGGCAGTTTCTGGTGAAAACATCCCACTCTTGAGTTACAGGAATTTGACATAAGAAGAAAATATTTTATATAGAGGGTATAATTGTTAACACTCTATTTGTATTTAATCTGTTAGAGATGAGACTGTGTTTAAACATCTTTGTACTTCTCACAGGAAAGCCTGAAATGATTTGTTGAAAAATTAACAAGTTCAATTCATCACATTTAATGGACTCTTAAATCTGCATCAACTTATCAGAGGAGACATTAATTACAAGTGTAACTGACCAGCCAGATGTATCCCATTTTCTGCCCAGCAGCCTCTATTAAAACCATTACAAAACATGCAAAGCTCTTTATCTGAGGGAGATGGGAAGTTGCCCGTGCCAGGTTCTGCCGAAGCAGTGAGATTTCGGTGGTGTTTTCGGAGCTGGGGCGTGCTGGGTGAGCAGATCTTCCCGCACGGGGAGAGGGTTTGTGCACTGGTGTCACAGGGGTCGTTCCCAAGCGTGGGAATGGTTCCCCCCAGGTGCCAGGAGGGCTCCTGGGCCCGTCCCCCCTTTCATTCCGCGCTGGGAGGTGTTGGGGAGCTTCAGAGCCCCGTGGCCGTGGGGTATCTCTGTGCTCCTGGGGACGGAGCCACCCGGGTTTTGTGTCAAAAACACACTTTCATCGGGCAAGGCAAATCATGACCAAACTCAGCAGCTTCCTCCTCGTGTCAGAAGCCAGAGCTTGGCCATCCTGGTGATTGGCACAGACCTCTCAGGGTTTGAAGCCTTATTTCAACATTTGTCTACCATTTGCAGGGGTTTTTTTTTGATTAGATGTATGAAAACCCCATTTCTGTTTGAGGTAGAGTCATTAAAAATAGCATGCCATTAATGCACATTACCAAAACCCTGAAGCCTCTCCTGGATTTTGAGTGGAGAATGAAAGCAGTATTAATTGCCAAGTTAAAAAAGGTTCCTGCTCTTTTCTTTCTTCTTTTGCTTTCATTCAGATTACTTCCTAAGGAGTTTCTTGTTCATTTTGTACTTGGGTTTATTGTTATATTCAGCTCCCTCCTCACATCTTAAAAGTTTTGTTCCAAGTACTGCCATGGTTTGACAGCTTTGAGGGAGAATAACTCCAGTAACAGCAAAGAAGAAGGGAGTGGGGTTAGAACAGAACTTTGCCTGTTGTGTTTATATTTGAAGGTAGAGTCTCACTGGGTGTCTCTGTGAGCTTGGAATTGGGAGTCTTTTTATTTTAATCACAGCTGGAGAGCTCAGATGAGACATTTCTGGAAGAAAATCGGGGGTAATACAATTTTCCAGCCTCATTTGTCTGTGAGGTCATTAGGGACAATGCACTGGAGCATCATGCAGCTGGATCTTTCTTGGAAAAGTGTAAAAAAGGCTTTGCAAGGTACAAGCCATGTGCAAAGGCAAATTTGGATTGGTTATAGAAATGTCTTCAGAACAGTGGGTTTGAATTTTAGGATGGAGCTGTTTAATACTTGGGGTTTTTTATGGTCTCTGATGACGTCTGTAATTACAGATGCTGACGTCTGGAAGATCCTGTTGTGGCTTTAAAATTTTTATTTCTGTAGTGTAGAGGGTACTTGAATGTGCTAGTGTCCCAAATGTTGAACCTCCAAATCCAGGGGAAAAAAGGGGAAAGATGAAGTAGTTACATAATCTATCATATCCTTTCAGTTGGAGTTGGTTCAAGTGGTTCTGTCAGTGGCATGAGAGGAGAATGAAATATGAACAGCAAGTTACACATGCCAGAAACTAAAAAAAAGAGACTTTGTGCCACAGTCTTAGCTGAAAAACATGGTTGGATATTTGGGTTAAACGTCCTGTCCATCCTGTTGCAGATGAAGGTGGCCCATAGATAAGGGAAGAACACATCTCTTAATCTCATAGGTGGGTGAAGTCCTCTACAAGAAGACATGTTGAGGGAATTCCTGCGTGGAAAATCCCTTAGTTTTGCAAAGAGCATCCACTGCTCAGAGCACAGACCTTGAGCTCCTGAGAGGAGCAGGAGGATCCCCTGCGAGCAGGTGTGAGCCCAGACCAGCTCTGCAGCAGTGGCTGTGCAGCCCATCCATGTGTTCTTGTTCTTGTTCTTGCTTGTGCAATTGATCTACAGCTGGTTTTACCACACCTGATGACTTACACCATTCCTTAGAACAATTTTTCTCTCAAAATCTTGGGAAAGTTTGGCTCGGATGAGCTTTCTGGAGCTCAGGTGTTGTGTGGTTTTGTCCACTTTGGGAAATGCTCAGGGAAGGGAAGCCCCCAGCCTCACTCTGTCACCTGTTTGTGTGTTTAGCTGCCCTTGTGGGAAAGAATTAAACTCATGGCTGCTTGCTTTAGTCCCATTATCATGCACCTCTCACCAGAATCTGCCCTGGGCTTTTCTGAATGCCCCCTGCGTGGTAGAAGATGTCCTCTTAACTTTCTCCATGCCAAGTGAATTCAGTTTCCTTAGTCTCTCCTCATTTGACATGTGCTGTAGCCCCCTAATAATGGAATGCAATCACCGCGCTGTTTTTCTTCTCCTCTGCAGCCTGAGTGAATGTATTTTCCACATTTTTTTAAATGATGGCTAATACTCAGAGGAACAGGTGTCCAGAATTTTCAGGTTGGGATATAGATCAGGTACTTATTTTGAATATAGTTAATTATCAAAGATATTAATTCAGAATACCAAGTCTTGTGCAAAAATATCTGGATAAAATTATCAAAATCCTGAAGACATATTTTGGATTTTTTCTCCTTTTTATTATAACTTCTTAGAATAAACAAAGAGTTGAAGAACAATTGCAGGTGTTCTGCCTGAGTGCCATGTGTAATAACCTACCAGCATAGTTTGGAAACACAGTAATGTGTGTACTTCCCTTCCATGTTTAAGTTAAACTGCAGTATTACGGGCTAATTTTGATTTTATTTTTTCTGATTAATCAAGTTGGTCTGTAATCTTACATGAGCCTTTACTATTTATGGAGGGGATTCAGTGGGGTGGGTTTTTATTTGTTTTGTTTGGTTTCTGTGGTTTCTGTGTGTTTGGGTGAGAACGTTGCTGTCTGCAGTGCAGGCAGGGCGTGCAGAGAGCTCTCCTGCAGCTCCTCCATCCCTTGTGATGCTGTGTGCAGGGTACAGCCACCTGCTCCCTGGCCTTCTCCCTCTTCCAGGCCCTCCCTGGGGACTCTGCATCCCCAGCCCAGCCCCAGCCCAGCCCTCTCAGGGGCTTGCTGTAGCTCTGCTGTTGGTGTCTGTGTGTTCGAGCCTCTCTCACAGGCAGCTGAAAACCAAGCAGTGGGCACTCCGTGTCTCTGCAGTCCCAAGGAAGGTGTGTGAGAGCCTCAACAGCTGCTGGTCCCCTCTTGAGAGCCCTGAACTTAAATCATTTCAGTGCAGCGGTGGGTGGAAAATCCAGGTGTGGCCTCCCTGCTTGCAGAGGCAATGTGCTTTCTCAGGGAGGTCTGTACTGGATGTTCGGTGCTCCTTGTAAATTTCCACAGCAATTCTTATGCTGATTAAGGAACAGGAATTATGTTTCTGGCAGTTCTTGGCAGGTAGAGCAGTGGTAGCAGTGTGGGAGGTTAGCTCAGACTGATTTAAAACAGAGACATGGATGGACCCTGTCTGTCACCATCTCAGTTATTTCTTATATAGTCATTGGAAATGATGTTTCATAAGCTGATGGTGACTTCCATTCAACTTCCTGTTGATGTTGTCAGTGTGTGCTTGTAGAATATCCCTTTGCCAATTACCTGGGCAGACGTGATTCCTACTTCAGCAGTAATCCTGTATCACAGAATCTCAGGATATGTGGGGCTGGAAGGCACCTCTGGAGCTCACCCAGCCCAGCCCCCTGCCCAGGCAGGGGCCCCTGCAGCAGTGGCACAGGAACGTGTCCAGCTGGGCTTGGGATGTCCCCAGAGAGGGACACTCCAGGCCCTCCCTGGGCAGCTCTTCCAGGCCTCTGCCCCTCCAGGGACACAAGTTCTTCCTCCTGCTGGGCTGGGACTCGTTGTGGTTTATTTTATGGCCACTGCTCCTCATCCTGGCACTGGCACCACTGAGCAGAGCCCGGCCCCATCCTCTGGCACCCCTCGGAGGTGTTTGTGTGGATTGATGGGATCCCCTCCCAGCCTTCCCTTCTCCAGCCTGGCCAGGCCCAGCTCCCGCAGTCTCTGCCCATCACAGAGATGCTCCAGACCCCAGATCACCTCTGTGGCCTCCCCTGGACCTCCTCCAGCAGCTCCATGTCTTTCTGACCATTGTGGATTTTCTGTGGCTGATACATTCTGCAGCATTCAGCTTTGTTTTGGGGTTCTCTTTAATCCGGTGAAGAAGTAATTAACTTGAATTTGAGATTCTTTCCAGAAGTATGTTGCACTGTAGCCGTCTGCTTTTAATTTTTAATTAAACAGTCTCACCTAGGAAACGCTTTTTTCTTCTCAAACAAAGGACCGTATGTTCTGCATATGTGTGTGTATGACCCACATAACTTCCAGTATTTTGAGTGCCAGTGCTATTTCAAATCTGTTGAAATTAAAATGCCTCAGAGATTTTTGTGCTCACACACAGCGTAAGGGAAAGGGGAGATAATTAGAATAGTTGGGAAATACTGTTAAGCATTGAGCTTGGCTTTGTTCAAGCCGAATTTAGGCTGTTACTTCTGCTGCTAGAGAAGATGTGTCTTTGAATAAGATGTTTTCTACTGAATGTTTCCTCCATGAGCTTGGTGCTAGAGAGAGGTTGTGATGGTGAGTGTTGATGACAGTAGGCAGTGATTTGACAGAAGCACAATGGTTACAACTTCACTGTGAGATCTGGTAGGTGGGAAGCCTTTGCAAAAATATTTTAAGAGAGACAGAGAGAAGTGCTTTGTGCTCAGAAGGTTTTGGTGTTGAAAACGAGAGGGATTCATGTTCCTGTCAGTCAGGACAAGTATGATCAGACAACACGTGTCCTTGTGAAACAAAGAGCTGTGCATTCTCTTTGGGAGGGTGTGTGATACACTGATGGAGCTGTGGGGTTCTCAAGAGGTAGTAGAAATGCTGCTGTTTAGAACAAGGTGATAGTCCACACTTTTTTATTAGAGTTTCAAAACTAATTCTTTCAAGGGTATTCTGTCATCTTTTCCTTTGCTCTGCCTGTCTGGAACTTCTTGGTTTCTTTTAGTCATGCTCTTCTTATTATTTAATTTATTGGTAATATTTTTGAAGCACTTCAAAGTTGGGTTTTTTTTTTCCTAAATGATGCCAGGTAAGGTGGTAATATTTTTGAGTTATATAATGTGTAATACAGAACTCAACTTTTCTGTCTGCCAACCTATTGTCTAGTGTTGCAGATTTGCTTTTAAAAGGCCCTTTTGGTAAAAAGTCTTCTTCTAAAAGGCTTGGAAATTCAAAAAGAAATTAAAATAGTATTAAGTGGGTGCTACATGTCTTAGGGTCGAGTACAGAATGTTCCTGTGGGCAGTGTCCTGGCATGTGGCTGTGCCAGCAGGGAGCTGTGCCGCTGTCCCTGCTGCTCTGGGAGCCCACAGCTTGCTGTGGTGCTGTACTGCCAGCTTGCCTTGGGCCTGACCCAGGGCTGGCCCTGTGCTGGAGTGGGAGCTCCTCTGGAGCCAGGCCCAGAGGAAAGCCAAAGCTCAGGGGTTGAATTCAAACCTGTGGATAACCTGAGATACATGAAGGCACACCAAAGTGAAATAGAAATATAGATTTTTAACTTTTAGTAGAAATATATGCTAAGTGCTTTAAACATTGAAAAGCTGCAGCAAAAGAGACCTTAAACATAGTTCTTACTGCAGCAATGTTACCCTTTCACAGAATTTCTTTAGACAAAACATAGATGGAACTATACTGTTCACATTTTTTAGATAGAGTGTAAAAAATAAGAGCTGATAAAATCTATATATGCAAATTTGTGTAATGCTTGTGTAAGATTTATGACTGTTAGAATTAGACCAGGAGAGGTTGGAAAAAGAAAAACTGGAATTGTGTGTCAATCTTATTGGCCAATTAACAAATATAATCTATACTTCTGTAAATTTAGTTGAGGAATAGAAGAAGAAGAAACTGTTTTTGCTTTCTGTTTTGCCTGCTGCTGCTGCTGCTGTTCCTGCTTGGCTTTATCATGTTATTCCCTTTCTAACTCTACCTCCAGAAAACTATGAGACTATAGAATAAAGAACTTTAACAAGACGGCAGCCTCCTCTGCTCTTTCACCCTCAGCCTAAAAAAGAGAGTGTCCTGTAAAAATCTTCAACAGCCCTGCTCCTCCAGCACCTCTGTCCCAGCAGGGATGGGTGCTCGTGCCTCAGGGAGGTCACTCTGCTGACCACCCTGGGTCTGCGCCCTGCTGCTCTGGCTGGACACCTGGCTCGGCTCTGCTCCTGTGCACCTCACTGACCAGCACAATGACAGCAGTGGAAACAGGGACACCTGGACGTGCAGGAGGCGGCAGGGCCGGACAGTGAGAATCTCTGAGGGCTGAATCTTCTTGCTGAGCCACTGCAAACAGTGAAACAAAGCTTCTGGCCAGAGAGGGCTGGAACAGGACTGTGGTGCAATCCTGAGACAATAAGGCAGCGCTCCTAAAACTTTCTGGTGACAACCTGCTCCCATGTTTTCCCTTAGTGACTGCTCTGGTCCTGTCACCATCACCATCTTTTCACTTCGCTGTTGCTGCGTGATTTAACCGTGCTAAGCCAGCAAAATGTTGTATTTTTTTTCTCCCACCGTGAATTCTTTCTGCCATGGAATGCTCCCATAGCTTGGTGCAGGGTCAGGAAGGCTCTACAGCCATTGCAGAGGAAGCAGTGGGGGTAAGAACAGAGAATCAGAGAGTGGGGCTGTGGCAGTCAGTCGGTGCAGTGATGTAGACACGCACACAGCTGCAGCTGCAAAGCAATTGAGACCAGACACAATGGTCTGAGCTAGTGTTGAATTAAATGAGTAATTACTCCCTTTTTATAAAGTTTGCTTGTCCAGCTGTACATTGTTGCATGAAGTTTAAGACCCACACTGAAAGAAAATACAGAAAATGACCCTATCTGATGGGAAAGAACACAGGTGATTAACATTTTATTTACTACTTGGCAAAAACTTAGGGAACACAGGCATATGAAATGCTCCGTCCTGGAGGGCAAAAAGGGGGAGGGAGGGCTGGGAATTTGAAAATGATCCCAAAAGCACAGTGTAGGGCTCATGTTCCATGGCCTGTCAGCGAGGTACAAGAAAGAGAGCTAAGGAGGAGCCTTCCACGTCTGATTTTATGATACACAGCATAAATGTGGAGTTTCATTCATTTGTCACTACTGCATTCTTCACCTTTGTATAGATATAGATAGGTAGAAATACTCTCATTTACCCATAGGGATAGTCCCAAGATGTCGTGAGCAAATGATTGGCTCTGTGTCCTCACTCCCTCCTCACTCCCACTTTGATTCAGAGTTTTTCCTTGGTGGAGTGTAACAGAAAGAGCATTATTTCATCCGTGTGCATGCAGTGTGGCAGATACTAGGTTTTCCTGTGTTTTGTTTTGTGGTGTTCTTGTTGACTTTGTGGTTGGTTGGTTGGTTGGTTGGTTAGTTTTTGTTGCTGTTTGATTTTTTCCATTGTTTTTGGTTTGTTTCTGATTTGGTTTGGTTTTTTGGGTTTGTTTTGTTTAGTTTTTTTTATTTAATTTGTTTCAAGCCATTTAAGAAGAGAAATTTTTGCTGTTTGGCAGAATCCTGAATGGAGGAACTGCTGATTTTGGGGACACACTTGTGCAGCTTGCTTAGCAGGCTGTCTGTAGCACATCTCTGTCAGGATGCAGCTGGAGGGGAACAGTGGGACAAGCACATGGCAGCTTGGTCCAGGCTCCTGAGGAGACCAAACCAGTGTGAGCTGCATCCTCCCAGCACTATGTTCTGTACACTCCTGCAAAATGCAGAGGAAAGTCATTCTTGCTGAGGTGTGGGCGGGGTACTGTGCTGGCTCCGAGGAACTCTGAGATCTGGTACCTGCACAGGGCCCTGCAGAGCCCTGTAAGCAGTGCTGGTCACTGCACGGGACCTGCTCTGTGCTGTCACTTTGCAGCAAACTCTAGGATATTGAGTGGAAAGAACTTCTGCAATAGAGGTTAGGGCTTTGTTTATCCCTCCATTTATTTGTTCGCTGCCATACATGATGGAGAAAATGGGTACTTTTTAGGTAATTTCTCTCCCACATCTTGAGTCAGGTTTTCTGACATTGTTTGTGCCACCTCAGCCTCGCGCCGCGCTTGGGTGGGCTGGAGTTTGCTTCTGGCACTGCCTTTGTGAGCGGTACCCGAGGCAGTGAGGGCTCCCAGGGCAGTGCTGAGCTGATGGAGCTGTGCAGAACGCTCACCTCATTTCCACAGGGAGCCCCTGAGTGCTGCTCTCCAGCCTGTGTGTCCCGTCCTGTAAGAGCACTTCCCTGTGAATCACGCTGTGCATATGAGCTGTGAGGATGTGTGAAACTGGGTGAAATAACCTCCCTGAGATCAAGCAGGTACAGGATCTGCGTCTTCTCTGTCCGCAGAATCCGCTCCTCTGCACTTGAGGGAAATTAAATTGATGTGGTGGGAGTGTCTTTTTTCAGTGTTGACTATTGCTCATCCTGGCTCTTCCTAGGTGCTAATAAATAGTTTCCTAGCAGTTCTTGATCTTTTCTATTTTGCAAGACATGAGTGCAGCGTGTCTCATCCCATTCTTCAGACACGCAGATGGAAAGGGCCTGAAGAAGGTTTGTGTCTATTTGTGGATGCAGGAGCTGCTGCAGTACAACTGTGCTTGTGTTTTGTCCTGTGCTGCCTACTTCTGCCCTCACAAAAGGGCTGCAGTGTCGTGCAGAGCCTGCACAGCCCTCTGCCCTTTGCTTTTCTCAAAACCTCCTTACTCCATTTCTTTGGCAGCTCCTGCCTCTGACTTCCTAAAGCTAAAAGAATGTTTCCTTCAAATTCCTTGGTTCCAGGCTCCAGGCCTGTCAATGTGGCTGGAGTTCTTTTCAGATGTAATTCTTCCTGAGAAAATCAGAAAATGTGTTGAGAAATGTTGGTGGTTTGGACAGAAAATGGGAAGCAAGGAGTTTTCCTCAAGTTTTTCTCTGTGTGTGTGTAAGATACTGCATGTGAGTAAGTAGATATACATATGTGTGTATATGTATAGTAAAGAGTATCAGGGCTGCTTCTGGGCTTTTCAGCAGCTTCTGGCACGTGGGAAGGGTTTGGGATGGGGCATTTTGGAAGCTGGAGGCCTTGTGGGGTGATATGTCCTATATAACATGCTCATGACATCCATGTGGTGGTTTTTGTTTGGTTTTCACAGACAGCAGTGATTTGTATCAGATATTCAGAGAAGGTGACTGTGCTGCTGTTCTCTTGCAACTCCAGTCTCCATCTCTGGCATCTGAAGATGCTCAGAGCAAATGTGGGGAAGTACTTGACTCTGACAGGAGAAAAAGCTGTGCTTCTAAAAATGTGTGTGCTCGGTGCCAAAAGAACAACTGCTTGGAAATGTCCTTGAGGCTTTGCCAGAGAAGCTGCTGGAGCTCCGTGCCAGGATTCACCAAAAAAGGAACAGTGGTTGTTCTCCATTCCCACAGGCACACTCAGACCCCCCGAGCTAGGAGTGGCTGGAAAACAAAGGTAACACAGTGGTGACAAGGAAAGGAAATGCAATTTCTGCCAGGCATATTAGTAAGGGAAGGTGACACAATGTGCTTGGATTCCTGAGAGGGCTAATGCATTCAGGTTGCCTTGCCCTGCTGGGCAGTGCTGGCATTTTTTCCCTGCAGTGACAGACTGATCATCCCAGCAGAAAAAACTATGAGAAATGCAGAGACAAGATCTGTTTGAATAAATTGTATAGGAAAAATTAAATAAATTATTTGTGATTAACAAATCTGTGCTTAGCATCAGAAGTAAAAATTTCATACTAAGTTTTAGGAGCAGACACCTTCCCACATTCCGCATCATTGGTGTCCTTGTGTTGTGCTACGGGGCTGTACAGTGAAATTTTGGTCCATGCACCTCTAAAGCAGAATGGGCATGGCAGGATGGTAGTTGGAAGGTAAAATTCTGCAGTTACTTGCTTTCCGTAGGAGGACTTCCTGAGCTTTAAGGAAACTCAGTTTGGACGTGTCTGTTGTGCAGTAAGTCTTTATTCACGTTATACGTGTTCACTGTGGATTGTAGAGCAGCAGTGAAGTGATTCCTGCTTTATTCAGCAAACTGCAGTTAGCTCTCGTGCTTAAAGCGAGCTCATTCTTCATAAGAGATTTTTTTATATTTTAGATATCTTGAGTTGGTTTCTGTAAATTAGTTTTATTTATGTTGTTTTCTTTTAGCTTCTAGCATTTTTAATAAATGTTTTTCTTAAGAGACTTTCCCATCCAAACTGAGAGATCTCTTTTAATTATTTTTCCTACAGCACCTGGTAAACAACGAATTTTAAGTGGATGCACTGGATTGTCAGATAAATAGAGGAATTAAATCCAGCAGTGCTGGTCCTTTTCCACTTTGCCAACAGGGTGATGGATAAATTAGTCCCTCTAGTAACAGAATCACAGAGCAGCGTAGGTTAGGATGTACATGTTACATTATTACATTATTGCAGTGTGTGTGTAACTCTGTGTGTTTTAGGATCCTATCCTTTATGCATCTGTCTGTGGACACATTGGTTTCAGGTCCCCGGCTGTGGATGGTGGCCATCTCCTTGAGCAGCTTTGGTGCTCATCTTGTGAGGAGAGACAGCTCTGCATCAAATCCCAGCGCGTGGGAGGAGCAGGGGCTCTGGTGAGGGGCATTGTGGGTTCATCTGTGCCCTCAGCTGGCAGCTGGAACCCCCAAAGCTCCCTGGTCACTCAGTGTCCAGTTCAGGGCGTGCAGGAGGACTGGACAGGGGAGGTGATGGAGCCTTGAGAGGTTGGGTGGATCCCTGAGGAGCCCTGTCATGCCAGGGACTGAGCATGGCTCGTTTACAGCGAGCTGGGAAGGGTGTCAGGGAAACACAGGATGAGTTGAAGTGCAGCTCATTTAGAGGCTCTGACAAGAGTGATGTTTATAAAAGCTGATGGTGAATTGACTTCTGATTTAAATAGGCGTTGGTGGCTGGAGAGATAAAATAAGCATCGACATATCAGCCTGCCTATAATCAGGAAAATGGCCTTTGGGTGATCATCGTGCTGCACAAAGGACGCACATGAAAACCTTCTGCAGCAAACTTTGTTTTCATACATCTTGATAAAAATTTGGTTTTTTCCCAACATTGAATCTCTAACTTTCCATTTTTTTTACTTTATCTAGAATATCAGGTGCATACTCTCACACAGTCAGAATGTCATATATATATGTGATTTTGCCATATCTAGAATACAAATATTAAAATATTTGAAGATCTTTGCAGATCACTGAGTTGTCTAATTTTAAATATTTCCCATTCATAGAGCTGACAAACAAAAATACTGTCAGAAGTCACTCAACCTATATTGATTGTAACTATCATATTCCAGAGTTTATGCTAAGTAGTTGGATAAATTTGGTTATAAAAGGGAAGAAAATCACAAATGCATTAAAGAAAATTATGCCAATTAATGTTTAAACATTGGAAAACAAACAGGTGTATCATGAACCATCCTGTGAAATACAGCCCAAAGCCTTCCTTTCTGACTTTCGTTCTAAAAATTAGCTCTGCAGACCTTGTTAAGCCCTGCTTTCCTGTAGGTTGTTGCTGTGAAAACATAAAGAGGTAGAAATGAAAAATAAAACCTTGGTTTAAAGATAATTTTCTAGGTCCCTACTCACACTTGGTCAGCAGAAAGGCCCTTGTGTCTTTTAAGGGTGACCCCAAGGTGTGTGCTCTGCTGACCTCCAGGTATCATACATCACCTCAGGAGCAGTGTGGTGCTGAAGGGGTGTTTCTGCACAAGGCTTCAGTGAAACACTAATTCAGCAAAGGGGCTAAATTGTGCTAGAGCAGGTGATTGGTGAGGGTTGGAGCAAGTGGAAAAAGGCAAGGAGAAAACAGCTGATTGGTGTTGGTACTTTCCTTTGCTTTAAGAATGTTTGCTCATTGTGAGAAGGCTGGGGAGAGGGGACTCCCCGAGAGTATAAAGACTGAAAACCTAATTGGATCAATCAGTTACAGCGAAGGCAGGGAGGGGATCACCCAGCGTGTCCTGGTTAGTTGGACACGTGTTGTGGAAATTACCTCTCTCTTTTTAAGAGCTGGGCCGCAGAGATGTATTGATCCTTTCAGGTGGGAGTATGTAGAATGTAAGGCAGAAAATCTGTCTGTTTGTTTTTTCCTGTGAGGCTGAAAAGCCCTGCAGAAAGGGTATTGATTAACTTCCGTGCTGTAATATCTACACAATCCCTCTCTCTGGCATAATTTCAGTCTTCTCAAAGCACTTGGTTAATTCACATCCCATGGGGGTATGACAGTGAAAACTCTGAGGCCAAGTAGGTTTTTTTGTGTGTGTGTCTTTTTCCTGGAGTTTTCTCCTCGCCCCTGGTTCGTTCTGTAGTAATTGTGCTCCAGGGTGGCAGGGGCACTGCATGTCCCTCTTGTTGTGGTTCTTTAACCAGCATATCTGTTCAATGCTTATTAACAACTGTGCAAATTGAAATTATAAAGCAGCATCCAATCTTAATTTCAGCGACCAGGTAGGAAAAACAGCCAGTGTAGAAATGCTGCATCTTGTACAGTTTGATGTGTTTGCTGATGCTGTTTAACTGGGAGGAACTGCTGATATGCTGGCAGGAGTGGGTTATCAGTAATGACATCCTTGGCTGCCTAGACTGCACAAACACTAAAAGAAATCCAGCCCTTCAGTTCTACAGCATGGAACAAAGTCTTCCAAGACAAAGGATAATTAAATGTGGTAACAGAGAGCGTAGGAGAATAGCTTAAGTGTTTGATCATCGGAAGTCTTTAAGAAGAGATAAGGCAAATACTTGTTATGATTGGTGAGGACATGTTTATGTCTACCTTGCAGGTGTGCCAGACCACCTCTTGCAGTGTCTTCTGAGTGTGCTTGCTGCTGTTTGGGTTTGCTTTATTTGCACTTTTACAGAGATTGGAAGAAACACTTAAAAAACCACACCACACTTGGAAATGTTCTCAACCCACTTTAATAGCTCATCTCTTCATTCTTTACCCATTCAGCTCTTAACAAAGCGAAGACAAAAGAAAGTGCACCTTTGTAATCTGCTTCAGTGTTCTTCATGAAGGGAGTGTAAAAAACTGAAAGTCAAATGTTTTCTCTTTGCAGGTTACAGGATGACAGAATTAGGATAGAAAGGATGGAAAACCTCAATTTTGAGTATGGCCATGCTTTCCAGAGGGTTACTGACTTCTATGCAAAAGAAGTGCCTGGTACTACAGGTATGTCATTCAGATTTTTATGCAAAAGAAGTGCCTGACATTATGGGTCTTTTATTCCAAATATCTTCGAAGTATGCATCCTATTAGCCTTTACATCTGTTCAGGCTTTTGGCCACCTCTGCTTAATTTTCTGCACAGTGGGATTTTATCTTGAGCTTGGAGGAAAATGAACATTGTTTAAATAGAAATGAATACAGGGCTACCGTTGCTTTTTTTCATAACTTGAAGGTGGGTGTTTAGACAGATTTAAATTTAAACATGTATAGCAGCTGAGGGGGATTACTCAACATCTGAAATGTTTCTTCAAGTTCACAGAATCCCAGGATATCTAGGGCTGAAATAGATCTCTGGAGATCACCCAGCCCAACCCCCCTGCCCAGGCAGGGTCCTCTGCAGCAGTGACACAGGAACGTGTCCAGCTGGGCTTGGGATGTCTCCAGAGAGGGACACTCCAGACCCTCCCTGGGCAGCTTGTTTCAGTGTGCTGCCACCCGCAATGTACAGAGATTCTTCCTCATGTTGAGGTTGAACTTCTTGTGGTTTATTTTATGGCCATTGCTCCTCATCCTACCACGGGGCACCACTGAAGAGAGTCTGGCACCATCCTTTGACAACCCTTTGAGGTATTTATATGGATTGATGAGATCCCCTCTAAGTCTTCTCTTCTTTAGACTAAACAGGCTCAGCTCCCAGTCTCTCCTCATAAGAGATGCTCCAGCCTCTTCTCATCTTTATGGCCTCCGCTGGACCCTCTACACCAACTCATTGTCCTTCTTGAACTATGGAGCCCAGAACTGAACACAGCACCCCAGATGTGGCCTCACCTGGCCAGGGCAGAGGGGAAAGGTCCCCTCCCTGACCTGTTGGCCATTCTCTTCCTGATGCACTCCAGGATCCCCCTGGCCCTCCTGGTCCCCAGGACACTCTGTCAGCTTATGGTCAACTTGATATCCACCAGTACCCCCATGTCCTTCTCCACAGAGCTGGTCTCTTGTAGGTCATTCCAAATCTGTTCTGGTACTTGGGGTTATTCCTCCCCTGGTGCAGGACCTGTACTTGTTGAACCTCAGTGGGTTTCTCTCTGCCCAGCTCTCTCAAGCAGTGTCCCCTTGGTGAATCCCTGCTGGCCACTCCTGGTGACCTTTCCTTCTGCGTGCTTGGTGATGACCTCCAGAGCCACCTGTCCCTTCACCTTCCCAGGGATGGAGATGACTGCCTGGGNGGCACCACTGAAGAGAGTCTGGCACCATCCTTTGACAACCCTTTGAGGTATTTATATGGATTGATGAGATCCCCTCTAAGTCTTCTCTTCTTTAGACTAAACAGGCTCAGCTCCCAGTCTCTCCTCATAAGAGATGCTCCAGCCTCTTCTCATCTTTATGGCCTCCGCTGGACCCTCTACACCAACTCATTGTCCTTCTTGAACTATGGAGCCCAGAACTGAACACAGCACCCCAGATGTGGCCTCACCTGGCCAGGGCAGAGGGGAAAGGTCCCCTCCCTGACCTGTTGGCCATTCTCTTCCTGATGCACTCCAGGATCCCCCTGGCCCTCCTGGTCCCCAGGACACTCTGTCAGCTTATGGTCAACTTGATATCCACCAGTACCCCCATNTTCTAAAGTTCTTGTGCATGTTATCTGAGAACCGGAGAACAGCTTTAAAAACATCTCTGAAAAAAACTGAACCACATGGGTTTTTAAAAATACCAGTTTATGTTGTGGTGTCGTGGAGTGAGTTTTCCTGTTGTTGCAGCTGGAACAGGCCCTGTAGTAGAGCACTGTGCACAGAAATGGAGATGTCAGAATTCCATTCTTAGTTTGTATGTTTAGAAGTTTGTTATGCCAACAGGTAGTCATTTTTTATGAAGAAAAAACCCATGGAGTCAAATGTTTTCTGTCTCATAATGTGTTTACACTATTGCAATGTTCTGCATTATTTGGAACCGTAAGTGTTGTTTTGGAGCCTTGCTCTGTGTTGATTTATAGATCTCATAAAACACTGTACATACATTACAGATTTCTATTAGAATAAATTGAAAAGCAGATTATGCTTTTTCTACAATACATTAGTAGTAGACAGTGAGTTAACCAGAAAATAAATATTTAACAAGAAAAATTATTTTTTTTAGGTCCTCAAAAACTATCTGTAATACTAAGCTTGGATAAGCCTGTTATTTGCTCTCTGGCAGCAGTAATTGCATATCTCAAAGAATTTAATTTGGAAAAGATGCTTTACAATCCAAGGTAAGTTGCCTTATATAAATTTCCAATTCAAAGCACCACTTCTTGCAAGTTTTAGCAGACAGCGTCCCGGATTGTAATGAAAAACCTGCTAGTGATAAACACAGTCTTTGTAAAAATTACACCTTACAGTTGATTTCCTAATGAGAACTGAAAGAATCAAGTGGTTTCTTTGAGTGGTGTTTCATGAAAATCTTTACGAAGTGTGTTTGTGTAGACATTACTGTCAGTGGTGTGAATGAGCGTGTACTGCTGCCAAGTGCTACTGAGAACAAGATGCAAAAACTGGTAGATACCAGGGAGAAAACTTTAAAGTGTGTTTGTATCAGCTGTCACATTTCAGCCTCAGTTTTATTGTGTAACCAAAATGTAGGGCTTTTTTGGGCAGCTGTAAAAAAAAATAAATTGCTGTTGCAACTTAGCTTTGCAGATGTCGTTGCAGTTTGACAGCAGTGTGTAAATAATGTTTTCTTTCTATAGCTCTGGAGGCAGGTGTAAACTCTAGTGTGTTCTAATGCTCAGGCAGCACTCAGCAGGTCTGCTTGAGTTGCTGAATCTAGTTATCAGTTTTAAAGAAAATGGGCATTTAACACATCCTGGCTTTCTGGAAAATCCCTTGGCTGGACTCAGTGGGAAGCAGGAGTGGGGAGAAGGATCACGACAAAAGCTGTTGCTAGACCACCACCATTTGTGCAAAGTTACTGCAAAACCACACAGACATGGATGTAAGCTTGTCACCTCCTAAGTAATCCCAACACTTGGGTTTATTAGATATGCTCAGATGAGGACTCAAGATTTGTGACAGGATTATGCAGGTGGAATCAAGTGAAAATGGAAAGATGTTGCTGCTAAAGCTTCT
>VWZW01007942.1:397954-434133 GCA_013397115.1 Edolisoma coerulescens | reverse complement strand
CTGTCCTGCATGAGTATAAAACATTGCTGTCCTACCTGGCTTAGCTTTGAAAATATCATTGAGGCTTATTAAATAAAACAGCTTTATCTGTCATGGATCCTCTGTAAAATATTCTCCCAGTTGTCTCAGTATTCCTCTGTCCCATAAGTAGGCAGAATTTAATAAAGTCAATCTGGCTGCAGACTGGAAACTTAGAAATATGTCGTGTCATTTGTAGATCATTCACATGTTGTATGGGATTCTGAGAGTTTGAAGCCTAATTTTGAAGGGCTCCCTACATTGTCAGTTTAGATTACCAGCTGCATTTAAAAAATCAACTGCTGGTGCTAGCTTTAAACACTTTTTAAACACTTTTTCAGGTGTCCACTAAAATATTTGGAAATTATACGTGTGTTCTGAATTTTGGGATGGATTTTTTTCCTTAGGTCGCCCTTCTCTCCAAGTTGCATTTAAATGTTACAAAAAGTTTGGTGTGCTTATAGACCTAATGTGGAAAGAACTCCTGTGGCATCTCCCCTGCTGATCCATCAAGGGGTGTGCTGATCTGTGGTGTTCCAGCACTGTGGTGTGCCTGATTATCTTCTTTGACTGCTTTTTTTTTTTTTTAATAATTTTTTTTTAATGTGCTGGCATAGGTGGAGAAATCTTGTAGAATTTCTGAGGAAGAAAATGAATTCCGAGGAAATGCCATTTCCTGGGCAGCTCGTGGGTCACTGCTGTCACAGTGCCCTGTGTGCAATCACACGGGAGGTGAATGTTCTTTCAGCTGGAGAAAATGCGAAATCCATCTTTTATGTAGAAGTAATTCAGTGGCAGAGGACAAATATAATTATGTGGAGGCTTATGTAGCAGCAGTCAGTCACATTTTTAACAGCTGCATCCTAAAATCAAGTGCATTATAGACTGGGAAGGAAAAGAACTAAATCTCAGCATTGACATTTGCCTGCTGAAGGTTGCTCTAATGGATTTCTGGGGAATGTATGAGCGTCTGAGTGAAAAGGCAAAGAAATACTAAATATCTTGGTGATGTTCTGTGAAGAAATAAAGTAACATTTTTTGAGATAACTTGTGGTCAGGAGCTTGGATCCTGCTGTGTTTATTTCTAAAACTCTGACTGCCCAATATTGAGTTCCACTTGCTGTTTGTAGTGTGTCATGGGGGTCAACAAAGTAAGCCAAATATTGAGGTAAACTCAACTTCAATATTTTTCCTAATGCCAGCGAAATGCTATCTAAATACTGAAAAGCGAAAGACTTTTAAGCAAATGATGTCAGGCTCATGAATCTCCTGAATTAGGAAATAGAAGAGAAATAACTTCAATGCAGTGTCAAGTAACTTTAAATTCCTAGAAGAATTCAGGTCAGTGAGCATATACAGATGAGTCAGGGAGCGTGAAGTTGGAGCTGTGAGGTGGTTTTCAGTCTGTTAATGTGTCACAGGTGTGGATGAAGAAGAGCTGTTTGATAGGAAGAATGACAGAAAAATTCATTACACCTGTGTACCTTCTTTGGACAAACACTCTTCTCCCAGCTGAAAGAGAATTCCATTTCATTTTAGTAGGAAGAGTCATGAATTATCATATAAGTCAAGGAATCCTCATTGGTGGGGGGGGAAGCAGGTTTTGCTCTAATATTTAGATGAAGTTTTAAAATCTACTTTTAAGATCCTAAAAAAAGCAAAATATTACATGGAAATAAAGATTTCTGCCACAGCAGGACCCCAGGGTGTGGCTAGGCTGCTTTAGAGTTCCAGCAGCAAGTAAAAAATAGATTTAATAATGAATGGTACAAGTTTTTGTTATTCAGTGTGTTCTAATACCTTTACAGATGGAGAGACCTTTATTAAAGGCTTTTGTCAAGAAGTTGGTACACATCTAGGAGAGGTTTTCAAGTACATTTGAACACCCAGTTTTGTTTGAAAAATCATCATTTCCATAGCAGTTGCTGAGGAAATGGGTCTTGGTGTATTTCAGTTTTACCTCTGTGTTTTCCAGCATGTTGGAGATGGAAGAGAGAGACTTTGTAGATACATGAACTTCAAGAAACGCAGAAAATAATACACAAAACAAAAAGGGATTCATATCAGAAATTCTAGCCCTGTGGAAATACTCACTAATGACTTTAAATCTGGTTAATTAAATACAAAGCAAAGTCTGGGCTTGACATCCTTTGCTACACAGATTGTGGTAAATGTCTTCGGTATGAAACCTAAAGAAAACCTAAAGAAAAGTAATGCTTCTGAACAATGGAGAGACTTGTTTTTACTTTGTAAAGCTTTGAGGGATTCCTGCATTTCTTGTCTGTGTAAGTTCATTTTGTGGTTTATTCACCCCTAGGGATCTCAAAGACATTGACTCTGGAGGTCTGTAAAAGGTAATTGAGCAAAGAAAATCTGTTGCTTTCAGGGTGCCTTGCAGCTTCACTCAGAAACGTTAGAGATTTGGAAAACTAAAGTAGTTGAAAATTCCTGATCTAAGTAACATGCATTCACTTAGGCTGAGATACTGAGTATGAAATTATGTATAATGTCTCCTGTGGAGAAAATAATGAATACAGCATTAAAACCACCATTCACTGCAAGCTTCTCGAGTGGCAAAATCTCAGAATCCCAGACTGGTTTGGATCAGAAGGGACTTTAAAGCCCACCCAGTGCCCCCCCTGCCATGGCAGTGACACCTCCCACTGTCCCAGGGTGCTCCAAGCCCCAATGTCCAGCCTGGCCTTGGGCACTGCCAGAGATCCAGGGGCAGCCACAGCTGCTCTGGGCACCCTGTGCCAGGGCCTCCCCACCCTCCCAGGGAACAATTCCTTCATAAAACAAAATCTCTCCTGTCTTAGTTTAAAGCGGTTCCCCCTTGTCCTAACTGCCTGTGTAGAAACTTGCTCACTCTTTTTTATAAACCCCCTTAAGTACTGAAAAAATGACAAAGATGATCCAGTTTCTCCAGTAACACATAGTGATTGCAGTCTGAGGATGTGCTTGGCTGTCCTGAAGCAGGACAGTAACCTTTTCATACTCATCATCGTGTGATCCTACTCTGAAAAAGTAATTTCATGAGTAGGAACCCCATTCTCATGAATAGTCCCTGTAAGATTCCTAAAGCTTCCTGGAAGCTTGTGTTTGTTTACTCCTTCCCTTTCTCTAAGCCCAGAGCTGACATGACCCTGCCTTGCCACGCTCCTCTGTTATGGACTTGCCAGCTCTTTCCATTACTTGGGTTTTGTGCTGTTTGAGTACTTGAGACTGTTGCACGTCTGTTCTTTGAAACTGGGGTCACAGTGTCACCTGCAGGAGGAGTTGTGGCCTTGTGATCCTGTCAAAACGATTTCTGAAAGGTCCCTTTCAGCAGGGCAGGAGAGGGCTGAGAGCAGCGCATTAGCATTTCACACAAGGATCGTGCTGAGACCTTTGCTGCAAAACCAGCCCTGACTTAATAGTTACTTACAACCTTCTTCTGCCATTTGGTCTCTAAATACCTTATAAAGAATATGGTTTTTTTCACATTTTTATCAAGTTCTGATCCCAGGCTGAAGGAAGATGAGTGGGTGGAAGCAAAACATGTTCTGTGCTGTGACATGTGGAATTGTTGGTTGGGCATATCCTGAGGCTGATCTTGACTGTTACTCATATACTCTAAACTCTCAATTACCAAGATTAATAGCAGGGTGAAGTAACTCAGATAAAGAAAACACCTGGGTAATGTAAGACACACATAATTTATGCTGTGAAAACAACTTCAGCTTGTCTGATCTGAAAGAACTGTAAATATACTGTGGAAGAAGAGTAAATCCACTGTGCAGTGGAACAGAGTGAGTTGTCTCAGACACTCCTGAGCAGCCTTGCTGTGAGCAGAGTGTGTCCTGTGCTAGGTGCTCTAAAGCCAGGAGAGGTGGGGAAGCACCAGAGTCAGTGAAATCCACAATCCTGAAACTCTGATGTGACAGGAAGGCCCAGGAGCATCCTTTGGCTTTTGGGAGGAGGTGGAAGGGCTTGGTTCTCACCCAACTGGGTTCAAGAGACCAGAGGCTCGAGCAGTGGCAAACAGGGAGACTGCAGTCAGTCCTGGGTGCAGAAAGGTACTTTTGGAACACCAGATGGGATATTGTTGTTTCATGCAGGGAGTGGGAGCCAAGCAGAAATCATTCCTAATTGATTTTTGGCAGCATCAGCAGTTGTGACTGAAGATAATAAAGGAAGTATTGTTTTGTTGCCTATAATATTGTGTAATTTGGAAAGTGTTGCTGGTTTTGCCTCCAGTGTTTTCTTTTGCTGGTCAACTTCGCTGGTTTCTGAAATAGCACACAAAGCAGAATAATTATGACTATGGGTACAGTTCTGAGTCAGCTGTACTTCCAAGCTGTCATTAAACTTCTTGAGGGCCCTCAGTAGAATCTGCTTTTTTTACAATTCTGTGGAAAATACTTCTAATTTGACCCATTATTTAGGAAAAAAATTGGTAGCAGGCCCAAGCACCTGCATACAACATAAATATATAAGATAGTCTTTGAATATTTCATGTTTCTGAAAGTTTTGGTGCTGTTCTTGTTTTGTAGTGTAGCAGCAATGCAGCTGTGTGTACCTAACAGAAAAGGTTGAGAATTCAAGTACTTTTCCAGAGGGTTTAAAATTCAATGCACTGAAAAAAAATTTGTGAAAAGTCAAGAAAACAGTTTTAAATCTTGTCCAGCAAGTGGTTCTGCTTAGTCTAAGACAGTAAAGAGTGTCCTAGATTCTGTGCAAAGGGCAGTCAGCAGGATGATTAACCCAGACAATCATGACTTGATTTGTCAGAAGCATTTAGTGAGGATATTGCACTTCACAGTCCTGACTACTACGTGTGTGTCTGAGACTGAAATGATTTTCATATCTAATATGATTGCACACATAATACCATTATTTTATTAAATAAAGCAACACAGCCTTTGGGTTGGTCTCATCCAGTTCTGTTAAGGAGTATCAAAAGTCAAGTAATTTTGGTCATGGTTACTTCATATTAAAACAAAATCAAATCGTTTCAATCTCCCCTATTTCTGTTTTCCTACATAATTGCACTTGCAGCCTGTTTAAATTTGCAGTAGTAATAAAAAATACGAATATGTATTTTAATATGATGTTTCCATGATGAGTTGTGTTAAAAGTCTGTTCCACTCTTAAAGTATTAATTGTTAGTCCTATCCTTGCTAAATTGTAAACTGAATAAAGTAACCATTTAGTGGAAAAGGGTTAGATAACAGGAGGGCTGGATTTTATTCTGAGCTTTGTCAGAGTCATTGTAGGAAATGGGGAAGTGAGTCTGAAATTTTATTTTCCCAAGCAGAAGGTTAAAAGAAGTTATTAGTGTTCTGTTCTTTTATTTATTTGAATAGATTTTAGTTTCTTACATGACTTTTAAAAATTTATTTGCATAACTGTTGAATCTTCTAATGTGAGAAACCCGACAGTGTTTCAGTGGTCTGCCTGTGCCCAAATTTAAGATATAACATCTGAAATTCCTCTCCCCAGCAGTTTCAAACGGTTGTCCAGTGAAACTGAATACATGACAATTAATGGGACAACAATGAAAAATCTTGAAATTTTACAGAATCAGGTAAGGACAAATGCAATGTTTTATTAATAAATGCTGAGATTTTCACAGCTGTTTGACATGCTTTTCCCAGTGAAGTTCATCAGATTTGCAAATCTGACCCATGGGTCTTAAATTATTTTAAATGGGATCGGACTGAAGGAAGATAACATTTTCAGAAGCATAAAAGAAGTTAATCTGTACAAGCTTTTAGTATGAGTTAGGAACTTTGCTGCACTTTGACTAAAAAAGAACTTTCCTCAAGTTTAATTTCTTCAGCAGCTGCAGTTGAGTGATGTCTGCAGTAGGGTTTGTTTTAGTGCTCCTGCTCAGAGCTTTGTGCACAGACTAACTGTTTAATTCATTCTGATCATTTTCTAAAAAACATTGTCTAGCTAAAGGAAAAACATACTTAAATATCTTACGACTCCTGGAGGTACTTGATGTAAGGCATTGTTGGTGAATGAGGTTGATACTGAGTGTACAGTTGCCATATCTTAAAGCCTAAACACAATGTTTTGAATAATGTGAAGATCCTTCCACTGCAAAAGTGACTGCTCAGTTAAAAATAATTAAGCTATTTTCATTATTTTAGACTGACATGAAAACAAAAGGAAGCTTACTCTGGGTCTTGGATCATACTAAAACTTCCTTTGGACGTCGAAGATTGAAGAAATGGGTAACCCAGCCCCTCCTGAAATCCAGGTGAGGTGGTTCCTTATCCTGGGCTAAATCTGTGTTTTATAGTTGTGATACTGAGTATGCCCAATGAATTTGTTTGTCCAGAAGACCTGAGATCCACAGCAGAGTTTGCATGGGGAATGGCACAGTAGAAGTTGAGGGTGTTATTTTTAGGTTTGAAGGAGTTAAACCACTCTTCCTGGGCACAGATAAATAGCAGTGGGTTTGGACCAAGTTAGAAATTGCTTTGCAGAAATCAGATTGGGAACTATTCTAATTCTGAGTCCTTTTTTAAACAGTTAATGAGGATGACCTGGGACTGGAGGCTGTTTTATTCCTAAACTTGCCAATTAATGTTGGATGTCTTCCTTGCTTCACAAGTATTTACATCCCTAATGTGTTTAATTTCTCCTAAAGTAGCCATGGACGTTTTTGTTATCCCTGTATACATGTATTGCACAGGAGAGAGTTCCTTGTTATTAATCCTGAAATGTGATCATTATTTGGCCAGTCCTGTATTTTGACCTGTGCTTGATTTACCAGTGCTTCAGAAATGCTGTATTTTGTAGCAGTATTATGCTGGTTTTCACTCGTCTCAGGTTTGAAATGGACTCCACCTTTTCTGATTTCTCTTTGCAGGCGTGATTTGAGTGTTGTGCTTGAATGTGAGGCAAATAGCAGCATTGAGTCCAGGGGCTGCTTTTTGCCTATGTTTTGAGTTTTTGGATCCACTTATTTGAATGTGTGTTTCCTGGGCATTGTCAATGTGGAGTTCATTAAGGTTGTCACTTTGTTCCCTTCAGTTATAGCATACAGGAAATCTTTTGACTTGGTTATCCACAGTATCTTTCCCCTCTCTTTTGCTTTTGAAAATACATTAAGCAGTTTTAATGTTTATTATTTTTTGACAGGTTTAAATAGTGAGGTATACCAGTGTTTTAGCTAGTAGTTTACAAATGTTTCTTCAGAAGCATCTTTTTTTCCTTGGCCAAATCTAGTATGTTAAAGCACTGTACTTCTGAAGCATCACTACTTAATTTTCTTATTAGCCTTTTTGTAATAAGTTACTTTCAGTGGGCCTTTTAAAAAAAAGTCTTGTGATGATAGCTGTCATGTATCTTTCCCACTTCCAAAGGCTTTTGATGTGACCATCCTAAACAGCTGGGAAGTTAATCACGGCATTGCGTTCACCTGAGAAGTACTTAGGTAGAATTTCACGGCCACTTTGCAGGAATAAATGGAAATAAATCAGTTTATTTCTCTTCCTGCCCTGGCGCCCTGCTGGGTTTGTGTGTGCAGCTGTCAGCGGAGGGAGCCAGAGCACTGAGGATGGCCCGGGCAGGACCCGGCTCGGGCTCCTCCCGGACCGCTCTGGCCGTGCTGCTCCCGAGTGACCGCGGCTGTGGGTCAGCAGCTCAAACACTGCTCCACAGGGCAATGGAGATCCTACCGGCACAGCAGGCAGCAGACTGCTTCCTTGGGCACTTCAGGCCCTCTTTGTTAACCAATATGTTTAGTTTAAATTCTGCCTTGTCTCAGTGCAGAACCATCCTCACAAGTTCGTAGTTCTGTTTCCTTCTCGTACTCCTCTGCTCCTTCCTACTTCTAGAGTGATGCTTGGCATTTTCAGGCTTCTGTGGCTGGAGGTGATGGTGCTCCTCAGTACTACTTGAAGCTGAAAAAGCTATTTTGCTCTGTGTACTTCTCCCTTTCTGACTCTCAAGCTGTAATTTCGCATAGTTAGTGCATCAGGCATCCGGCAGTATTGTTCCCAGTAATGCACAGAAATGCACTCAGAGAACATTCTGTAATTGTAATTCACCTGTGCCTCCTGGAGTGACATTCTCAGAGGAAGTAAGGCTTCTGTACTGCATCTTTCCCAGTCAGTGAGTAGGTGTATCAAGAAGTGAGAGGGTGTAATTACTGCTTTATGCCTTAGAGTTGAAAATCACTTGGGATGATGACTAAATTTCCTGTGAAGAAACCATACATTAGATTGAATAAAGATGGAATGTGTACAGACTCATTTGGGCAAACTTGAGGATATTCTTTAAATCATCAGGGATGTAATACATGTAGAGACAAGATTTGTACATTTGGGAAAAAAAGAAATGGCAAAAAGAAGCTTAACCAAGAGGGGTTTATTGTCCTCACTTACTCACCTGGGTACACAAAGATAATGAGATAAGAGTGTATCAGTCACCGACAACTGAGCTTTTTGGGAGGAATGAGGACAGTTGTTTTCCTGCAGAAGGTATGTATTTTACGTGGATTATAGAAGTGCTATCTTACCTCTGAAATTGAAGTTCCATTGAGTGCCTTTCTTGCCTGATGACTGTAAGTGGAGTGGAAGAAGAGGAAATAGATGTCCTGGAACATTTCTGAGTGAGTGAAGCCTGCCGTCCCCTGTTAGGCAATGGGTTCCAGCAGGAGAAGCAGCAGAGCAGCCAAAGGGCTCAGGACAGTTCTCAGGGCCCAGTGCTGTAGCACAGTGTGATCTGTGTGTCTTTGTCTGTGTGCAGCAGCTATGAATAATTTCTTCCCTAATGCGAAATAGATCTCAGGAGCCTCGAGGCTGATGTGAGATCATGGCTTTTTCAGTAGCTGCATGAGGGGGAGAAAGAGGAGGTTCCCACAGGCCTGTCTGAGCTCTGTGGCCTGTGTGTACAGAAGGCATTGCGTCAGGGAGGTGATTCCCCACCCTCCTGCCCCGTTCCTGGAGAGGAGGAAGGCCTTTTCACCATCAGTGGGTGGGCAGGATGTGGGATCCCTGGTACCACAGCCAGGGAGGAGGGAGAGACCTTGCTGTGGAACTCGGAGAGAACCTGGCTGCTGGTTGCCTCTCTTGCAAAAGTGCCTCCTTTGAGTTAAAAGAGTTTCTAATGCAAAATTTTAAAACTTAGGGATGTGTGTGTGAGATAAACTGCAAGTGGTAAAATATTTGGGGTGTGTGATGTGCACATATTAGTTTGCACAATAGTCTCTGTCCTTGGGATGTTCTCTACAGGTTTTTGACGGTTTTTGTGTTTGAAGTAGTTTAAACAGACTGAGTGACCCACAAGTGCCTAGATTGTATTTCTTTAATATTCTTTTGTCTCTCTTAGAATTTTAATGTTACCTATGATGTGCCTGCATTTATTTGTAGCCAATTTATGTCCACCTGATCTTTTCCTCGTTGAGGCTGATGTTTAAATCTCAAGAAAGTAGAAAAACTGTCTGTCTAGACAGTTGCCAAAAACATGTCAGCCTTTGCTTTGTGCTTTAGAGGAACCAAAATTTTAATTACCTCTCAAAAACTGGATTTCCATTTTTTCCCTGGGGTTCCAATATACTTTGTCCTGTTTCTTCCACTTCTGGATGAGATGATGCTTTTATAATATCGAAGCCTTGCAGGTATTGATAGTTGCTATTAGTCTGAATGTGCTTTGTCCTCAGGAGCTCAGAATGACTGTAAATATAGCAAATTCAGAACTGCACAATTCAGGACTACAAACAGTTCCTTATCCACTCCTGAGGAAGAGTGTAAATTTGCGTTACTAATGCAACATGCATTACTTGGAGGATATATACTGCACAACTGGGAAGAAGAGGGTTGCTTTATAGTGAGATTGGCAATGGCATGGCTTTTGTAATATAAAATAATGTCTTGTTCTGAATTTTCTCACTTTGAATGTATTGAGTGCTGTTTTATTTGTACTTCTATACACAAAGTATAATCCTAAAGAAAAGTCTTTCAAGTTTGACTTTGTCCTTGTTTTTGTAGTTAAACTATCAGGGCAGTAAAACAAACTCTCTAAATGTCCTTGAAGAAACCCATCTTAATTCGGGCTTAAACTCATTCCCATTTGATACCATCATCATCCAGAGTAGGATTAGAATTTTTTTTTTTCCAGCAGTAATTTATGAATAAAATACACTGATCCTACAGCAGGGCTAAATTTTCCTCCTAAGAATAATGACTTTATAGAATCAGTGCTAGTATAAAATGCACAAATGCAGGTTACAGCATATGCCTGAGATCTCAAAATTGTGGTAGGAAAGAAAAAGATTGCAGCATCATCACATGTATTGATTCATTTTTGCTAGCTGTGTTTTGGTCCCTTTGAATGCTGTGTCTAATTCCTTATAAATGGAGCAATCAGGCATTCATTCATGTTGGCTAAAGTCGCTAATTGTTCCCTTTTTAGGCACAAATAGCTGAAATACGTTGTTTATGAACATAAACAAAAGTGTTTGATTACCATTTGCATATTTTGGACGTTCTTTTAACAGATGTGAAGATAAAGTTTAGGGTACTTGTATACTGCTGTTAAGTATTTGAGATCCATTCAGGGAGATTGTCCTCTCCTGGCTGCGTTCATGTTGGACCTCTCTGGAGAGGCATGAGGCATCAGGAGTTTTGAGAGTAAATTACTTGAAAAACAAGGAAAGAGATCCAGAAGGACGGTTAATTTTTTTAGGTTTCACTTAAATTTCAGTGCACAAATTATGATACAATTACCTTTGTTTGTACTATTTCTTTGGTGCTAATGGATAAAATTCCAGTGGTCACACCAAAATTTAACGAATCAGGGTTCATCCTATAAATTAGGCGGTTTCTAGCTTAGCCAGCACTTAGGTAAAAAGCCAGAGGTGAGGGTAGCATCCCAGCCTTGAGGGGAAGGGTTGGCTGGGGCTCGTGGCTGAGAGGAAGGATAGAAGTTGGAGGGCTCACAAAAGGCCCCGGAATTTTGGAGTTTCATTCGTAAATTACACCCTTGGCAGGGAGATTGGTCTGTGAGTCCTGAGCGGGATCAGCACTCAGCAGTGGGGTTTGAGCAGGGGGACAGAGGGGCAGGGGAGAGGGAGAGGGAGGTGGGTTAGAGGGGGAGAGAGGGGTCACCGTTCCTGGCCCCCACGCTGGTGCAGCTGATGGGTGCCTGCCCTGGGGTGTGCACACCTGGGCCCCCACTCCTGCAGGGACCTGTGCACAGAGCAGATCTCCTGCCCTGGAGATAAGCCCCTGCTTTCTGTGCAGAGTAGTGACGAGAGGCAGTCTGTCCCAGTCCTGTCTGTCCCAGTCCTGTCTGTCCCAGTCCTGTCTGTCCAGACCTNGTCTGTGCCAGTCCTGTCTGTGCCAGTCCTGTCTGTGCCAGACCTGTCTGTGCCAGTCCTGTCTGTGCCAGTCCTGTCTGTCCCAGTCCTGTCTGTCCCAGTCCTGTCTGTCCAGACCTCTCTGTCCGAGACCTGTCTGTCCCTGACCTGTCTCTCCCAGTCCTGTCTGTCCAGTCCTGTCTGTCCCAGACCTGTCTGTCCCAGTCCTGTCTGGAGAAGGGTCGGAGGCTCCGGGGCTGTGGGTGGTCCTGATGCTGCTGCTTCCTGCCCTCGTTCCTGTGCTGATGTCCCGCAGTCACAGCACGGGTGTTTGTCCCCAAAAAGTGCATCCCAGCCCCCGCAGGGCCCCTGCTCCAGCCTCAGCAGTCCTTGCCTGCCTCTGCAGCCTCGGCCCTCGGTGCTGGGGACTTCATCCCCCTGACCTCCCAAACCTCTGCAGTGAGCCACGGCTTTGTCTGCTGTTCTTTGAAAGGACATCCTGAGTCTATAGACTGCATAGTGGTAATTCTACCAGGGCTGTGGGTTTTGATGGCATTAATTGCCTGTCGTGAAAGGGAGTGGTCTAAAGCAGGGGACACTCTGTACCATTTAACATGGTCTTTAACTTAATCAGCTCATCCCAAGTCTTCAGTCGTGAACCGAGGTCTGAGGGGAGGTCAGAAAAACCCCATAATATATAAGTGAGTAATTTAAATGATACATTTTCATTCTTTACAGTGCTGCAGTTAGGAGGTTGCTAGGCTTTGATTTAGATACCATAGTTCATGGAAGGCAATGTTTGTTGTTTCATACCCTTCATTATGTTTTTTAAGGGGTTGAATTCCTGTGACTGACAGTTCTGCATATCACTGTTCTCTTAGAATGGATTTAATAAAATTAATTTAAAATGTATACACTATACTTGAGTTATGTCCTTAGCATGATGAATGAATTCATACTGTGTGCATTTAGCATAAGTTAAGAGATTTCTGATAAACTTGTATTTATTTACCTTGGATTTAAATAATACCTTACATGAATGAAAATGTCCTGCAGTTCTTATATTGCAGTTACATTATCAATTTCACTCTGCTTTAAATGTAATGATACATTATCACATCTAAAAATGTTAGGTTTGCTTTGCTGCAGGAGAGACCAGCAGATCTCTGCTACCACTCCAGCAACCAGGAATCCTTTTTAGACTGCTCAGATGTTAATTCAGTGCAGTGCTTTTGTGTCTGCAACCTTCTGCTTTGTCAAAATAATTTTTAGTTCAGGATTTAAACATCTTCTTCATATTTTCTAATTTTCTGTATTGTTCACTGTTTGGCAGCAGAATAATGCAGGGGAGTATCTCATTATTTCACTTCAAGTAGTTCTTTTAAATGACTGCATTAACAATTCTGCAGTTAGATTTTGTTATGTTTAAATACACTGCAAAGTGATTTTAGTATTGTATTAATGATGCTATTCTTAGAGGGGGGTATGGGAGAAGTAAGATTATTGCTTTTAGTCAACTGAATTATGTTACATTATTCCACAGAAGATTGCTTGGAAAATTGGATAAAGCTCAGATTTCTGACAGGGTTTATACAGATGAGAAAGAACAGGCTAATATTGCACCTAAATGCAGCATGAAGTAGTAGCCAGTTTAGCTGGCTGTTGAGTTTCTTTGCATAGTGTTAGATTCAGGTTTTCTGGTGGTGGAATTCTTTTGCAGACCATGCAGAAATTGGTAACCCCAAACTGTACATCATATATGTTTGATAACTGTGCAGTGCAGAGAACACCTTTCTTTAGAGATGGCTTAGCAACTGATCAGTGTAATATATATATTTATATATTGGCACTCAATAAAATGTTTGTTCATTGCAGTCTAAATATTTAAAGTTTAAAAGCATACGTTAAAATTCATCATCTGTTTTTATATCTTGTCCCAGTCCTTCCTTCCTCATGGGCATGGTGTTTTACACAATTCTTTGCTGTACTTCCTGACTTTTGAAATAGGAATCCCACTAGGTTTTCTTTACAGGTGGAAAAAATGGGTCATTTGGTACTGAATGCCATTTTCCTGACCCTTTCTTATTTGTGGGATTAAAGTAGAAAAACTATATGGATGCTTAGTTTTAGATTACTGGAACTCCAGTAACCCAGCCATATGTGAGGATGATTAAAGTGCAGATTAAGCTTTGGAGGGAGGTGTTTCTCGAATATCTGCATCTATTTAACGTATTACTGCCAGTTTCCAGTTGGCAACATAGTAATAGTGCTGTTTAAATTAAGTTACAGTGTTCTGGAACAGAGTTTTTCTGCTTGCAGTGCTTTTTATAATAAAAAATTAAGGTTTTTATCTTCTTCAAGATACATATGTTTATAATTTAACAGTTCAGTACTCCCTCATGTGGAGGAGAAGTGTTCCAGGGTTTCAAGTACAGCAAACTTCAGTAATTCTCCATGAAAATGGAACTGTGGGTGGTGACGCTGACCCTTTGGGGCACCGCTGTAGGTGTTTGCTGGCTGTGGGGCTGTGTGCTCAGCCTGGTTTGCGGCTCTGTCACTGATGTCAGCGCTGCTCAGGTTCCTCCCCATTACCCTGCTGTCCTGGGGAGCGCCTGTCTGATGGGCAGAGCTGAGATCTCTGTCCCTATGGGTCGGTCTCTGCGTCGCCCCGGCAGCCCTGCAGCCTGCTCCAGGGCGTGGGGTGCCTCCGACGGGTCGGGCCAGGGCCCAGGGTGTTCTGTGCTCGAGCAGCACCGCTGGCAGTGCCTGCTCTCTGCTGCTGCTGCTGCTGCTTCCAGGTCACCTGGCTGCCTGCAGGGATGGGGGAAATGTGCACATTTGTGTGTTGGCATTGCTGGGGCAGTGGATCAGGTGTGACCTGCAACAGGACTGCTCAGCAGAGCCTGCCAAGTCTGGCCTTTCTGTTTTCCTCAGGCTAGGGAAAAAGCCCAGTTTTGGATAGTGGCGTGCTGTGGGTGCTCTGGTGCTGTCGGAGAGTCTGTCCAGGTCAGGGATAACAGGGAGTTCCCGGGTGCCCAGGCAGCAGAGGCTGTCCCCTGTGCGCGTGGCCGCAGTGGGAGGGTGCACATCTGCCTGTGCTCCAGGGCACGAGTGGGCAGGGCCATCCTGCTGTTGTCCAGCAAGGCTGCTCTGGGGATCAGGGTCTGTCATTTGTGGCAGCTGAGGGGATGGTTTTGCTGCTTTGGCATAAAGAAGCACGGCACTGAAACAATCCCGGCACATGACAGCTGTTAGATTTGTGTTTATCTGAGAGCACACCCAGGCATGATGTTCCCCTTTCACATGAAGTGCAGTAAAATTTCAAGGACTCTTAGATTCAGCTGTCTTCAGGGCCAGAGGCCTCTGACTGCTGGACTGCTGTAATGTCTGTGGAGGTGCCTAATTTCTTTGGTTTCCTCATGGACACTATTTATGAGCAGCCACACTGGCAATTGGCCTGAAAGCTGTGCAGTAAAAGCCATGGGCAAGACAGGCAACCTTCCAGAAATCTAACATTTGGATTGCGTCCTTAGTTCCCATCCCTCTGTGCTGGCTGAGCTCTGAGCATCTCGCTGGTCCCTGAGAATGTGGGCTGGGCTGCATCTGCACACGCTTGTCTGGGATGTGAAGTGTCTGCATCCAAGGACTGATTTCTCCTCAAACTGCATGGATGGATGGGCTTTGGATACCCCCATTTACCCCTGCTCTCAGCACTTCCCTGGAAAGCAGCAGGAAGGCAATTTGGTTGCACAGAGAGCAGGAATTGGAGTTACCTCTGCAATCTGCAGCCAGTCCATGGATGTGCTGGAAGGATACAGAGGAGACTGGGGTGAAACTTGGTGGTAGTTGTCCATTTTTGCAGCCCTCTGCTTTTAAGAATATGATGTAAAGAAGCTGCTGAGAACTATGGAATCGCCTCTTCTCATAAAAAACGTGTTTCCTCACTTTAGGAGGACGTTTCCTTGACTTCAATCCTGAAATACAGGTATAAATGTTACAGGTTTTAGCAAAAAACCAGTAAAAAACCAACACATTTCTGATCCGTGTAATTACCAGCCACTGGTTGGGATCAGACACAGAGGGGCAAAATGATAAGGGGAATTTACAACCTGCTGGAATAAAGTATGCTACGTGGAGTTCAGATGTGAACTCCAAACTCCCTCTGCCCATCCTCCAGGCACTTGTCTGTACATTTGGGGTGGAATAGTCAGGAATCAGTGTCACTCGTGTTGCTACTCCCAGAAAGACATGCAGGATTGGGCACTGAAGTGTGCACTGGGCTGTTGTGAGCACGGAGAGGGAAGAATGAGCTCATGTCCAGGATCTGGCTTGCATTTTGAATTAAATCCCAAGATTCTCTGCATTCCTCAGCTCTTTTACTCATGAGGATGTGGCATTAGTCAAGGATTAAAAAAAATCCACCCAAACAAACCAAAGGAAGAGGTTCACTATATGTATGCCTTCCCCTCAGAGAAACACAAGTTTTAATTATTGGTCTTCTTCTTTTACAGTGAAATAAATGCCCGGCTTGATGCTGTGTCTGAAATTCTGCTGTCAGAATCCAGCGTGTTTGGTCAGATTCAAAATCTTCTTTGTAAGCTGCCAGATTTAGAGAGAGGCCTCTGCAGTGTCTTCCACAAGAAGGTATACCTGTCATTACACTAATTTATTTTTTTCTAAACAGCATCATTCTGTCTTAGTGTACTTCCTCTGTTTTTGCAGGTTTGTTTAAAAATGTTTTCTACTTAGCAAGACTGAGGCTGACATATTAGAGGGATGTGAGTTTATAAAAATCAGATGTGGTAAAATCTTATTTTGTGATCAGTGATATGCTGATAGAAGGAATGTCTGGATAGGATTCTAAAGCACATCCTTTGGACTGCTAATGATAACAGGAAAACATCTGTGGTACTCATGGTTTAGTGGCTGGATTCGGCGAGGTGGGATGGTGCAGCAGGCCCTTTTGCCATTAACTCTTATTAGCCTTAAAGCTTTGCATTCCATATGCTTATCTAAAATCACACGGGCAAGTGGAACCGCTTGGCTGTAATTAGCTGTTTTCAAATTAATGTTGGTTTGTTTATAAATTCTCTGGTTTGAGACCTCACGTCCACATTTTCATAAGAGTCACTTGTAACGAGACACTGACAGTTCTTAGTTGGAGCAGATTAATGTGCCAAGAGCACCTGTGGAATACTTCATGTTCTTTTATTTCACTGTTCTATTTAGAGATTTTGACAGTTTGTTTTAGATAAAGAAATAGAACGAGAGCAAAGCTGCAATTTTTTTGGATGGTACAGCATAAGGATTTCCTGTCTCTGAAAATCTGAAACCCAGTTACTGTACAATTTGTAAAGCCCTGAAGTGCTGCAGTGTTTGGCTCTTGGAAAGGCTTGTGTATTCCCTTGACTGGATGCAGAGGTCCAGCCCTAAGGAAAGTTGTGGAAAGAGGGAGTGTGCACCGATTTGCCCATCCTCTGAAGTGTACCCTATTCACGTGACATGATTGTTGTGTTTCTTTGTCCTAACAACTGCCCAGGAATTAGGTAATTCACTTTTTAATGGTTTAAGTCATTTCAGGTTTCACGTACAGTACTGTTTCTAGGAACATATCTGCATTTCACAACATCCTGGCACTGCTCTGCTGCTGCTCTGTGGGGTTTTTTTGGTTTGGTTCGGTTTGTTTGGTTTTATTTTATTTTCTGTATGTACTTATTTCTTCAGCTGTCCCTCCCTGCTGTAGAGCTGCTTGCTTTTCTCAGCTTTAAGCTCACTTTTAGGTGGAGCCATGCAGAGACCCTGGATTTTCATGTGGTTTTTGAAATGAGGGGACAATGCAGTTTGTGTTAACAGCAGCCACTGTAGCATGAAGGTATGTGTTTAGGGAGTCAGATGTTGGAAAGAAGCTGCAGGAGAGGAGAAATGCTCCAGCAGAATCCCTAAAAAGGGTAAATGAGGGGAGAAAGCTCTGAACACACGCTTTTCATTCGAGGAATTTGCTTCCCCTGGTAAAATCCTGGGTTATGCAGAGCACTGTGGAGAGGACCTGAGGAATCCCTGAAGACCTTTAGGACCTCAAGGCAATGGCAGTGTCCCTGAGAGACAGGGTCTGTTTTCAGTAAAGAATCAAAAGGAAACTCTTGGAAGCTGATTCTGAGGAACAGATGGTGAATATGGAGCCTGAGGAAAGGTCCCAGCAAAGCAGATAAGTATTCAAGAACATGGAGTAACTGGGTTTCATGGATTTTTTTTGTGGGCTTCTTCCCCCCCAGTGAATGCTGCCATTTCAGTTCCCACTACAGAACCCTTTCCAGTTCTGATAATTCCAGATGTCCATCTCCCACACGCTCAAAGTGGGATTCAGTGCAATTTCCTTCCCATTAAGGGATCCAGGACTCTGAGTGGAGCACACTGATGGCTTCACTGAAGGAATGTGCTTGTTAGTTCAGTGTCAGCTGCACGAAAAATAAGTGAATGTGACAAGCATTTCATCCCCCAGGCCCTTCATACTTCAGTGAAGTTATTATTTGAGGAGGTGTGTTGTACAAGGAGGCTCTGAGGTGTACAGAGATGGCTGCGGTGTGTCAGTCATTCCAAACATTCTTTGGAATGTTTTTTACATCCAGGTCAGCCGCCCCAGAAATTTTATTTGGTGCAAAGCCCTGTGCACCAGTAACCTCTAGAGAAGACAGAAGATGAAGGCAAAACAATGGTCTGTAAGGCACAGCATCCTGATGAGAACTCTTGTGGTAAAGGACATCACTGTCTATTTTCCTGGTCTGACTTACACTGCTGTTTTTTTTTTAAAGCCTGCTAATAAGTCCTATCTGGTAGCATAATTCAAGCTGGCAATTGTTAACCTGGTCCTCCACAAGCTCCCATTGCCTCAAACCACCAAGAGCTGTTTCTGCTTCACCCCAGGTATAAGCAATCTTGGATTAGAACAGTGTTTTTGCAGTGGGAATTAGGTATTACCTTGGTGGTCACAGTTCAGCTGCAGTTTTGCCCCAGCCTGAAAAAGGACTGTGAGAGTGGTTAAGGAGACAAGAGCGATGCTGCAGTTGCCATGGAGAGAGGAGTTACTTCTCAAGGACTGGTTGCTGCTCTCGGTTTGTGCAGGTCCAGCACTTGACACCTCGCCAGGCAGAAATGCTCTCCACTGCACAGGGGCCTCACTCCTCTCGGTGGAAAAAGAAGGGTGGCTGGAGGTGAAATGTTTGAAGACTTCTGGGTAGCACTCAGAAGTTGACTGCAAAAGGAACCTGAGAGACAGGGAATTTTAAAGAGCTGTGTCTCAATAGTGCCTGGAGCTGATGCAGAATCAGGCCTTGGTGGCAGAGGTGGTGCTCGGAGTTTTCCAGCACCGTGGAGCCTGAGTGGGGTCACCAGATCACTCAGCACAACTGGCACCACACACATTTCCTTCTGGCATCACTGGGAAATAGGAATGGCAGGACCCTACTTTTTTTTGACTCAGTTAAAGTGGAGACTGTTCAGCCTTGCCTTGGAGTGTGGCAAAAGAGGGTCAGTGACCAATGTTTGAACAGGCTTTACAACTAGTACAGAGTAAACATGCCATTAGTACTTTTAGAAATGTGTCCTACCGGGCCAACCTGATGTTTCTTGCTGTTTTCGTGCCTGGCTTTTCCATGTGTTTCAGAAAATAAATATTTATACAGGCTCAACCCATAAATGTTTATCTTATTTGTACCCTTTGCTCAATAAGCATTATTTTTTGACTGAAGCACAGTCACCAAAGGAATCATCATAACACTTGGCCATTAAATGTACAAAACAGATTAAAGTGGAGCTGTTTACCTAAGGAGGGAGAACAATAATCAAACCTTACCACCACATGTAGTAAAACATCATTTCAGTTTGTTCTGCCTCTGACTTCAACCCCAGGCTCTCTCTCCTTCCCAGTTCCTCACAACCTGCTGCAGTTGGGGAAGCCTGTTCAGCTCTGAATCAGGCTCTGGAGGTTTCCTGCCCACGTGCCAGGCTGCTCACCTGAGCAGAATGGAGCAGGCAGGTGCTGCAAGGGGGTATTTGCTGCCTGTCTGCCCACAGCCTCCCCGAGGGATTTGCCTTCCCTTTTTTCAGTGAATATCTCACTATTTCTGGGACACAGTCAGACTCCTCAGAGGACAAGGGTGCAGCTCAGCTGGGTGCCAAGTGTTAAAATCACTCAGTGATGCTGAAAACGTGCTCTTGCCTGGAAGGTGCATTTGATATTTCATGAAGAGGGTGTGATTTTCAGAAGATTCAGAGGAAAATGTGATGGTTTTGGTTTTTGGTTTGTTTTGTCTTGTGTGAAATAACCTGTTATATATGCCCAAGAAATTAGTTACTGTTTGGGTAGAACGTTTCAAATACATTTTCCCCACAGGATAATCCTTTGACTTCAGCTAACATATACCTTGTATATTTCACTTTTTTTCCCTATCCTGATAATAGCATGCACATCTTGCTTATACTGCACTTTTAATCTTTTAAAGAATCTGCGCCACAGATATTTTTAGGTTTGCAGTGCAAAATGCTGATTTGAGCAAACTGTTCCCTGTTAAGCTGATTAATATAAAGTCGTAACAAGGGGACTTAGTAATCTTAAAATTAAATGCCTCATTTTTCCCAAACCAAAGTCTGCTGTCTGTGCTAAAGAGATAAAGGTGGGAATTACAATTTGAAAGGAGTGATAAATGTATACTGCATTTAGACACCCGTTTTTTTAAAATTTGAAATGTTTTTACCTTGGAGCGAGTGGTCAGTGGCTGTCAGCTGTGGGTCTCTGTTGGAAACAATTTCAGTAATGCATACAGGGCTGAATTGCTGTCAGTGTTGCTGAGAGGGTGTTAGATCTCTGTTAGATCACTGGCAGCCACCTCATTCTCAGGACAGTTTGATAAACTGCTGGATGAAACTATTGTTTGGCATCACTGTCAACTCTGAGGTTGTTTCTCCAGTGTCAGGGAAGTTATGGCTATCATTGGTGTCATCTCAAAATTAGACTTCAAAAATAGCATCGGATAAGCTTGTGAGAATCTTCTGTGAATGCAAGGCTGTTAATCCTGCTTTATGTAAACAATTTTTACTGTATTTTAAAAGCTTCTAATTTATAACACAGTTATGTGTCTTTTGTAAGGTTACTTAGGATTTGAATGGAATCAGTCCCACTGTAATGGAGCCCAGCTTCTCAGAGTTATTTGAATGTATCTGTTCCAAGTTATCTGTTTGCTTAGTAAATTATTTCTGCAGTGGAGACATTAAATTTTAGATGCAAAGTCCTGCAGTGTTACTAAAATGGAGCCAGGGGAAACACTCTGAATAAGCACAAAAGGGGAATGTTCACCCCTATTCTTGGGGACACTCCATTTAATAAGGTTGTTTGCAGTAAAACACAGTGGATTTCCCTTTCTCCAAAGGTCTGTACTGAATCAAACAGGTTTTAACTCATTAGGTGACTCTTACAGTGTCCTGTAGGCCATCAGAGTTGCTGTGAGGAACTTAAGCATATTTATTAACCATCTTCTGAGAAATCTCCTAACTTCAAGAGTTGTTTTAGGGGACCCTGCCTTGAAATCCAGCTTTCTGCTCTTAGTGGAGCCTCAGCTTCGCCAGCCTCAGCACCCTGCTTGGCAAACACCTCAGCCAGGTGTTCCCATGTTCACTCACAGACATCTCCCCTTCCCGCTCTCCTGCAGCTCCTGTGCTGATCAAGGCCCTGTTTCCTTCCTTCTGTAAAAAAAGAGCCATTAACTCCCCACCCCAGTAAACACCACCTGTGGAAATGGTGTGTTTGTTAGAGTCCGTGTTTGCCCTGCTCCTGACCGGGCACTGTTCCCCTGTGAATCGCCCCGCTGCCTCCAGGGACCTCCTCTGCACACCCTGGAGCCCAGGGAGGTCTGGCAGGATTTTATGCCTCATCTGCGTGGATGTGGGTGATGATGGTGATGCAGTCAGTCAGAAAGTGTTTTATTTGACTTTGAGTCCAAGCCTGGATTTATCATTTGTTTACAGTTTTGAGGTCTTTCCTCTGTGCTTTGACTTCAAACACCATTGACTTATTTACTCCTTTATTACTTTGTTTTATTTTGTTGTCAGAACTTTTGCAAGATAGGAGCAGTAAGTCCCAGATTATCAGAAAGATGATGATAAATTGCAGCAAGTTTTTTGCAGAGGAAACCCAAAGTTTTCATGAGGCAGAATAATGGATCGTTTATGAAGCAAGACTGAAAGACCATTTTTTTTTGTTAAATTGATGATTAAAGAACAGAAGGCTTAGAGGTATTTGAAGGGTATTAACAGCAAAGAAGCAGTTCAGTTAGTGTAATACAAAGGAGTAAAACCAGAGATATTTGGATTAATTTGATGGAAAGGAAATTTGTGCTGTCTGGTAACACTTTTACATGATGATAGTTGTTGCATTATGGATTAGTGGTAAGCACACAGTAGCTTGGAATATATGGGCCTGAGAGCAGACAAAAAAGAAAACTAACACAGAAAAATTGGAGTATTTGCAGGGAAACCTCCTCATGGGTCTTCTGTATCCTTAACTCTGTGGTTCTGTAAAACAGATGAGCTTAGGTTTTCCGGAAACTTTCCGAGTGCGGTGTCTGTGGCCTTCCTGAATTCCTAACCGTGGTTAAATTGCATTTTGGCTAATAATTGATTCTATGTTTGGGTACAGACATTCCTTGGGAACAACTGCAGTTAATAGGTGAGGGAATTGCCTTAGTTCTTGCACTTGAGTGTGGGAAGGAAGAGAAAGAAACATTTACTTTTGGGGGAGAAATTGAAAGAGAAAGGATGACAAAATAAAAATACAGATGTGTTCTGTGAAACAGTGATTCACTGTAGCCTGCCTCTTCTGTGAGTAGTGTTGTACTGATCACCACACAGTCCTGCCCAGAAATTAAATTCTAGATTGCTCTGGTAGAAGAGAGAAAAAAATGTAGGAACAGAAGGATGTGGCAGACGAAGAATATTATATATCCTACTGCCTTCCTTGCATCCTCGGGTGAGGAAAATAAACTGGTTTTCTTCCAGCATTGTCAGCTGACTGATAGGAGAATTTCAGAAGACTAAAGGTGGAATGTTTCTACAGATCAGTAAAATATGGAAAAATACCAGCATAAGTATTTATGGACAACTTTTTGCAAACTTTCTGAGCCTGGGGTGTCCTGGGAGTGCGACTGAATCCAGCGAGGCTGGAGAGCACTGGGTGTCCCGCGGGACCGGGTTTCCGTGTGCTGTGCAGCCGTGGTGCAGCACAAAGCAAACCCAGCACCGAGCAGAGCATTTCAGAGTCAGCACTGCCTCCTGTGCGGCAGGGCACGGCCCCTCGGGGTCCTGGGGCAGCTGTGGGCACTGGGGGTGTGCAGGGGGAATGGTGTCAGGAGGGGCAGTCACCACTGGAGAAGCCCTTCTTGAAAGTGAGCTGAACCGTGCTGGCGCTGGGGAGCATCCAGAGCCTGACAGCAAATGCTTGAACCACATCACAGGTGACATTACTGGTTCCAAAAGGGAGAGGAGACTCTCTTAGAGCCGGTGCTGTTGGTGAAAGCTGTTTTGAGGGAACCAGTGTGCTCCTGCTCTGTGAACGTCATGGACGAGGCTCTGACAGTGCTGTGTTTGTTTGCCCCAGTTTGGGATGTTCCCTTTTAGGGAGCAGAGAGACAGAGCATACCCTGGATAAGGGCCTGAACGAGGAAGGAGACTCTTCCATTGTGGTGATCAGAGACGGAAGGATGCTGAGTGGGCTGCTGTGTTCTCCTCTGTCCCTCCTCACGCAGGCCTGGGAGCAGCCAGGCAGAGCCCAAGCTGTCAGTAGCTACAACCACTTCAGACAGGATGCTGGTTTTCCCTCTCTCTGCGTTTCTCCTTCTCCTTCCTGTGTTCCTGTTCCCAGTCTCTTCCAGTCTGTGCCTGACCTTGCCTTCCAAGCCCTGTCCTGCCAGGGCAGTGGCCTGGGGCTGCAGGGCAGCGCTGGGGTGCACAGGACCCTACGGACAAGGTGTGGTGCTCCTGAAGTTACCCAGCCTGCTTTTTTTGCTGTTTGCACGTTATTTCCTCATTTTCTGCTTTTGTATGCACACCTGCCCCCAGCAACAGGAACATTGGAGATCAGCTCTTGACAAGTTCCTAAGGACAGTGGTTGAGACAATTGGTGTGATTAATTAACCCCCTGAGTGGGGCAAGATGGTGCAGCTCTGTCACTGCCCGTACATTTCATTTGCATTCTGTCACATTTTAAAAAGGAACAGAACCTTTAGGTTTTCTGTCAGTGAAAATACAATGCATTGTAATGATTCAGACATTGCTTCCCTTCTCAGTGCTCTACCCAGGAGTTCTTCTTGATAGTCAGCACCCTGTCTCGTCTGGACTTGGAAATTCAAGCTTTTGTCCCAGTCATACATTCCCATGTGAGATCGCCTCTGTTAAAAAATGCGCTTCTGGAAATCCCAGACCTTCTCTCCCCAGTAAAACAGTACTTAAAGATCCTTAATGAAGAAGCAGCTAAGTAAGTAGAGAAAATACATGATTCTTCCGTGCTTCATAGGCTTTCTGAGTAAATGTGTTCAGTTGTGCAAGTTATGCATCTTGGTTTAATACACCTTACTTTTATATTTTTTATTTTATATTTCTGTATGTACAGTTCCTTTTAGTTAAAGCAGAGGTTGTTGTGGCTTCCATTCTGTTTTTAAAGTTAAACTAGGTGAGGGAGTATTTTGCCTAGTGGGTGTCTGCCTCAGGCTGAATGATTTTTTGAAAGTTTCTCGCCTGTTTTGGGTGATGATTTTACAGGAAAATATGTTTTGCATTATGTTAATTTGTTTAACAGCTTTTTAGTTAATTTTTTTTTAAGAAAAGCTTCTCCTTTTGAACACAGACTTGATCTTCAGCAGAGGGGCAGCTCTGCTGCCAGGAATATGCCCTTCACTATTTTTGTGAGAATTCATTAAAGCTGTCTGCGCTTTCTTGTCTTAATCACGTCCATTGTTGGTCCAAGAAAAAAAAAAAGACAGAGGAAGAAGATGCTAAATTGGAATTAAAAGGCATTATATTGGAGAATAACTTTAAATAATTTGCTGGGTACTGTTTGTTCTGGAGAACTGCTGCCTCCACTGTTACCCCTGGATTCTTTGCTGAGGTTGTGGCAACAAGTTTATTGTGTCATTATATGGGGGCAGCATAGTCTTAACTTAATATTCAAAACAGACCAAAAATAAGCATCCACTTTATTCATAAAACATTTTTTATCTTTTCCAAACTGAGATTTAAACATACATCTAAGAATTGAAGCCTAGAACCTAATTTTATTTGCTTCTGATTTAGAGATGGATCCAAGGTATATAAATTTAGAAGTTGAGAAGGGCAGAAGGATTTCCTCTGCCCTTTGGAAAGGTGGGATATGAGATTTGTGCTGATGCCTGGTGCCCAATTATAGTTGTGACAGTTTATTCCAAAACAGACTGTAGCTAAATTATACTAGATTTACTGTAGGTAGGTTCAAAACATGGGGTGTTTTTTTCTGTCACTGTACTAATGATGGCTAGAATAGTATACAAGGTATAATTGATCTGCAGAATGAGTAAATTGTATTTACATTTATTCAGAATGATTAACTCAGCTTACTCTTTGGCCTTTTTATCTCTCAGATGTATGTGGCAGTATTGTTTTTACTCAAAAACATTTCTTTCATTGAAGTCATGGCTTCTACTCACATCCATCCATGCACACACACACACACTTGTGCACATACTGCACCACATGTTAATTTTGTTACGAGGTGCGGATAAAATCCTGTAACTGTTCTCAAAAGTATCCCTTTGCTCTAGCTTTTTTTTTTTACAAGGAGTTTGAGATTTTGGGGTTTGTGTTTTTGAAACTGTCAACGTTAAAATTTCTTGTAGGCATTGCGTAGCAGTGACAGTCTTCACAATCAGCTGCTGGCTACTAGTGATCTTTTTTTTTTCCTTGTATTCCCATGGAAACTAGTCTAATTACCACAGAACCGTTTCTAAAAATTAGTATTGTACTTTAAAATGGCATCTTTGCTGTCACTTATGTAATGCCATTGACGATGGAGTGCACAGCCAAAGCACAGCTCTGTTACCTGCCTTGTCACTGGCTCCAGCTGTAGTTCCATTTGCAGGCAAAGGGGTGGTGGAGTAAGTAGAATATTAGGTTTTTTTATTGCTTCCATGTTATCATACTTTCAGTTCGCTAATTACTTGCTCTCCACATATTAGTTTTCAAGGTAATTATATAATTAACTTGCAGAGTTCTGTGTTTGCTCTAAAATGCAAAGTTATATTGCAATTAACTTAGGGCTGATCACACTGCTTTTTGTTGTTTGCCTGGTACTTACTAGGGTAAGTTAAATTTTTGTTATTTTTGTTGACAGGCACATTTTTAATTGCTAGTTCAGCTTCCCAGTTTTAACCATTTGAAGGGCACTGCTTGCTTCAGGTTTCAATCCTGAGCCGAGCTACTGCTGCCAAAACAGTTCTGTCATTTTTTTCTGGCACTGAAACTAGAAAAGGGCATTGTTTTGCATGTACTTAAAAGTACTCTGGTTAATCTTTTCTGGACAAAAGAAGGAAGCTGCTCTGGGAAAGTACTGATGGCGTTCTGCTTTGATGAGGACCTTGAGGGGGGGATTTTTCCATGCAATCCTAAGAAAAATGTGCCCGAATTTGGCCAAATTCTAAATGTGTCAAAAATCTGTGTTCATGTTATGCAGAAATTAGCTACAGTTTCACATTTAACTGGAATAAAGGTGTTGTCAGCAGTTGGGGTTCTCTGTGTACAAAGTGCCTTTCTGTTTGTGTCGTGAGTACAGCAGCCTTCAGTAAATGGGCTGTACTATGCCAAGCACCTGAAAATCTGTGTTTAGACAGGAATTAAGCTAATGTTAAAACAAATGAAAATAACACATTAAAGTAAGGATGCAGCCGGTAGAAGTGGGGAATATCTCTCTCTTTTTACTGTTATTTTAACTTACATTTCTGATGGATAGGGCTGGAGATAAAACGCAGTTGTTCAAGGACCTCACAGACTTCTCTGTCATCCGAAAGAAAAAGGAGGAGATCCAGGATGTGCTTTCTAAAATCCAATTGCATCTGCCGGATATTCGTAAACAGATTAAGAACCCTTCTGCAGAGTATGTTACAGTTTCGGGTCAAGAGGTACTGTGGGATTTATTCTGTATGACTGTACCCATCCTTGCCTAGAAAATAGCTTAAAAGCGGGACCTAGCTGGAACTCTATTCACTGAGTGTGGTGCTTCATGAGGGCATTTGACTATAATCTTCTGTACAACTTTGAAGAGCAGCTTTCTTTCTGTGTGACTCCTTTATTTGTTCAGTCAATCACTTCAGTGACTTAAATAATGGAAACACATTAGTGCAGTTGAATTTGGTTCAGTTATACTTTGCTCTTCTGTCTGCGTAAAAACACTCACATACTTGCAAGGTTAATCGTATGGCTATTAAGTGCTGGAATACTCTCAGAGAACCAGGAAGCACAGCATTTGGTTAATTTGAAGGATGGTGAAAGGATTTCTGAGTACCGAGTCAGACTGTAATTTGGAAGATGGGAGAGAAGAGGGAACAGTATTAAAGAATGATAAGTGTTGTTTTACTTCAGTTCTCGGAAATGGTGTTCTGGACTGGAGCTTTTGTTGGTGGATGCTGTACAAGTGTGGGCAGGACGTGATCCAGTGAGCTGAGAAGTTCAGTGGTAAACAGACAGAGACAACAGACCCTGCCACGTTTGTGGGGGAACTGAAAGGAACAGCGAGGTAGCACTGCTCAGCGTTCTCCTCTGGAACTGAGAGTAGGAAGCTGGGAAAAACTCTGCAGAAAACTGGGGAAAGAAAGGAGTTAGGGAACAGAATGAGAGTTGCGAGTAGAAGAGAGGAGTGGGTGAGGATGGGAAGGGAAGGGGCTGGAATCAGACCGGGGGGCACTTAGGAAGCTGAGAAAGATCCAAGAGACACAGGAGGGAGCAAATAGGCACTGCTGAAAATGAGGGAAGGGGTGAATTAGAGACAGCAGCCTTTGGTAACGACCTGAAGTGGATGTTCCTGTTGAGGGTGAAGCTGAGAACAGGAAACACGCAGCCCTAGAGTCGGGTGGGCTGTCAGCACAGCAGCTGAAATCCAAGGGAAAAATGGAAAAGTGTGTTTGAGTATTGTCTGAGGCAGGGAAGAGCAGGATTTGAAAGGTTTCTCTCAGGGAAGCTGTGTTAATAGCTGCCATCTGTGGGAGGTGAAGGAAAAGAGAGGAACTGATCAAAGGGAGGAGAGCATCTTAGGAAGGACTGAAAAGTGGTTTCAGAGCCAGCAGTCCCTGCACACATTTCAGAGAGGCCTTTGTAGCTGGGCACGGCTCAGAAACCTTTGCAGACAGAGATGTGTCTGGTGTCTTGATGAAAGGAGCTGCAGAGGTTTGGGATAGCTCTTATTTCATGACGTATGGTACGGGTGTTTCACTGACAGCAAAGGAGGCAGCAGAGAGGGGTCAGAGAAGATGGTCAGTGAGGAAAAGAAAGATGCCAGAGGAATGGAAGTAATGGAAACCTAATTGCATGGGAGGAGTAGAACACCGGACTAGAACAGGAATTTATTTGATTTGAGCTCTTTCTTCCTTAGATCTGTATGGTATATTCTCCTTCTGTTCTTGTAGCACCCTGATAGATGTGAAATTCAAATGCTCCTTCACAACAGAGAAATATCTTGGCAGTGTTTTGGGTGAATTAAGAATCAGTGCACTGTGTCCTTGCTATATTTGTGTGTTAGGATTGTTATCCTTGTTTGTTCTTGGGGGTGATTGCTGGCTCCTCTGGAGGTTTCTATCTAAATCTTATCAACTACAATGGAAAAGTTTTGTCAGACATGGGTCTTGTGGCTTTCCGTAAATGTGGTCAGGTTCTGTGTTAACCTAATCTCTTCAGGAAATTCGTTTTCCAGCTGAATTCTGTGACGTGAGAATGCCTCAACTCTCTGACATCCAGGACCTCAGGCTATTGTTACAAAGATAACTGACATGAATCATATAAAATACTGCAATAAACACGTCACGTAAATTTCACTGCACTGAGCATCTTGACACTGCTGCTCCTTTTCCCTGTGCCTCCTTTTCCGACCCAAGTTCATTCGAACCTGGAGCAAAGCTCTGTGGGAGTAGAAGGGCTGTGTATGTCACAACCCCAGCTTTTTTTGGGGAGAAAAGAACATTCCCTTCTGGCCTGCTCATTCTCTTCAGGCTCAATACAGTTTTCCTCTGATGCTTGCAGTTTGATAAGTGATGATTCTGATTCTCTAGTGTTCCTGACTTCCCATGATATGTAACGTTACATTTCTGTTATTTTAGTTTTTGGTAGAAGTCAAGAATTTCCAGAAATCATCTGTGCCATCTGACTGGGTTATGGTTAGTAGGTATGTAAAATATCTTTGAAGTTTGTTCTGTTTTAATATAGAAGAAAAAACAAGAGGTACTTTGGTATTATATTTAATTACATACACATTCTCATTGTCCGACGTGTTTAGGTTTGTTGGGGTTTTTTTTTAGCTGGAAACCCGGCCAAATTGTAAATTCATTGCTTAAAAGCAAAAAAAAACCCAAGCAAAACTGAAAAAAAACAATTTCTTACAACATTTGTTTTTACACAGTACATCCCCAGAGCACAGAATTACTCACCCAGTCCTTCAAGATGCGTGTACTGGTGTCAGAACTGTGGCCTTGATTCACTTGCGCCTGTAGCTTGCACGTGCAGATCCTTCATGCAGTTTGGATTGTTATTGTTTTATTCAGAAAGGTTAAAGTAGCTGTGCTAACATCTGCGTATACATCTTGGTAAATTCAGTGCATTTAAAATGTCATTTTGCTTACTCATGCAGACAAGCTTTTCTTGCTTTGGGACTTGGTGTAATGTCAGCTTGATTTTGGATAATTTTCCAGCAGGTGAAACAGAGATGGACTGAATTCTGTAGTTGGCTTTTTTACTTTTCAGTGATTTTATTTATGATTTGAATGGGTTGAATACCTGAAAGTCACAATGTCCATGTTAGTGCTGAATTCTCCACAAGCCCCAGTGTGTAATGTGTGAGCACAGACATCTCCCACCAAGCTGAACTCTGAAGTGATGTTCTATTCACTTATGCAAGAATTAACACTCAATTCTCTTCTAATTAAACTTCTTTTAATACTCAAAAGTGCACAGATCAGACAGAATTAACATGGTGAACAAATCACAGCTAATCTGGATTCTGTATAAGAATGCCTGGATATGCCAAATGGAGTCCTTAATGAAAATACATAAATAAATAGCAAGTGCCTCAAGTGAAAATTAGCCAGACAATCTGTATTTACCATGTTTATTTCAGGCTTATCATGAAGTTTTCCTCTTTAAAGTGAATCTGTTTTTGTCTAGTTCATTGTATTATCAACCAGTCAGAGGGAAGTCATGCACTTGGGCAGTTATTGCTGAGCAGTTTTGTGAAATACGTAAACTTGGGTGATAATGCCACTCCGTGCACAGCATTTCAAAGCCTTCTGAGACCACTTCATTCACAATAGAGGCCACTGGAATCAACAGGGTTTGGTATCACAGTGGAAGAGCTTTTTTTTTTTTTTAAGCATCCATTGTCGAGGCTCACAGAGATTAAGAAAATGACTCAAATTTTGCATGTAGATGGTGTAGCTGATTGCCTGGTAACCTTGATTTCCAATCAGTCCTTTCTCCCCTTGCAGCACAAAAGCTGTCAGCCGCTTCCACTCGCCTTTCATTATAGAAAATTACAGACTCCTGAACCAGCTCCGGGAGCAGCTCGTCCTTGACTGCAGCGCCGAGTGGCTGCGCTTCTTGGAGTGAGTGCCCCAAACAGAGCCAGCTTCCAACTTTCTCTTCTGCTCTGCCATGGGAACAGAAAAATACTTACCTTATAAACAAAAAAGTTAATTATGTTGTCCTCAGCAGCTTCACAAGTAGTCAGTCAAAAGGTTGTTCCTCATTGTACAGCATTTGAGGGCAAGACCTTTGAGCCCAAGTCGTGAGAGCAGCAGTGATGTCTCTTAATTTTAAAATTCTGATGAAAATAACACTATTAAGTATGTATGATGTCTCCGAAAGTTTGTAAAATAATATTGCTGCATTAAGAATCTGAAAGTACAACTGACTCTGAGTGAAACTGAATCTAGTTGGTTTTATTCACTTTATTATATTATTTATTAATATTATGTAGTAATTTTATTATTTTTTCTATTTTGTATGCTACCCTATGAGAGTTTGCTAGAAAGTAGTAGGAGTTTTATTGTCCCTCACATCTGGCACATGTGTTTGTCTGAGACCAGAGTTTTCAGCAGGGTTATTTGCCTATTTAGCCAAAGGATCTTTAAAATGGGACTTTAAAGAATGCTTCCTGAACTTCTGAGAATGTCTTTAATTTTTCAGGTGCCTGATTATCTGTTATTTTTTACTTCCATGAATTACAGAACCACTGAAATTGTTCCTCTTGTCATGCAGTGATAGTTTGCAGGAACTTAACAAGTCCCTGCTCAAGTTGTCTCGCTGGATTTGCTTCCCATCAGGAACCCAGAAATTCTGAAAACTGAGTAGAAACTGGAAAAGCATTCCAATTCACACTCCAGTTGTGTTTCCTTTGCAGTAGTATAAAAGTAGCTCTCTCCATGTTCACTTGGCCGTTCCCAGTAGTGTTGTAGGAGAGCAGCAGACGAAAAGGAAAGACCTGTGTGTAGGAAAGTGCTCTCCTTTCCCACCCCTCCATTCATTTACGTCTTTGTTTATTAAATTTCGCTCCCCTGCTGGTTTTATATTCCATATTGTAGCTTTGAGACCAGGGGAGAGGAAAAGAGAAATTCCAGAGGATTAAGAGAATGAACTCTGCTGAAAACTCTGCTCTCCTGGAAACGTCGTTATTGCACTGGGGAAGCTGCACCATAAATTGAAAATGAATTCTTGAATTTTCTGTTGTCGATACCATGTTTGGTTGAAATTGTAGACAACTCCTGTGCTCAAACACTCTCAGTTTGGTTCTTTCTTGCCTGTAACATACGGTTGAGGTTGAATCAGCAGTTGGGGTTCAGCTGCTGATATTCTGTATCAATTCTAATAAATTGTGGCATTTTTGTACACCTCGTTTGTGCAGCAGGGATCAGCTGCTGACCCCTTACAAGGTATCTTATGAATTTAATTTTTCCTGATTTTCTCTGCTTAAAAAATAGTTCATTGTTAGAATGGGAGGTGGAAGTCCCCCTTGATTAAGGTCCTCATGTTGTATCTCATACCCTCCTGGGAGATTTGGATTCAGAGTGATTTAAAGAGCACAGGAGCCCTGTGAAGATCTTGCACGGGGTGCATTTTGACAATCATTTTGTATCTGTATGGAATTACTTTTTTCCCTGTTTCTGTGTAACTTTTCCCTGTTTTGATGCAGCCATTTCAGTGAACATTATCACCCCGTGTCTAAAGCCATTGGTCACCTAGCAACTGTGGACTGCCTGTTCTCGTTGGCCCAGGTGGCCAAACAAGGAGACTACTGCAGGTAATTAATTCTTAATTCTTATTGTTATGTAGGATTTTATACGGGATTGTAAGAGCATATATACAGTAAGTTAGGTTTTAATATGTGTACCATGATAAAAAGCACTATTAAAATTGTTTACAGTAGTTTCAACCTAATCTGATTTTGCAGTGCAACACTTCTGGACTTAATGCAAATCTGTAAACATTGCAGTTCAAATTTGACATCCTAATGTTTGTTGTTTGACCTGAGTGTAGTAGATGATATCTTACTTACACGTAGATAAATGTTGGACTTTGCATGGACTTTTTTTCTGTCTTTTTAAAAAAAATTACTATTTTTTATTCTCAGCAAGGTGTGAGCTTATGCTATCTTTCTAATACCTAAGAGTCTCAGGTATCTGAGGTGTGTTTCGAGGGTGTATCTCAGGTAATTAACAGTTAAATATTAGTTCCAGCTTGCAGAGCAGTGGTGGTGCCTCACCTGGGCTCACGTGTGAGAGCTGACGAGCTGAGCTGCTGCCTCTGCCCCAGACCCACACACAGGCAGGGGGATGAAGAGAAACCCACTTGCAAATACTTCTGCTTTGATACATCATTAAAGATAGTATTGATCACTTCTGGACTCTTGGGATCTTGTGTGCCTCTATCAAGATCTCTTTGAAAATAATTGCTCATTTATTTCTATACACTTAGATGAGAAAGCAAACTGAAATCTGATTAATTCACCGTGCAGAATTTAAATAATTCACTAAATTTTAGAGTGGCTTAGAGCTTATAAACCAGCAGGAGGAGACTTCTCAGTGAAACCTCAGCTGCAGGGACGGTGTCAATAATTAATTTTGGAGGGCTGCTGAGGGAAAGACTGGACTTTAATATTAAGTGTTTTGGAAGAATGTGTTTTGGCTTGTGAGGATTGTTTCACATGGCCCTTCCTGAGGCAGGTAAATGAGTCAGGGCAGGAGCAGAGGTGTTGGAGAGGGGTGAGCCCCTCTTGCAGTGTGCTGGGAGGCTCTTCCTTTGCACAGACAATTCACAGCATCAGGGCTCTCAGGCCACAAGGGGAAGTGTAAAGGTGATGGTGTGGGCAGCCCAGACATCACCATCTGATGTTTGAGTGTCCACTCTGCAGACTGAAGTGACTTTAAGTTTAAGGAATGCTGTTGAAGAGGTGGTACAAGGCCTAAGACTGTCTATGTATTGGTTTCATCTCAGCTATACGGCTGTTGGAAATACCTTTGTGCTGAACCCCCCCACCATTATCAGTTTGTCCTCTTTCCCCAGTGCTTTGTGTTTATAGGATGCCATTTATTTGATTTCCGTTTTCCGTGTAAATTGCGTTATCATTCTTCAGCCCGAGAAAAATCTCACTCCCCACATCTTCCCTTTAAAGTCCACCCAAAGTGCTAGCTAATTTCCAGTCTTAAAATTCTGTGGCTTTATTTCAGTATTCTCTTTTTCTTGGTCTTTAGAAATACTTGATGGCAGTAATTAATTTTTATATTTTGTACTATTTCCACGAAAACCTACATCATAGGTGACCCTCCTGCAGGCTTCAGTTACAGTAGTTTTACATGATCAGTTACAAAGAACACTGAAGTGAATACCTTTCCTCTTTTGCAGACCAACTCTGCAGGATAATCGGCGTGAAATCATCATAAAAAATGGGAGGCACCCTGTGATCGATGTTCTGCTGGGAGAGCAGGATCAATATGTTCCAAACACCACCAGCCTTTCAGTAAGTACCAAGAAACTGATGGAGCCTCAAAATCTCATTCCAGGCAAGGAGGCTGGGACGAGCTTCTTGGCCACTGAGTTGAAATAAGTGATTTAATCGTACAGCTGCCTGCTGGGCTGCATTTCAGAGAGGTGTTGCTAGATGTCACCACATCTGTTCTGTCCCTTTGCTGGTACCTTGCAGCCACATGCTCTCTGCACAAGCTTGTTCAGTCTGAAGGCATAAAGAAAAGGAAGGTAGTCTCAAAATTAGGAAAATGCATGTTTCAAGTGGTTATTTTCAAAAAACAGATGAATAATTACAGTTTTCTTAACCATTTCATTGTAGGGAGTCTGCATTTTGTCAAAACTCTATCTCTAATTTTTGAGATTTTTAACATGCAAAATACATGTTACAGGTTTGGTTTTTCAGATTAATTCTGAGATTGCTTGTATTTTTCACTGTATTTCTCTACTATGCATTTTCCTTTCTTTCTGGAAATATTAGTGTCATACAGCCTTTTTCTCCTGATAAATTGAAATCTGTCTTTTAAATTACATGCCTGTTTGAGGTTTTTCTTTAAATATTTATCTCTCCATGTATTTTTATAAATATTAAGTATCTGTTCTTAATGAATATAAAAGTTATGCTCACAACTTCTCTCTGGGGTGTCTCTGCCTCTTTATACTGTAAATATAGGAAAGGTATGAAACAACTGCCAGACATTGCTGCAAAAACAACATTCAAATTTGTATGCATTTCTTGAGGAACATTCTTACGTGCTATTCTATACTGAACAATGGTACAGATATTTTGTAATACATCAGAGAATGCTTTCAAAATTATTTGTCAACTCCAAACAAGCGACAGATGGCACTTCCAAAAAAATCCAGCATTTTATTCAGGAATCAGAATCCACTTTTCCCTCTTTAGTGCCATTCTTATGCTGGCTTTCTAAATACTGAATATTACAAAACCAAGTGAACATGGCAGAATTACTTTTGCTTCTACAGTTGTTTGAGTTCTCTCTTTCTTGAGAGAGGTGGGTGGGTTTATTAAAGTGTCTCCAGTGTTCAACCGATGTGTTTGGATCAGCAGGAAACTACATCTCCTGTCATGTTTTCAGTTGAAATGTTGTCAAATATCTAGCTTGAGGAAAAGCTTTTTTTTCAGTGCCCGGAAATAAACAGCTTATTTTTCCATTCCCCCTCTCCTCCCCAAGCATTTGTGGGTTGTTTTAGAAGTTCTAACTTCAGCTGTGAATTCCAGTAAGACGTTGGCTGATGGCTGCATCAGCTTCAAGGACAGAGGGGTTCTCTGGTCTGATGGTACAGCAGGTGTTCCTTCTGAAAACCAGAACGTTGGCAAAGCACCCATCAGTCCAGCATGGCTGGAGGGAGCCTGGACAGGCACCAAACACATGCAAAAAATTCATGGATCCTAACAGGTGAACTTGTGAACTCATTCTGGTTTTGAGTATCTGTAAATTCTGCTGTGTTGAGCCCTGACAAAGTTTTAGGAGCAGTACTGAAGTATACTTTGGAGACTAGAATGTTACGAGTTTTGTTCTCATTTTGTTCTCATGTGCACTTTATTACCTCCATCCTTTATTCCCAATAATGGCATTTTCTACATTTTGACTGTATTGTGACTTCTCTATGGATGAGGTTTTTTTGCAGAAGCTGATCAGCTTTTCACATAAAATAAATACTGCTGTCCTGCATCTTCTCTATTACCTGAGTTACAGCATCAGTGACAGTCCTGTCTGCGTTTTGTGTGTCCCTGTAAACAGAATGAAAGCCCAGTCTGAAACCCAGATCTGTGAAGATTTTGAGGCTTGCTGCGTGGAGATTTGTTGGTGCTGTTACCACAGTGCCTGATCAGTGCCAGGTTCCACAAGTGCTGTGACTAATGTCCATTTTGCACAGCTTGTCCTGTCTCCCTTGCCCCTCCCGTGGGGCAGAGCAGAGTGCTGGCTTCTGTTTAGATCATCATTGGTGCATTTCATCAGATACACCCCGTGAAGTCCAGCTGTGTGATGTCCTTGCATAACTTTAAGCTCTGAGTCTCAGTTCAGGCTGTGAGAAAGCTTTATAGGTTCATTGACAAGTTTTAATTGTGTATCAGCAACTGTCTTGCACCAGAAGAAGACAATTTTATCCTGGAGCTGTAGACACATAGCAGTACCATGGGGAGTCTTACAGCTGAGTTCTTGCATCTGATTCCATTGTCCTGAATCTGGTTTTAATGATGAGAGACACGGATGGAGACTGGGTATGGTTGGCTCACAGCAGCTGTGTTGCAGTCAGGTTTTGCCAGACTCAGGAATGCCCTGATGCCTTGTTGTAGCCACTCTGAATGTCCTCATGTCATGCCCAGACAGGCAGTTAGGAGTGTAAAATCTAGGTCAGCTCTTTGCCTACCAGATCTTCCCATCTGACAGTGGGAGCTCAAACCTGAGAGGAATCCAGATCACAGCCAAATTGGAGCAGTGCTGGCTGTGCTGGAGGCTCACAACTTTCTCCCTTTCTCCAAAGAAATTGCACAGAATCCCAGAATGGTTTGGGTTGGAAGGAACCTTAAAGCTCATCTCATTCC
>VWZW01007942.1:357219-395078 GCA_013397115.1 Edolisoma coerulescens | reverse complement strand
TTTTTATTACTTATTTTTTTAATGATAACAGCTATGTAGACCTTTCTGCACTGCCACCCCAGGCCACAGGCTCTTGCCGGAAAATGCGAATTTTCATTTTGTTGTTGATAACTTCAGTATATTTTTAATACTTTAAAAACCTAACATGGGACGGTGTCAGTCTCTGAGGTACTTCCATCACTGCTCTGGTGATGTTTTGGGGGATGCTGTTAGCGTGGCACCCCTGCAGGGAGGGGGAGTGAGGGATGCTCAGGGATNTCAGGGATGCAGGGAGGGATGCAGCAAAGGGTGCAGGGAGGGATCTGTCAGTGGTGCTGTACAGGCTGACTCTGTGAGGGGTTCTGTGCATCAGGACTGCCAACAGTTCTGCGTGATAAACCTTTTTCAGTTTTGGTGCTTTATCCTTTTTTTGTTCGTAGACTGCATCTTCCAAGTGTGAATTCATATAGGTTTAAGGGATTTGTATCTCCAGGATTTGTGTCTTATTTTCCAAGTAGGGTTTCCATGGAAATTATAAGGTTGCTACTATGGTTATTTCTTGTGATATGTCGTGCTTATATATAATAGCATCTCTAAATTGATTTTAAATACTGGATTACATTAAACGTTTTTAAAGATGCAGGAGGAATTGCTTACAGGTAGAGTGAAGATAGGAATGATCTTTCTTCATTACGGGGTAGATAGACACGGGACAGTGCTGAGCCTAGGCCAGAATAGGGGGAGTACACAGAATTGTGAGGATGTTTGCTGGTTAATATTTTCTTCTTTTTTTTCCCCTTCTTCAATAAGAGATAATGTTTTCTTGCAATCTTTTCTTAAAGAATTTTAACTTAATCAGCGGCTTTATATTTAAAAAAACCAGAAGGGCTTTGAAGAGATTGACACCCCATCTATATTGACTTCTAATGAGATTTGGATATTTAATTCTCTGATGTTGGAAAATTCTGTAAATGGGCTCATTTTCTACTTTAAAATCAACCTTCAGGTTTTGTTAGTTCTAATATAGTTTCTACTGTATAGAAATCGAGTTTCATTCAGACATTGAAATTAATTTGCTGCTTCTCTGTGTGTTTGAGTAGGAACACAGAGCAAGGGTGGACATCCATGTATGGAGGAATTAATGAAAGGAATTCTGCTGGCCTAATCATGCCCTCGGGAAGGGTGATGTTCAGCTGCTGAAGAAAGCTGGCCTTTACAGAGGTCCCACTTCTAATCAATTATTGATAGAATTTCTTGTTCCTAGGAGGCTTCATCCTACTTCTGTGGGTCAACAGTAGCTCTTCATGAGGGTCCATGCTCAAAATTGGGAGGGAGAGGGAGAATGCTCTAGCACTTGGAAGGCAAAACATCTTCAAATAAACAAGCTCATTTACAGTTCCAATTACCAAGTGCCTTCAAGACTTTGAGAAACAATTTTTGTACATCACAAGCTGCCATCAGAAAGAATCCTGTGTACTGCCAGCGCCAGGTGATGGTGCCGGGACAAAGAGTAATTTCCTTCCTAGAGCACTTACCTGCCTGGGTTTCTCTTCTTGTGTTGAAGTAAGAGCTATTTTCACTTCTTTCAGGGAGCAAGCACAGTCAGTACAGTGACCCACACCTTCCAGTGAGGCTTTATCCGTCTGCCAAGCTGGGAATGCTGTTCCCAGAGGTGCAGCCTCAGTTGTCTGAAGTAATGGAGTGCCCTGTGCTTCACATGCCTTTGAAAACTGCCTCTCACAGGTGATGCTTAAAGGTTACAGGAATAAATAGAGGCATTGCCAAATGCATGTAGATGATCCTCTCATGCACTTTGTCTGTCTTGAAAGAGTTATCTTGCTGTTTGCAGCCTCTCAGCATGACTTTAATCCTCATGGCATCGAATGCAGTTGGAATTCCATGGTGGAATCCTGGATCTGTCTGTCCCAGGTCCCAAGTTATATCACTGTTTTGGTATTTTCTAATCTATTGTTTTTGTATAATGATTCTGAACATGTGTAGAAGCTGTTTGTTCAATTAAAACCAGAGCACAAAAATCTTTGGACAGCTGAGCACTGAAATAACGGAGGAGTTTAATCCCCCTCACCACTGGCCTTAGTTGGGTCATGTTATTTCCAGCCACCAAGGTCCAATCCCAGCCATGTACCTTGGAGTGGCTTTTCTGAGTTGATTGATGGGTTCAGTACAGGAAGGGGATTTTGATCACCTCAAGCAACAGCAGAACAACTGAGAGCCTTGCCAAGTGAAGGTGCTGTGGAAAATTGCATTTGGGGTGCACAGGAGTGCCAGCTGTGTCCTCCCAGCTGTGGCCTGTGGTGAACACACCCCTTTGCAGGGTCTAGGAAAGCATGTCCACACAGGCTATGTGCACCCTTGAGGGGACAGCCAGGTGTGTGCATGACTCAGTTTGCCTCAGGAGTGTGAGTGACCAGGGTGTGGCCAGTCCCAGACCAAGGGCTGCAGCTCCTGCCGAGGGCAGCTCTGGTCTCTGNTTCCAGCTCAGGGCATTCTGTGATCGCTCCAGCCTGGCTGTTTCACCCCAGCTGAGCCTGGTTTTGTGTGACACTCTGCCTTAGAGGCACCCCAGAAGTGCCCATCAGATATTCCTTCTTTTCCAAGAAGCAGAGCTGCTGTGAGGAAAGCTCACTGCTCCTGCCTCCCCAGTGTCTGGACAGAGTGACCATGCTTGTTTTTTACGTGTTAAGCATTCTAGGTGAAAGAAGAAATGGTATTATTTATACATATACCTGGCTTAACGTGGCGACACTGCTGAGATTCAGTCTCTTTATCTTCAGGGAGCTGCTGGAGCAGCCAAGACATTTCCTCAGAGTCCCTCTCAGCAGGAACTCGTGCTGTTCTGCCAGCTGGGGGCTGCACTGCCCTCACTCTGCTGCTGCTCAGGTGGGATCCTCAGCTCATCTCAGCTCCACTCTGATGAGTGTGGCCTGTTCCCTTGAGGTTTGTGAGTGCTGCACACTCATGTGTGTGACAGCAAGATGGCATTAAAAAATAAATCAGTGTTTCAATGCCTGCCTGAGTGGTGTGCCTGGCACTGCTCATCTCCATCATCCCGTGAGCAGAGAGCCACACCAGTCACGTGCATGTGGATCTACAAAGATGGAAGAGGAAGGGGCATTTTTGTGTCCCAAAGTGACATTTCTGCTATGATTTGCCTACAGGCATCGTGGATCCGCTCACATTTTTTCCTATGCCTTGACTGTTGTCAGCTAAAAGAGATTTATGGGGCAGAAGATAAGGGAATGTTCGTGGTTGTGCCCCTGTAGGCTTGTGCAGGATGCATGGAGCCCTCAGCCTCTTCCCTGTATCTGGAAAGAATTGCTGTTAAGGCTTAGAGGACAGTTTAGAGATGGAGGATTTCTTCAAAGCAAACTAAAAAATCCCAGGAAAACTCAGTCCTCATAACCCCACACTTCTGTAGAGGCCACGTATCAAGCAAGCCATAGTACTTTCTTCTGTATGGTTTATCAAAATGTCTGTTTTTCTGATCTGTAAATGGTGGAATTACTCTCAAAAAGGTCAGGCCTTATAATAGATGTATTGTGAGTGTTCCCTGCCTGAATGCATTTACAGCTATTTAACTCTGACAACTTGACAAAGTCATATTACTGTTTCATAAGTGTGTGGAGCTGAAAGAAACAAGCAGACAAACATTTTATTTTAACTGGATAAAATGTACATATCAATGGCATTATCACAAGTATCAGTAAGGTTTAAAATCATGATGGAAAGCAAATATTGTATGAATGCCTGCAAGCATTTGAACAATTGGTTTGGGATGCTTGTATTTTATTTTTTCTTTTCTTCTTTGAAATGCCACCATCATTTAAGTTAGAAAGATACTTAAAATTGTATGATTTACTTTAGATTACTTTTAGATTTACTTTTAGGTTGCAGTGTTCCAAGGCTTGCTAAGAGTACATTTTGTAAGAACTCTTGAGAAAATCAGAAAGCACAGGATGGAGTGGGTATGTGGAGCAGGAAAAAGAATGTTTCTATCAAAGTGGAAATTGAGTGGAAGACATTTTCCAAGTGCTTTTCACAATACTTTGGGGTAAATCATGTAAGAACAAAAGCAAAATAACACTCATAGGTATTAGTGGATGTGACTCCTCATTGATGTAACCTCTCGTGGCAAAATGAATTCCCAACTTTTTGTAACTAGGCAAATCACGTTGCACTTGGTTCATTCAGCCAGTGTTACTGGCTTGTCAGAAGGGAGCTGCACGGGAGGAGCAGAGAGGGGGGGAAAGAGTTGTATTTAAAATAGTAAATAAGTCACAAGCTCCATTATTGGAGATGGTCCTGTCTGCATAGGAATAGGTAAATATTGCCTGTCATTTTTATATCACATGTGAAATGTTTTGGTTTTAAATCAGAAGACCAGAGTCTAAATTTTAAAAAATTCCTTGCTTCCATTTATTTCTTTATTAAGCTTTAATGATTTCTTTGAGGCTTACAGGGTAGGATGATGAAGATAATTTTTCCTAGAAATACCAGTTAAAATCACAACACCTCAGACAAATGAAGACATTCATCTAGTCAGCTTCTTCATACCTTTATCATAAAAATCTAGTCTGTGAAACCAGTGGGGAGGTGACAGCAGTGTTTGGCAGGTTCTGCAGGTGTGTACAGAAATCACCAGGAGATTGATTGCTGAGTCAAAACTGTGGGGGAGTTTCTCTCAGCTGAACAACTTGTTTGTACATAACCTGGTTTTGACCAGAACTTTGGAGATTTTTTTTAAACTTCTTTAAACCTGAAAATAAATGTTTAAATAATTCAGATCTTCCTTTGGGAAAAAAAAAAGTGGAACAAATAGAACAAAGTCTCTCAATTTGCCTGAGCAGTTAGACTCTGAAAGATAATGGTCAGAAAATTAAAAAATCAAAGGTACCTTTTCAGATCTTTGTTTATTCTGTATGTATGTGGTAATGCTTAGTGGTTCTGCCATGCACATTGATTTATTCATTGTGCAGAAGAGTCGGGAGCTGTTCTCACAAAGCAATCCCAAGTGAATGGCAAGTCCACATGAGAATTTTATATACTGACATGCCAAAAAAAGTAGTGTTTGTATTGAAAGCAGAATGAGTCAGACAAACAGAACTTTTTAGCTGTCAATAACCCCAAAGTAATTTTCAGAGATGTTACTTCTTTATGGCACAGTAATTTGTTTCATTTCGTTCCTCCTTAATTGTATTTTTGTTTACTGCCAGAGTAACAAAAATTACTTAAGCCTTTCATTTATGCTAACAATCAATCGTGTAATTGCACCTCTGGGGTAAATTGTTCCCATCTTTCGGGGAAGAACAGGTTGCTGAATTAAGAACATTGTGCCATTTTTTATCACGTGGAGACAGCTTTGGTTTGGATTTGTAAAAAAAAAGGAATAAGTGGAAGTTGTAGTTAGCGTTGTTAAATGGAAAAATGACTTTGTTCTATGTTTTCTGGAGAAGTTGTGCCTTGGACACAGGACAGCACATGTGAGCTGTAAGTGCTTCTGGCAGTGCTCTGTGGCTCTGTAGGATCAGGTTAAACCCCGCTGTGCGTGTGTCTGTAGCTAATTTGGCCGCGTGTCTTGGTCGGTGTCACAGACAGGCGCATCTGCAGCGCGAGGTTTGGGTGCCTTACCCATGTGGAGATGCCCTGTTCAGCCCGAGAGCCTGTGTGGTGTGTGCAGGGTGCTGGGTGGGGTCCAGGCACAGACAGCCCCTGTGGGTGCCGAGGCTCAGTGCGGACAGTCCGCCCTGGTCAGCCGGGCGGTCAGTGCAAGCCGCAGGACACGTCCTGCAGCCAGCCCGGAGGGCTTCTCCCCAGCTCGGGGCACGGGAGGAGGAAACCTGCCTGCAGGGCTGGCCAGCTGCTTTACAGGGAGGCTGAGTGGTCCCCTTTACCTTTCTGAAACCCTTCCCTCCCGTGACTTGACCCGGTCACAGTTTGAATGGACTGTGCGTGGTGCCCACAGGTGTAAAGGGGAAAAGTTCACTTGTGCCGAGTGCCTTGGCCAGTGTCCCTACTCTGTTGCTATAGTTCCTGCTCTTTAATCCCCCCTGGCCTCAATCCTTCAGCTACAAATGCACATTAACTTAATTACCTCGAGTTCCCTCCCTGGTGTCCGGCAGCAGTGAGTGTAGACCCGTGCATATTCCAGGGCTGAGTTTTGGTTTGTCTTCGTTTTTTCATCTTCTTCAGGCTAATATTGATGACTCTCAAGGAAACACCCTAATTGGAGTATCTGCTCTTATAATTTATCCTTCAGCAAAATGTTTGCACTCACAAGCTGGTCTTTTTCTTCACCATCAATAACATTTACACTGATAATTTAAGAGTGAGTGACATATTTGCCCTAGGCAATGTAACAAGTATTTTTAAGGAGTTCAAATGTTATTGAGGGTATCATTGCTGATTTGCAGAAAGCAGATTTATTGGGTGTTCTTCACCAGGTAATGTCACATAACCTTCTGTAACAACTGAATTTCTGCTAGTCTGTAAAGTCTGGGAATGAAGGGTACTGGTAACTTCTTGTCACCCAGGGCCTGCATTGACTCACAGGGATTCTGTCGTCGCAGCTCAGGACTACCTGTCCTGTCAGTCTGGCTGAAGCTTTTGAAAATATTGAATCCATGGGTGTTTTTCTTCCCTCTGGCTTCCAGGGGAAAAAAAAAAAAAATCAATGCACTTCACATCTTTAAAGTTAATCCTGTTAGAAATGTTTCTTTTAGAACACTGGGGTGCTGGTGTGAGCAGCATTCCCCAGGGGCCAGCTCTAGAAGGAAAGGAGGATTTCAGTGATTACTTGTTCTGGCTGCTTCAGTTACCTAGTGATATGGAAAAGGGGAAAAAAAGATGTAAAAATCACTATGAAACTGAGTATGGAAATCACTTGGGACTCGCTTTTCTTGTCAGGACAACACAAAGTTTGTATCCCTCAGAGTCTTTTACTATCTTCAGTAATCTCTCAGTGACTGACACGATCACATATCTACAATATTTTACAAAATAAAAAAGTATTTTACATTGAATGCATTCTGTCAGGCTTCTCAGCAGCTGTTCTCATAAGTTAGGTAACATACCATTGGTATTTCTTCATTTAAATTTGCAGATAAGCAGTTGTAGAAATTTCTTTATTTAAATTTGCAGATAAGTAGTTGTTGAGCATGTGTGTGCATGTAGACTTAAAGCAGGTTTATATCATGAGCATCTTCTGATTTCCTGTCATCATCCGTGTGACTTGGCACACTTCTCAGAAGTCACCCATGAACAATGCACAAATAATAACTATCCTGATAGCCATGCTTTCTGTCACACTTCTCTCTTTTCTTAAGTCTGCAATTGCAGCTTCTGTAAATTATTTCTCTTACTGTCAGTTTTTGGTTTGCATCAGTGAGATCCTGATGGAGATGAAGAGGACGATGTACCAGTGGGTTGTGGGGGAGTGTGAAGCATTAGTTTCCTGCCAGTGAGCTGCTATAACTGTGCAGATGCAGTCTCCTGAGGAATTACTCAATCCATCTCCGTTGTGTGTGGCGAGCGGGCACCAGTCACAGAGTGCACGCCAGGCTGTTCCCGCGGAGCTGTGTGGGATTCCTGCCGGCAGCCCGAGGGTCTCTGCAGCGCAGAGGGCTTCAGAGCCCTGCTGTGGCACCACTGGGGACTGTCCTGCTGAGCCTGCCCATCCCTCGTGGGGTGCCTGTCCCTGCTGCCCTGGCAGACCTCTCAGCTCTGCTGAGCACGGACAGGCTGTGGAGAGCAGGGATCAACTGGGAGGCAGCAGCACATCTAATCCTCTCTTCTGTAAACCGGTTATTTTAATTTAAATTACTCCTGTGCAAATGCAGTGATCTTTGAAATGGCATTTCAAAGGGGTTTGTGTCAGGGAGTGAGTGGAATTGTAAAGCTACGTGATGAATTTATTTTAGTCTTGGTGTTCTCAGTGTTATCTTTGAATCACAGAAAGTGATTTTTGTTGGTGCTGAGAGTGTTCTACACCTTATTCTTGGAGAAAAGGGTAATTTTCTTGTAATGTTAATTGTTCTTGAATTAGATTTGTTCTTCTGCAACAGGTTCCATTTCTGCAGTAAGTATTTTAGGTGAGCTTCTATACTCACAGGGGTGTTACTAAAATCAATGGGAAAATGTAATTTAAGTTTGGGGTTTTTTTCCAGCATTAGGTATTCTATAGACAACATTCTATAGACAGTAAGTAGCACTGGGCTGTTGGCAACTGTGTGAAAATAAGGCTCCAGGGAATGGCTCTGCAGTCTTGTTCTCTCATTTGGTGGAATGTAGCTGGCTTTTGTTACCATTATCAGCTCCTGGGCTGCTCGTTCATTTTCACAAACTGTGTGAGAGAGTCACAGTAAAATAAAGGAAGAATGAACTTCCTGGGGTCCACACTGTGCTCCTAAAACCAAGCCAGCTCCAAGAGCGTGCTGACAACTTCTTATGAGAGGTAGGTAGCACAGTTATATCCTCTAACTTACCCTTTGAAAATTAACTTACAAAACATTGCCTCTGTTGTTTTTTTCTGAGGCCTTTGACAGGAATCTTTGCTACTTGGACCTAGCACTGAAAAGAGATAATGCATCCTCTTTTTTTTTTTAAGTTTGCATAATAAATGTGTTGAGCATCATAAGATGAAGAGCTTTTAATTTTGCAGGATTTGGTTGGCTGTCAAAGAGACATTAAAACAAGTGTTTTCCAGCCAAATTGCATCTGCTGAGGAGTGATGGATCTGAGGAGACACTGCTCACACTGCCTGTCTGCACGCTCCTCGTGGGCAGGGAGGGAGAGGAAGAAGTTTAATGGTCTAATGTATCAAAACATTTAGGAGGAGAGCTGCAGTAAAATGTGGATTCAGAGCCACTGACTCCTGGAGAAGTTTGGTGGGATTTATTATGGCTGCTTTAAATGTGAAGAAAAAAAAAAAGAGTTGTTTAAGCAATAGGTTTAGTGACTCAACAACTTTGTTGTATCAGGAATAACAGAGCATAAAGTTAGGGAGCAATGCCTTGCTGCAAATTACCTGTTAGTTTTATAAATGCAATCATCCACACTAACACAGTCATTCCTAGTTACTTCCGGGATAACAGTGCTCAGCATGCATGTTCAAAACACAAGTATAATTCTTCTAGTGCAAAGGACAGAAGCAGAAAGAACAATTTTATCCATTTTCAAAGGATGAAATTTAGAGGTTTTATGTCATTTAAAAATACACTTTTTTTTTAAATCTGCAGTTAAGCCCAAGTTGGATTTGAATGTTTTAAGATGCTGAAAAGAAAGGCTTCTTTTGCAGCTGTCTTTAACAACAAGAGAAAGATAATACTAATTTCTGTTTGTATCTCAAGCATGTAGTGAGGAAGTTCAGAAAATTATTTTTGTGAATGCAAATGAGATACAAAACAGGCTAAAATATTTTGTGGACTCTATGGAAATGATGCAATCCCAGAGAAAAATGGAAGTTCTGTGTGTAATCATCACAGGCACACAACAGACAGCCTGTGAGATGCTGTCCCTGTGAGGAAAAGCCAAGTAAAAACTGAGAAAATAATAAATAATAATAGTTGTAGGGTTGGAAACTAAAACTCAAGTTGTTCATTAAGGAGCCAGAGGTTGTTCAAACATACAAAGTACTTGTTGTTCTGATGAATGTATCTGCAGGTAGTGTGTTAAAGCAGACCTAAGTTGCAGTGTCTCTGAGCACCTGTGCAGTAAGGGGGNTTCCTAACCCACCATTTGAAAGGATTACAGCAGTAAGTGGCCTGATGAAATGTTAATTTCACCATACCTCATTATCCTGAGTTATATATGTAATTCAGAGAAAAATAATGTGCAGTTGAATGAGCTTATGGCTGGAATCACCTGCCTTTTGGGCTATGTGGGAGTGTAACTTGTGTGTTAGCACACACTCACTGAAATAAAAACACTTACTTTGCTCAGATGCCCATCTCCAACCACAATCAGTTAATTTATAACTGAAGAGTTGCTTATTATGCAGTTATGCATGATACCATGACAGATTTTCAGGGTAGGGATTAGAGGATATATACAAATCATAGTTATACTGGGTCCAACCTGCTTGGTTTTTGTCAACTACTCTTAGTCATAAGATCCTCATAAAATTATTTGTATCTTGGTGGTGCACTGTAGGTAACAGAAGCAATTGTAATAGAGAGAGACCCAGGAAAAGACAGAGAAAAAAGTGCTATATTTGTCTTCTCTTTAAGGGTTCTGATTGGCCCTAAATACTGTTGTGTTTTAAATTTGAAAATACAATATCCTAAGCCCATGAGTCAGTTTTGCTTAAATCAGTGTGGCTTGTATGTAACTATATATTGGCTGATAACAATGAAAAAATCCAGTTTTACATCCCTCCTCAGTGGCTTGCTCGTGATGACCCATCTCAGAAGGGATGCTGTAATGTGATTAATGTAATTGAAAAGCATAAATGCAGAAAGGAAATGCTCTTTCTTCAATATAGAATGGGTATTACTTGAGCAGGTAAGGAAAGCTGCAGGAAAAGGGAAAACCAGGGTGGGTTAATAAGAGATTTCTGAGATGCAGATCACAAAATCACAAATTGAGATAGAGTTTGAGGGTTCCGGGTTACATGGATGTGAATCAGAGCTAAAAGAGTTGTATGGAATGGGGAGGAATTGTGTGTGGAGCTCACCTGCCTGGAGGCTGCTGAGAGTTGTGTTGCAACAGAATGAGAAGTCTTAAAAGACCTTTAAATCTTGTGTAAGTATGCTAGGTAAGATTGTATACCTGTGTAATTAGGGGAAATAATTGTTATTTTATTACTGCCTGAAGGAAATCCCTGCTCTGCTGCTGGGATTCACAAATACCTGGTCTCAGGAGCCTTCAGTCTGTGTGGAAATGCCAGTCTCGGATACTTGTGGGTATTGTCAGCATTAGAAACCCATACAAATTGAGGGCTGAACTGAACCACAGGAGTAGAATTCACCTTCACAGCCACCTGCGCTGGAATTTTCGTGAGCTGACTGGTCTGAAGTCCCAGGGTTCTTTTTGAGGGAAAATCAAGCTGCCTTGTCCTGTTTATGAAGGTGGGAGAATTGTGTGCTGGGAAACTGTTCTGGAAGGGGAATGTTCTCCCTGGATTCTTCTGCTCTGCTTGGAGCAGCAACCAGGGATTTACAACAGAGTGGTTTCATCACCATGATTATTTATTTCCAGGATGAGCTGGCATTTCTCACAAGCGTGTGTGTTCTGTCTCCGATGCAGAATGGGCGCTGCAGACAACATCTACAAGGGCCGCAGCACCTTCATGGAGGAGCTGACAGACACTGCTGAGATAATCAGGAAAGCCACCTCGAGGTCGCTGGTGATCCTGGACGAGCTGGGCAGAGGGACGAGCACACACGACGGCATTGCCATTGCCTATGCCACCCTGGAGCATTTCATCAGGGATGTGCGTGTCGCCGGCGGTCCGAGCGCGCTGCCCCACGGGGAGGCCGCCCCGGTGGGAGGGTGCCGTGTCCCAGCTCGTGGGACGGGCAAAGGGACGTGCACGGAGCTGGCAGCCCTGTGGGGCTGCGTTTAGAACGCCCCAGCTCAGGGCCAACCTTGTTGTGTGTGTGCTGCAGGTGGAGGCCCTGACGCTGTTTGTCACCCACTACCCCTCGGTGTGTGAGCTGCAGCAGCTGTACCCCGACGCGGTGGGGAACTACCACATGGCCTTCCTGCTCAGCGAGGAGGAAAGCGGGCAGCAGCAAGGTGTTGTACACCTGAGAGGGGCACAGAGTGACCCTGGTGGGGCAGGTTACACCTCACCTGGACGTGGCACACCCACACTCACTGCAGGCTCACGTTTGGGGATGAGAACAGGGCACACGCGTCCTTCGCGTGTTCCAGGAGGATGTCTGAGCTGGGGTGGCTGAAAGACCTGCCTGTCCCAGCATCCAGCCTTCCCCAGCAGCCACACACAAAGGATTAGGGAGGAGGGATTAGGGATCAAACATATGGCAGCTCCTTCTCTGAAAGATCTCTGTCTGAAAACATTTGCTATTTATGGGGCTTCACGAGCAAGATGTGTTTTGTATTTCCCATGGATGGCATTGCAACGGGGCTGCCTACTTTAACATCCTGTACTTGCAGTGTCTTCATCCTCCCGTGTCAAGCAGCTCCAAAATTTAGCACTCTATGGAGTGGAAAAACACGTCTGATTGTTTTGAAACTGTTTTGAAACATGATGGTCCCAGCTCTTGAATTGTAAGAAGCATCGTAAAGGCCTGTTCACAGAATAATTGTAGAATTTTTTTATGGGGTTTTTTTTAATGACTTGCCATTGGTATTTGCCATTCACCTTTCCCCTAAATAATTCTTCAGACTGTATTATCTGCTTACATTGTAAGCTAATCAGGAGAGGGGACTTATGTATTTGCCACATAGAGGAGGTTTTGATTTTGGCTTTATTGTTTTAGGATCCGAAGTGGAAGAGAATCCTGAATTTATCACTTTCCTTTATCAAATAACTAAAGGAGTCTCTGCAAGGAGTTATGGGCTAAATGTTGCCAAACTGGCAGATATTCCTGAAGAAATCTTGAAGAAAGCAGCTCACAAATCAAAGGAGTTGGAGAGAATAGTGAATATTAAAAGGTCAGAACAACTGTGGTTTTTTTTTAAGTATTTCCTTCTATAATACCTACTTATGTTTTCACCAGTGACAGTGAAAATACTAATGAATTTAATTTAGAAAGTATTTATTACTTACTTTGGAACTTGAAGTTGTCTTTGCATACTAAAGTGTAGAAGGGAATGCGGATAATCTTCTTCCAGTTTAACTTGACAATAAATATTTATAATCTATTTTGATTGCCCCCACAAACATGCAAAATTTTACTGGAAGTTCTGGGTAATTAAATATTATTCTGATATCTGGTTTTCATTCAGGGGTGTTTGTACCTTATATATTAGACCAGTTATGAAAATTCCTGTGTGTATCAAGTGGCATAATGGATTTATAAACCCTGTAACATTGTGTGCACAGTGTAGATATTCACATCCGTTTTCCCTGGGTTTTTCTCTGTTGCTGTTACTTTCTGTGTCAGTCCTATGAGCAAAATTCAAATAGCCCCTTAGGAACATAATGAACCAATCTTGGTTGTCTGATGGCTGTACCTAATCCTGACAGAATTATTTTGTATGAGAACATTTTGACTACTAATTATTTATAGGTGCAAACTTTGAAACTCGACAGTGCTCGGCGCTTAACGACGTTTTTTATCCCCCCTTAATAAAGCAAAATAAAAACATTTGAAGGTACATGACAGTTTATAGGAAAAATAATGTGGTAGCTTATACTAACTGGAAATACCAGTCCATAATTGGGAAAAGTAAAACAACAAATCTCTAGCAGTATCTTAACTCTGCTGTTACAGGCTGTGTAGGGTTCTAAAATCCAGAAAAAATTGTTCAGAAAGGTGAGAGTATGAGTTGGAAGGCCAGAGTTACTGGATAATAAAATGTGAAGTAATGTAACGTATCCTTTCCATTTACCTTTGTTCTGTGAGAATTCTGGTGGCATCACTGGGACAGGTCCGGGAGAGTTCCAGCACGTCCTCACTGCTAAAGGGAGTTCCCTGCACCCAAAGCTCTTGAGCAGTAAGAGCAGAGTGGGGGATGCCGTGGGAGGCCTGATTTGGGGTGCCCAGAGAGGGGCACGGCGAGGGTGACACCAGAGTCAGCGACAGGCACCTTCGTGTCCCCCGGAGCAGCCCTAGGACGCGAAACCTGCCAGCTCTGCTTTGGGTTTCCTGGGCAATTTGCTTGTATTCTCACAGTGAGAAAGGGTAATAAATACTTCACCTGAGGCTGTGGTGAGCCCTTTTTCCTCCACCAGTAGCCCTGGGAGCCCCTGAGCCTCCTTCCCACGGGAGATGGGGCAGCTCCAGGGGTGGCTCTGCTCTGCCTGGTGGGAACAGGAGCTCCCAGCCCTGGGGAACCACGCTCAGACCTGTTGGTAGCACTGCACTCATGCTGTCACAATACCCATGGGCCAGATGCCTTGTCTTATTTTTTTAAATCACTTTCATATTATTTAAGAAAATCCACTGGGTAATTTCATCCAGTTTTGACATTACTGTCGTTGGGAATGTGTGTTAACCCATTTTAAACGTCTTGTAATTTGTCACAGCTCCTATAAATCAAAAAATGCTGAGAAGAAAATAGGAAGGATGTGTGCACTCATTTATATTGAAAATGCGTTTTCTTTTTATGATTCTACAAATACAAATTTGTAGGAATGGAATGATGAAAATTAAACAGGGCTGACTACAATGCTGTTTATTTCCTTTAACAGTTGGTTATTTCCATTTTTTATATAATTTTGTCATTGCTGCTGGTGCTGTAAGTTAGTTATGAAATTAATTTGTTGGCTGACCTAGAGCAAGAACACGTATCTTAGAAAATATTAACTGGTTGTTTGAAGATCACATAACATTTTGAGCTGTGCTATTTTGGACTGTGTATAAAATCTTGCAGATGACTGTAGGACTTTAAGGGTTTGATGTGCTTCACTTAAAAATGTGTCTCTATTTTGATTAGGGTTTTTTTCTCTCCCACAGGAAAAAAATCAAGTCCTTTGCTGCAGCATGGAAGATAAATGATTCTCAGGAGCTACAGAAATGGAAAAATATGTGTGAACCTGAAGATGAAAGAAAGGACAGTTTTTAATCCTCAAATCATGGTTAAAGATGGAAGATACTGGAGGTGCAAAATACATGTCTGGAGACTGATAGATTTTATCAGGGTGTAGTTCCAGGTTCACTCAGTTGACTTTTTTGCTTTCTGAGAGATCACAGATGCTGCATCATGTGTAATTTTCTCTCTCTCTACACTCCCTTCCTTATCACCCTTTTCCTTAATTGCAGAACATCTATGGGGATTGGATCTAATTTGTTTAAAATTATTGATAAATTATTAGGTAAAGATTTTATAAATAAAATAATGTGTTTCACCTTTATTGTACTTCAGTTTCTGAAGAAATATTTGTGCGTGTTGGGAAAATGTAGTTGAGTCTCAACTCTACTGTACTGCCAGCAGCTGCCAAGAATGGATACTATAAAGAGACTTTTTTTCCTTATTCCAATATTAATGCATTAAAAATTCACTGGTTTTTTAGAGTACCCTTTCTTCCTGATCTTTTCCCTGTCTGGCACGGCCTGGAGAAAGACTTCATGCCAAAAATAACGTTGGGGTATTGTAGGGTGAGTGAAAGGGGCAATTCAGAGTGTGCAGCTGGCATCCCCAGTGCTCTGTCAAATGCAACGTGAGGCTGAAAAATTCAGAAGCGCTTCTTAATTTTTAAATGTACAGTTACCAAGGCCAAATTTTGTATGGGAATATGATGTCCAGATTGGTTTTCCCTATGAATAACCAGACTGACTGCACAGCTGTGAAAATGGACAACGATGCTGAGGTGCCTAAACCTCAGCAAACAGTCTGAGGAATTGTGAAACGAATGCGGTGGTGTCGTGGGCTTGGATGCCCCACAGCCCTGAGGAGCCCCCGCCGAGCAGGGGGTCCTGAGGGGGCTGTGATCCCTGGGGAAGCCCCTGCTGGAGCAGGCTCCGGGCAGGGGGGAGCCCCAGGAGCAGGGCTGGTGGCAGGGTTTGTCCCTGAGGGACTGACCCCGTGCCTGGGACCTGGCTGGAGCAGCCTCTCCCCGAAGGACTGCGGGGCAGGGGGGCATTTCCTACCTGTCATAAGCAGTGCTGACCTCAAACCGTTCTCTGCAGGCTCCTCAGGTGGCAGCACACCAGGGAAACAAAGAGTTTGTCTGCAGCAAACTCCAGCAGCAGGGACCAGTGGGAGCTTCTCCTCCCACACTCAGCCCTGCATGGGCCTGACCTGGAGCAGCTGAAGAGGAGCATTTTTTAATCTTTCCAGGTGTGACTGCAGTGTGTGTTTATCTCAGCCAGACCTTGTGAGGCAGAAGGAATGCAGTGCTGTTATTGCTGTGCACAGATGCAGTGCTTGGGTCTGAGGAGCTCTGACTGTTGTCACCAAAGAGAAGAAATGAGCCATTGCTCAGGTCCTGTATGTGCTAAATGCACTTTAGTCCTCACCCTCAGGGGAGCATTCAGACTGTGCTCTGACAAGGAAGGGAAGGAAGACCTGGGTGCAGTGAAGGAAATGGAGCTGCAGTTCAGCCTGGGGACGTGGGTTTGGTGTTGCTGGGCTGCTGCCACAGCAGGCTGTGGTGTCTGGGGTCACGCTGCACACAAATGGTGCTGGTGAGCCCTGCTCTGCCACCGGGGGAGCTGACCTGCCTGTCCCCGGAGCTTCCTTGTGGACATGCCAGACCATTACTGAAGGCACTCCTTTATTCACTGCTGGTTTAATTCCTAGCAAATGGGTAAAATGCTGTGATGATGGGACGGTGCTCTGTGAGGAGATGCAAACTGCTCCTGGTGAGTTTGCTGCTGGTTTTAGGGTAAATGCTGGTGAGTGCTGCTTGTTTTAGGGCACATTTGGGATGAGGCACAGCAGGGACAGTGCAGCTGCTTCTGGGCCTTTTCCTGCTGCTGTGGGGCAGGAGCCCAGGGCTCGCCTGGGAGCACCTGTGGAGCCAGGCAGACCCTCCTCAGCCTTGGGACAGTGAGTAGGGTATAAAGAAACAAAAACTTACTGAAAACCACGAGAAAACCTTAATTTTATAAGAGGTTTCTATCTTCATTCCTTCTGCTGTGGTTAAGTTGGGGTTTCTCTGTCTCTCATAGCAGGAGTCCTTCTCAGGGAGAGATGAGAAGCTGCTCTTGCCTTTGTTGTTAATTATTCTTTTATTGTCTTTCAGTTCCAGCACACTAATCTTCATCCTAAAAAGAATTTGAAGTACAGCTTTGGTAGTGGGATCATCTTGGAGATGTGCCCTGTTTTTAAATCAGAGTAATAAAGGTTTGTCTGTGTGCTGAGTCAACAGGTCTGATCCTCTGGGGTTAAAGAGGAGTGGGCTGTGCTTAGATGGTGTCTGGTCACAGTGGAATTCATCCTAGGCGTGGGATACCCTCACGAAGGAATGTTTAAATCTCATTTTCCCAATATTAAGGTTTTTGGAAACCTGCAGAGGGTGTTGGCTTCTACTGGCAGCGCTTGCTGACGTGGTGAGAGTGGTGTGAGAGGTGCAGCTCCGTGCTGCACACACAGGGACTGCCTGCCTGCGGGGCTCCTGCACTTGGTGGCTCTCACCCATATTTAAGGGCAGAGTTGATCCCTTCCTTGAGCTTCGTCATCGTCCTCTCCTCCCTGCTCTCAGCAGGAACATTCCAACGCCTTTGTGCATCTGCTCTTGCAGGTGTTGCCTTCAGACCTCAGAGCCTCAGGTGGGCAGCCAGACCTGGCAGAGCACTGGGATGCAGGAGAGGGAGGCAGGGGCTGGGTGCAGTCACTCCTCGCTGTGGCTGGTTATATCAAAAACTCATTACAGAGTGTGCAAAGCAAAACACATCACCAGGAGCCATCACCTCTGCTGCTGCCAGACAGCATCTCTCACTGAGGGAACTCTCCAGAGGGTTTTCCTTTGTGCTGCATCCTTGTCCAGAGGTATTTGCAGAAGTGACATGAATCTGCTAACACAAAAGTTTACAAGGTGCATAAATCAATTTAGGGATCACTGAAATGTCAGCTGAGTGAGGTATAACAAAAAGCACATTTCCTGCAATGAAATTAATGTTTGTTATTGATAGCTATGTGAAAGTAAATTATGCAAATATTCCTACTCCATGTAAAATTACTGCTACTTTAATTAAAATATTTTAGCAGAAGTATTGTAGCAGTTCTGATAGCAATTCATGTTGTGTAGGGAAATAAAGGTTTGGTGGATTGTGTTGCACTGAGAGAAGTGGAACTTCCTTAATTACATTCTAGATTTTTCCCCTGCCTAGACTTAAGGACAAGTAGAAAGCAAAGGATATTTTCTTCTTAAAAATCTTCAGCAATTTCTGAAACAATCCCCTTGATTTGTGAGATGCAAGTCCTTGCAGGCCAGGCTGTTCAGGGTGAGGTGTTTGTCTGAAACTGGAGTGGCTTAGCCGTAAGTGAACTGCAGAGAGAGACCTAAGACATTTATAGTTTTCAAATATTTATGTTCTTTCACACTTGCAAGGAATCTGTAATTTTTTTTATTGCCCTCCTTCCAGATGTTTCCTTGCGAATAAGTAAAGTTGTTTTTTCAGGTGTTATAAAATAAGGTTGTTTTCATTTAAAATACTGGTAGCTGTCCCTAGTAACAATAATGAGAAATACTTCTGATGTTAATGGAATTTTTAACCTTTTTATTTTTTAAGCAGTCATTTTCTATGACTTTGCAATATGCTGCAGGAAAAAGGGTGATTCTTGGGAAAGGAGGGATTGGAAAACACAACACACAGGAAATTTCAAATGCATAATCAGCAATAAGGAAGTAGAAATCAATGTAGGGTTTTCTGAATCATAACAATCCCAATATCTAGGGTGAATTAAAACTCAAGAGTGTGCCATGAAGATTACTAGATATAATTATCTCACTCTTATGTAACGGTAAATAAAAGTTCCCGTGGAGTACTGAGCTTTTCCCCCTGCCTACACGCTGAAATATTCCTGTTTGCATTTCACTCTGCACAGGGCGTTGGGACTTGAGTCTCGGGGTGCTGAGAGCGTTCCGTGTCCGTGTGAGCACACCTTTACAGCTCCTGCCCGGGGAGCGGGGCTGCCCCGGGCTGGGTTTGCTCTGCTGCGGTTCCCAGGGCCGGGACTGGGCAGGGTCCGGTCCCTGCTGCCCAGGGCTGACCCTCCACGGGGACAGATGTTTGTCCTGCAGCGGGGAGGCTGCGCTGGGATGGGGTGGGATGGGATGGGGTGGGATGGGATGGGACAGCCCCCAAACAGGAGCGGGCAGGAACAGGGGACTGGGAGTGACTGAGGAGAGGCCCCCACACAGCATTTTTGTCCTGGTTTGAGCCAGCCTACCCACAAAGTGCATCGCCAGGCAGTGATGTAGCCTGTAATTTGGATTTCTTTTCCAAACTGATCTCGAAGTGATTAAGTTTCAATAATGCAATGTGCAGAACACCGAGGTGCCCCGAGCCTTCCCAAGAACATTCTCAGTGCTGAGGCTGCCTCACTGCAGGCAGGACAGTGTCCCTGGCACCACCTGCTCCCCACAGCTGCTCTCTGGGTTTATGTTCTCCTCGGCTGTGTTTGATGCACACCCCGAGTTCACCTCCTCTCACCGAAGTGTTTCTGCATGAAGTGAAATACTGGCTCTATTTGCAGTACTTTGCCCAGGCAAAGGCTCTATTAGTGCAATTAAGTAGCTATGTTAAATGAGCTAATCTTCTAGGCAAGTTCCTATTCTTGATAGCTCCCACATAGGAAAGGAAAACTTCGCTAATCCTTTAATTAAATTGCAAACTATATCGGCGTAAGCCTTTTGACACAATTTATTGAGCAGCAATTAAGGCTTGGAAGGGATCTGTGGCTTTTGATACCTTTGGTCTGTCCCAGAGGCACCAGGCTGAGAAGCTGCAGCTTTCCTTCCCCCCTTTTCCCCAGCAGTAAGACAAAATTCACCTGATTTCTTTAGGATGTCCCTTTCCTCCCCTGTTTAACTGTTACAACAGGTTTTGTTTTCTGTTCCTCATATCCACTGGTGTGTGCTACAACCATCTCATCTGCAATTGCCTTTTTCTTCCTCCTGATAAAGAAGGAGGCTGCTCAGCAAGAAATGTTTTTTTTTAAAAAGCCCTAGATCCTGTAATGTAAAGGACTTCAATTTGGACTTTATTTAAATAAAAATTTACCTACATTTAAACTTTCCTCTATTCAGCAGCGCCTCACAGCTAAGGGGAATCCACCTCCTCCAGTGGAGGCTCCAGCAGTGCTGTGGGGTTTTTATTCCCAGCACTTTTGTGTGAAGGTGTTTTGGGACATTCCTCGTGGTACAGCGTGTTCTGCATCATCTCCCCTGCCCGGGGTGGGCACAGCCCTGTCCCTGGCTCGCAGCAGGAGCCGGGGGATGGCCCCACTCACACCAGGAACAGAGCTGGGCTGCAGGGACCCTTCCCCTGTGCCCTGAGCCCTTTCCCAGGGTGAGTGACTTCACCCCCATCGTGCCACGTCCCCAACACTAAAAGGTGAATCTTCAGTGTCCCTTAAAAATGTTCCCAGGGACTTCAGCAAGGGTTGGTTTAGGGTTTAGGCTGGGTTAGAAATCTTTCTGTTATTTCACTTTTGTTTCACCAAATCTCGGCTGACATCATCTGTACAACTGTTCTTAACTTTTTATGTTTGTCGCTTTTAATTATGTCTGTCTTCTGTGCTTTTGAAATGTAGGTAAGAGAACAACAGGGAGACTTCCCCACCTTTGCACATGAATCCTTTAATGCTCTGCTGATCACCACAGTATTGGAATAAAGGAATACCTGACATTTTCAAATAGCAGTCTCTCTTGGTCTCTCAGGTTTAGGTCCCCAAAGTTTTGAGACAAGTTCACAGCAAGTGTCCCAGTGCTGTGCGGGAGTTTCCCTGAGCTCTACTGATCTCTGTGGTCACCATCAAGGATTTCAAACTTTCCCTTTTCTCTCCTGTGCCATTCTCTTTCAGCATCACTGAGGGCTGCCCTGCGGGGCACAGTGCCTGCAGAGCAGAGCATTTGGGCTGGCTGCACGTGAGGAAATGGAGCTCCTTGCAGGACCTGAGGCTATACAGCCTTTCCTTTGCTGGCAGCGCGAGGCAGGAGTGTCAGAATAGTTTACAATGTTCCCAGCTGGGACTGCAGATGAATTATTTTCAAGAACAAATCCTGGTCCTGCACCAGTGCCAAAGTGGTCTTGTCACAAACAGGTTATGAGCAACAGTGTGTGCCTGTGAGAGCTTGCCTGAAGGTTTACAAGCTATTGGAAAGAAAGTTATGGACAGAACTGCACTGAAAAGTGCACTTCTTGTTGCCTGATCCTGTTCTTTTTTCACAATCCAAGGACTGTACACGGTGCACACCTTTTGAGTGTCCCAGCACAAGCCCTTGACTCACTTCAGCTCCACTCCTTGTCACACTGATAAAGAAATTCATACTTGGGTAGTCAGACCTCTACAGTGATCTGTAATTTACAGTTCTGTAAGATTGGAAGTGATTCTCCAAAAGTAAACAGGATTCTAAATGAACCGAGGGTGGAATCACGTTTATGAACTATAAAACATTTTCAGCTGGCACCACCCAAAAGCCACGACAACTGGACTTGGTGTTGTACCTCTGAGATCTCTGCCTTGCAGACGGGGCTGGGCAGTTCCAGCCTTTCAGAGCTCTGGCCCTGTCCCACCCGAGGGTGCCGTGGGTGACGGCCCCGGCGCTGCTGTCCCTGCCCGCAGAGGTGCTACGAGTCCCCCCAGCTCTGGTGGCCCATGGGCAAGGCAGGGACGGGGTCGCATAGCCCTCACCGCTCCCCTGCACCTCCCTGTCCCGGGCCCCGAGCGCTTGCTGAGCATGTCACCCCCTGAGATCTCTCCTGAGCGGCGTGGGAGGAAGCCTGGTGCTGGGAGAGACCCCCGGTGAGCCCCAGAGAGGTTCTGAGCCCCCTGCTCTGTGGGGCCACGGTCTGGGACCCCCAGCACCTCACCCCCTGAGCGGCCACGGGGATGGGGCCATGGGGAAAGAGCTTGGGAACAGGGCCGGGGCCTTGGGAAGGCTCTGCTCTGCCCGAGCTGGGTGGGCTGGTGTCAGAAATCCTCCTGGGGCACAGCCCTGCCGTGAGGTAACAGAAGTTTGTGTGGGTCAGGGTGTGTTGTTCACACACATCCACAGCTGGGCATGGCCTGGAAGCCGGGCTCACCCCTGCCAGGAGCGATTATTGTGAACAGACATTGTTCCAGCTGAGCGAGATCCTTTCCATAGGCAGCCATTTAAAAATTCCCATTGGATTGGAGCCCTGGAAATGTTCCTGGCCAGGCTGGACGGGCCTTGGAGCACCCTGTGATAGTGGGAGGGGTCCCTGCCCATGGCAGGGGGTGAAAGGGGATGGGCTTTAAGGTCCCTTCAGCCCAAACCATTCTGGGACTGATTCTCAGCCTCATTTGGGAAGAGGCAGCTACCATCAGCCTGGATGTTTCAACTTCCAGTGGCTGATTGTACCTGAGCCTTACCCAAGAGTAATTTACCAACAGCAAACCTCACTGAGAGACAGCTTGTCTATTTTGATTCTTGCCAAGGCCTTTCTTTCCCTTCCCCACATTCACCAGGAATTCATATTGTGCTGTAAACAAAACATAGTTCAAGGATTTTTTAAAAGTTGGTTTTTTTTTTTTTTTATTCTGCATAGAAGGCCATCTGATGCTATGTGCAAAGGGAAAGCTTTCAAGAGGGCAATTTATTACAACCTTTTTAGAAAATACAAACCTAGCAGATCCAGCCCTCAGCTGAGGGTTGTTTACGTGCTGCAGCAGTTAACTGTTGGCAGAAACCTTCACCTCACTCACAAATAGGAGGCAACAGTCTGTCAGTCATGTCCTTTCAGAGCAGACATTTTTTGGATAGCATCGGCATCAATTTCATGTTTGTGCAGTCTTGTCAAGGTAAATCTGTCCGAGGTGCACAGATTGGGTGTTTTAGCATTCCTGTAAGCAGCAGCACTCCCCACTGCTCCCAGCCCCGAGCTGTTTTTGTCACCAGAAATCCCCATTCTGTTCTCGGGATTGCTCTTGGCTGCTCGTTCATCTCAGCCTCCTCTCCTGAGAGCCAGGGCAGCTCTGACCAGGGGGCAGAGCAGGGGTGTTCTGTGTTCTGGGGAGGACAGAGGCAGCTCCTGCAGCACGTGCTGTGCGTGGAGAGGGGTTGGCCACCGCCGCCAGCCGAGAGCCAGCCTGCAGGACAGCTCATCACACCACACAGTTGCTGCCTGGCTCGTTTTCCCACAGCACTTCTCATGCACTGAATGATAAAAAACAGGACAAGATTCCTATGCCAAAGCACAGGTTTTAGGCCAAAAAGGCCTGCACACAGAGCAGGACATCGGAGGAGAAAATGTCCAAACGTGCCCCTTGGTCCTTGGGTGTCTGCTCTTGGAATCACAGCATCCCAGAACGGTTTGGGTTGGAGCAACCTTAGAGCCCATCCAGTGCCACCCCTGCCATGGCAGGGACACCTCCCACTGTCCCGGGCTGCTCCAAGCCCCAGTGTCCACCCTGGCCTTGGACACTGCCAGGGATCCAGGGGCAGCCACAGCTGCTCTGGGCACCCTGTGCCAGGGCCTCCCCACCCTCCCAGGGAACAATTCCTTCCCAATATCCCATCCAGCCCTGCCCTCTGGCACTGGGAAGCCATTCCTCCTTGTCCTGGCACTCCTGGCCCTTGTCCAAAGCCCCTCTCCAGCTCTCCTGGAGCTCCTTTGGGCACTGGAAGGGGCTCTCAGGTGTCTCTGGAGCTTCTCCAGGCTGAGCAATTCCTCTCTCAGCCTCTTTCCTGCCTTTAAGTTCCCTTCTCCACAGCAAATTCTTCCCTCTGCCAGTCCAAGAGCACAGAGTGCACAGTCTGACAGCCCAGATACCCAACAGCTGCCTCCAAAAGCTTGTTCTGCCCCCAAACCTGTCACAGGAGGGATCATGATTTGTGCCATCTTAGCAGAAACTCCAGGTCTTACTCCCTGCCTTTAGGTCCTGTCTTTTCTCTCTGTCTTTGAGTGTATTTCTGGCGATTTCTGAGGACTGTTGATAGTCAGAGGCACTGGGGTTGTGCTGAGCCATGGCTGGCACAGGGAACTCCCAATTCTTCCTTCAGGCCGTCTTTGCTGCTGGACCAGGATCCTCCCCTGGTGCAGGGGCTCTGACAAGAGTCCCTACTATGCAGCAAGTAATTTCTGTGCTGAGTAATTTTTGTGCTGGTAGCAATGTGTGAGGATGGACAAAGGGATGTGGAGGAAAATCTGGAGGGAGTGAGGCTGGAAAGCACCTTCATCCTGAGGCTGTGAGCGGGGACAGGCTCGTGTCCATTCCTGCTGGAGCCTCTCTCCTGGTGTGACCAGGAGCGCTGCCCACCAGCATAGCCCTGGTGCCACCAGGTCCCCCGGACACCTGCTCTGGATTACTGACACGCAGCGGGAGTCAGAATTCGTCACCATCCCGCCCCAGGGCTCCCCAGTGCTCTGCTCCAGTGCCTCCGGAGAGCTGGCGGCAGGGCCAGGTCCTGCTCGCACCGGGTGGGGCTCGGGGCATTCCCGAGCCCCGCAGGGCCGGGCCACAGGGAATGCTGAGCGCTGCCTGCAGGGACAGCCGGGGCTGCTGCCCAGCTCTGTGCCGCAGGGAGGTGAGCGATGAACTCCCTGTCTCTCTGCTTTGCGTGGGGAAAAAGGTGCCATTGTTTGCACGCAGGATAACGGATAGTTCGTTTGGTTTCTAATTTGCATAGTTAGAGGTATCCTTTGTTCTTTCTCAGCAATCTTGAGAGCCTCATGCTGTTACAGGTATGAATGAGATAAAGCCTGTCTCTGCTCCCACACCTTAAAACCCCACCATTTGGGGCATTTTGGGGAACGAGGTCACTTCTCTGGGTTCACGGAGTGGTCGGGGCAGAAAGCAGCTTCTCAGGGCAATATCAATGGCATCACTTCTCACCTCCCCACCCCTTACTATAGTCAGAGCTGCGGAAAGTGTAAACCAGCACACAGCCCAAGGAGAGGAAACGGCTCCAGCTGCGCCCGCTGCAGACCAGGAATCCCCAGCACCTGCCCAGGCTCGGGGAAGAGGCTCAGGTGGAATCTGCCCCTGGAAGGCAAAAGCCCAGGCTGATGCCAGTGGCACCTTCCCAAACAACGAGGCTGGGAATCCCAGAGTCCCAGAATGGTTTGGGCTGGAAAGGACCCTGAGGATCGGCTCGTTCCCAAGCCTGCCAGGGCAGGGACAGCTCCCACAGGGAGAGCAGGAGTCAGGGATGGGTCTGGGGGATTCTCTGCTGTTGAGTAGTTTTTACCAGCATGTGAGTGGATGCTTTTGTAGGAGAGACAGAGATGGATTCAAGGCAGTGGTCTGGATTGTGATTTTTGAAAAGCACACTGCTTTTCCTGCAGAACTGTTTTTGTGAATCAAAAGCACAGATAAAATCAGTACTGAGGGAAACACACAGTGAAGAATTAAGAGGAGGGCTGGAAGCTGGGCAAAAGTAGGTGAGATTAAGTTCAGTTTAAATAGCCTGCAGCACTCATGGAGGGAAATTCCTATAGCAACTGAAAGACGAAAATAAACTTTCGCAACACAGTGCAAGTTCTCCTGAAGAATATATGTTGACCTTTTTTTTTTTTTCACTTTTCTGGATTTTTACTTTTGCACAGCTCTATTTCTCAGATTCTCAGACACCAAAACTACGTTTTCCCAATTAACAAACCAGCTTGTTTGACTGGCTCAGAGGATTCACAGATGGGTTATTTCAACAAAAGATATCAAGATTCATTATAAAGGACACACATGAAAAAAATAAACCTGTTTCTCCTGGTTTCAAAGCAGAATCTTTTACTGAACCATGATGGTGTCTCTCTGTGTGTGTGTATGTGCTACTTCACAGGAAATAAAGAGATATTAACTTTTCAGCATTTGGAAGCCACAGCTTCTTATAACTCAGCTGAAGTTGTTAAGAACTGAAACCAACCAATGCAATACCATCTCAAGGGTTTCAAGATGAGTTTTTAATGCATTCTGCAAACAGAATAATGTTGATTTCTTTCAGAAACAATGAAAAAAATCCATCTACTGTTGCTAATAAAATCATAGTATGTCTCACTACAGTTACGGTCTGCAAATTGTATTTATTTTTTACAAAACAAATTATATTATGTCAAGCTGCTGGAGTGAACAATAGTTATTGTTGGGAAATAGGTTCAGATAAGTTATACAAGCTACACTTCCTCCCTCAGAGTTTCCCAAATTGAATTTGCAGGTTGTGGCCTGGGGACAGCGTGTACCCTGAGCTCTGGAGGCGCTGGGAGCTCAGTGCTGGCAGGTTTCCTGGGGTCCCCGTGGTGTGACAGTGCCCTCGGCACAGCCAGCCCAGCAGGGTCCCTGCTCACCCCTGCCCCGTCCTGCAGGGAACTGCCACAGCTTCCAGTCTGCACAGGAGCAGTCACAGCCTGGGCTGCACAAACCCGTCCCCTCTGCCCCTCCTGCAGCTCAGAGCATCCCAGAGAGGGGCTGTGCCCACCAGACCCCACAGAGTCCCCCCTGCACTGGCTCCAGCCCTGTGGGGGACTCTGGTCCTTGTTTGTGGGTGCTCCTCAGCAGAGGAACAGCTGGAAGTGGTGCAAACCCCTCCTGGTCTGGCTGCTTGGACTCAGAGGACAAACACAAACCGGCCCTTCATGGTTTCCCTGGGGGCAGTGACCCTCGGGCAGGCAGCTCTAGGCCTGCAAACCTCTTCTCTGCCCTTAATGCCCTGAAACTCCCCACCCAAATAATTAGCACGGCAGCCCAAGTCTTTTTTTATTTCATGAATACAGCACGTCAGTAATTAGGTTTTCCTTTCTCCCCATCTGGGTAAGCCAGCACAGCAATGGTGACAGAGAGCAGAGTTTTGCAGTGGGTGAAACACAATTTCCACGAGCATCTCCCATGGAAAGGTGTCGCAGGGCCAGCTGGAGGGACACAGCTGCAGGAGGAGCCCAGTCACAGGGGGCTGCTCAGTTTCTACATCAGTTACCCAAAACTCGCTGATGTGTTTGGGGAATTCCCTACCAGGAATGAGGAAGAGGAGCTGTTTCTGCTGCTGGGCTGCAGGGAGCAGACAGACCCATCCCTCCAGGTCCCTGAACTCGTGGCTTGGGGCCATTTCACATCCCCTCCCTGTGTCCATCTCTCCTCTGCTGCCAGAAACATGTTGGAGAAAAGATGGCACAAGCCATTCTGGCATCATCCTCCAACTCTTCAATGCCCAAGGTCCCTTTCCTTATTCCTTTTCCCTTTTCAGGCAGGTGACTAGATGAATAAAAGGAAGTTTAATGTTTTCTTCTGCAGCTATTTACCAGATTGTATGTAGGATGCATTGGCCATTGTCCTATACTTCCAGGAAGGCATTTTAATCAGTTAATAAATAAATATGGTTCCTAAAGTAAGAGTCATTATCTAAAACACCTATAAACTGATTTTTCTTGCTGTTCAAAGTCGCCTTCAATATTATTGGCAAAAGAAGGTCATATATAAACACCTTCTCACTCAGACTGTGATTTGACTATTCCTACATGAGAAATAAGTACTAAAATGGTGTTACAGAAATGCTGATTTTCTCCTGGAAAAGAGGAGTCTAAGGTATGTCTTGTGAGCTCGATTCACTAAGGTTTTTAAAACTGATATTTGGCAGTGATGTTTTGTTGGCAATTGATGCAAGTAAGGGTTTAGTTTCATTAAATGCTTTTGTGTCCCTTCCAGAAACTAATTAATGTCCCCAAAACTGAGTCATGGAATCACAGAATGGTTTGGGTTGGAAGGGACATTAAAGGCCACCTATTTCCAGTCTCCTGCTGTGGGCAGGGATCCCCCTCACTGAAACTGAGATTTTGGGAGGTTTTGTTCTACTTTTAACATTCCAGCAACAGCTTATCCTGTCATCTGGTGTAAGTGGCAGTCTGCAGGATAGAGACCCAGAGCTCCTCCTCAATCATCAGCTGAACCTGAGTCAGGAGGTCCGTGCTGCTGTGGGAAAGGGGGAAGAGGTGCTGGAAGCTGGAGTGCATCCCACCAGCTCCGCCGGCCCCGGGGCCCCTCTGGGCTGGGCAGCCTTGTGCGGGAGTGGCACCGCAGCAGGGACAGCAGGACAGGGACGAGGTGACGCAGAGCTGCCTGGAGACAGGGGCCGAGGAAACTCTGCAGAGGGGTTAAACCTGGAGGCAGGCAGGCACAGGAAAGCTCTTCCGAAGGGCGAAAGGCAGCGGCAAACACGGAGCAGCCGGGTCTGCACGGCCCCTGGGCTGGGGAGGGGCTGAGGAAAGAAGCCCCAGGGGTGTGTCATGGCAAAACTGCTCAAGGTAAGGAGAGCTGATCACTTGGAGAGATGGTGTGGAGCACCTGGGGAGAAAAATCCAAAGCCTTGGAGACCCCTCAACCTGCAGAGATGAGGCTGCTGCTGCCTTTGCTGAGCCTGCCCGGGGAGGAGGGGATGAGTTCCTCTGCTCCTTCCACGCTCGTTTGTAGTTAGTTTGAGATTTTACACGCACAGGGATGGATAATACAGCACTGCAACATGTACAGTATTCCTGGGTTTTAGCCACTCTGTGGTTTCAGGAGTCAGGGAAGATTGCTGTCCTGCAAAACCCTTCCTCAAAGGCTCGAGGGTGCAAGTGACATTTTTTCTTTTGTTTGGTCACAATAGAAAAACCCATTTGGAACTGCTTGAGGACAAAAGGGTCAGAGGGTGTTGGTGTTCGCAGGACACGAATGTGTTGTTGTGTGTCTCCTCTGTCTCTACCTAAATGATAAAACTGCTGCCTGAACCTACCTGGGTGTTTCAACATGAGCTTCACCCCACGTCAGGAATTTGAAGCAGAGATGCTGAGGTGCCTGTTTTTGCTCACGGATGAGGTGCTTCGAGGACAAGGGGAGCACTGAGAACTCGGTGCGCGGCCAAGTCTGTGCACGTCCTGTGGCCGTGTGCCCAAGTGCCACCACGCCCTTCCCGGTTCCTCGGGGGGACAGGGAGCTGCTGCCCGTAGGTGACAGGCGCTGCTGCGCTGTGACACCGCAGCTACACTGCCGTCGTTATTTTTTCCTAAGTAGTTTTTATTTTAAATGTATGATTGTTTTTACCACAAGGTGTGTTTGGCCTAAACTTCCAATATAATTGATTATAATGAAAAATGTGTTTGGGGAATAAACTCTTGTTTGTAATGCAAATAGATTCATATTTCTGATCTTTTTTTTTTTTTTTTCTGGGTAGATGAGCACTGCAGGAAATCTGTGCTTAGCTGTACTTTTGTTAGATTAATTAAGAAGATTAGCTGAGAAAAGGGTGTTTTATCAGTAGTAGAATTAACAAGCACTTTGAGATTTTATTTTCCTGATTGTTTTTCTTTATGAAGTATCTTGCTCCATCTGGGAAGAAAGCAGCAGAGAGAATGGCAGCAGTGAATATTACTAAGAAATTCAAATGAAACCAGCATAATTTTGTTTCAGCCTTGTCTACCAAACTTCTTTACCCAACTCCTTTTCTTGACTGTTCCTCAGTTGTGCTAGTACTTCTAATTTTAACAGCTATTCTGATGCATATATGTTAATAGACTTATATAATTCATAGGGTACATCCCAGTTAGACTGACAAGGCACAGCTCAGAGCGCAGTTTAAGTTGGAGCAATAATAATGCAAGAAAGCAGAGCATAAAAATGGTGCAGAGAGAAATGAAATCAGAACAATAGTTTTTATATAAATTATATATATTTCATCTATATTTCATACCCATCTTTATGTAATAACTCAGTTTTAGTCATATCTGATGACTCTAATTTTAGGCAATTAAGATCTTTTAACTGCTACAAAGAAAGAACGAGGTGCACAGAACAATAAAACCTTTATGAAACACTGAAAACAATAAAACCTTTATGCCTAACTATCTGTATGCTATGTGACAAATCCAGATGTGAGTCAATCATTTACCACAGGTATAAAGTATTCTTGTAGCCATAGATGAACAGGCAACATGATAGAATTAGTCCAGCTGTGAGAGGTGCCTAAAGCTGTTGCACGTATGTAGGTAGGATTAATCACACTGGATTAAATTCAAACCAGCAGGAAGATTTGGGATGTTTTGCTTTTAGGAATGCCATTTTCTGAGTGCTAAAGTGCTCTCACTGTCCTGGGGGGCTGGCAGAGGGACAAGGAGATGCCAAAAGCACAGGCAGAAGCCTGTTCACACCTGCAGGCTTCCCCAGGTGCTGTTTGGGTGTTTCTCCCCATTTTCAGAGCCCTGGGCCAGAGGAAGATGCTGTGTGTGTTCCCATGCTCACCAGACACCAGATAACCAAATGGTGATAAGTGACCAGTCACTTACTCCAGTGGAAATTTCATAAGTCAGAGCAGGATTTGTCCTAATTACTGTCTTTTACTGAATGTGAACTGGTGACTTGAGGGCACAAAGCTCTGTATCCCATGACTAACTCCATGTGCCATTCACTTACCTCACTCAGAGCATTTTAAAAGCTTTCCTGAAAACAGATTGGACACCCTTTGTGTGGCTACTGGGGGGATTGTGAGGAATAACCTTGGAGTCGCCCTCCCATCCTGCACAGACCCCAAACTCCGTCTGCTGCTCTGGATGCCCCCTGAGACACTCAGAACAAACCTCTGACCAAAACCATTTCAGCACCTCTGTGTCTGCCCAGAAGGGCCCTGCACTGCAGCCCTCTCCTTCCCCTTCCCTGGATCACCCTGGCTGTCAGCCTGCATTACAGGGCAGGAACACAGAGACACAAGGACAAACCCTCTGGAAGGGAAACTGTGCCTGCCGTGGGATGGACAGGCTTAATCATTCACAGTAATTGCATCAGTAAGTGATAAGCACTGCAGTGCCCAAAAATGCCCCTTAACTCCAAAGGAACATGTAACAGAGAAGTGGATAGATGAGCAATTAATGGGGATAACTCTGATCTGTATTAGGGAGATGTATAAAATACACAGATATAAGAGGTTGTCTATCAGAGGTTGCTGAGGATGATTTCTTGGGATACAAGTTAAACTCTGCCAGAGTGAGAGCACTTTAAATACCATGGAGAACTATCCAAGATGTATTCTCCATCAGAATGGGAAAAATTGTTGAAAAATACAATTTCCCTCATCCATGTCTTCCCCAGAGTATTGGAGAACTTTTTTTAGACGTTTCTGCACATCCTCTCCTTCCCTGTACTGTGGGCTCCCGTGCCTATAGGATATGTTACTTCCAGATATTTTTTAGTCTTCTTGAAGAATACTCTAAGGCATTATCTAATTAGCCTTTCTTAATATCTGACAGAACTACTATGCAGTAGCTGTATCTGATCTGTATCTACATGTGTCAGAAATTCAGAATTATTTCCCCAAAGCCATTGAACACCACAGTGAGGAACAGAAACAGTATAGATCATCAAGAGAAGTATTTTCATGTTGCCTTTTTCTTCGGTGAAAAAAAGGACGCCTCAGACAAGGAATAATCTCACTCAAAATTCTGGAATATTGACAATCTAACTTTATTATTGATACAATTAAATAGGATGTAAAATTAGAATAAATACACTCTTCAGCTCCCCTTGCAACCACCAGTGTTTAACAAAAGGGTTGTGTTAACAGTTGAAACAATACAACTGACCCAAGAAGAAAAAACAAACATAATAATAAAGGGGTGAACACAAATTTCTTTGTNCCCCCCCGAAAATCACAACCCACACCTCCCAAGCAGCTACAAAGCTTTTCAGCTGAGAATGTGAACAACATTAATATGGACCAGGAAGAATGTGCATTATCAACAGTGGGTCAGCAATCACAGACACCTGCCATGCACTTCCCACCTGNTATTTCCCCAAAGCCATTGAACACCACAGTGAGGAACAGAAACAGTATAGATCATCAAGAGAAGTATTTTCATGTTGCCTTTTTCTTCGGTGAAAAAAAGGACGCCTCAGACAAGGAATAATCTCACTCAAAATTCTGGAATATTGACAATCTAACTTTATTATTGATACAATTAAATAGGATGTAAAATTAGAATAAATACACTCTTCAGCTCCCCTTGCAACCACCAGTGTTTAACAAAAGGGTTGTGTTAACAGTTGAAACAATACAACTGACCCAAGAAGAAAAAACAAACATAATAATAAAGGGGTGAACACAAATTTCTTTGTTTTACATGGTAAAATTATTTTAATTTTACATTCTTACTATGCATTCAAGAGGAACTTACATGTGAAATAAACTCTATTTCTGCATTGAAAGGACCAAGTGTACTTCGATATGGATTCAGGCCTTTGCTCATTTTAGCATGTAACAGTAGTGGCTTTGTGACAAGTACAATAAATGTTTATTTTTGTATTCTGTTTAAAAAATAAATCTGCATAAATTTGAAGTACAATTAATATACTTATCCCCAAGAAAGCATTCTACTATTAATGATGAAGTTACAAATGTTATGTAAGTTGTTGATATAATTGCAGATGGATATTGCTGATNAACAGGGACTGATGTTGAGCTAAATTCCTTTGCTCTTGTTTAACAAGATGTTGTTTGGTGTGTCTTTGCTTGTGTGCGAGGGGTGATAACGTTGGCTGCGATCACTGCTGTCAGGGCTGCTCTGCCTACAGCCTTTTAAGATTATTTTTTTCTGCTCTTACACACATTTTCTCCAGGCGTTTGTACAGTCCCAGCTGCCTCTGAACAGATTCATTAAAATGATTTTCAGTATATTGCATCTGCATCAAAAATAAATGCAATGTTCTCCTATGAAGGCATTGTCTTGGAATTTTTCACACCATCCTGAGGGGATGTGGGTGCCTAGCAATGTTTGATTTCTGGTAAGAGAGCAGTGGATCCCATCTGCCATTACCCCAGTTTTATGATCTGTGGGTCTGCCTGCCCTCGAAGTCGGGTGCAGTGAGGGGCTGCTCAGCTGCATAATACATTAAATGTCTCTATCAAGGTTTCTATGCGGAATGCAACTTGTAGATTATCAAACCTGTTTCTATTGAATTATGCACCCCTGTGGCAGATTATTTGCAGGCTTCATGCCAGATGGAGAGAACTCTCTGTATCAGCATCAGGCCTTGTAAACATCACCATTTCTTCCCAGGGTTACTTACTTATTCCAGATGGCACCCGCTGCGCTCTCTCTATCTTTCTTCCAATCTGTGGGGCTTACTTTTTCCCAAGAAATGAGAATGCTTTAATATTTTACACATTTTTCCTAGTTCTATGCCAATATGTGAGAGTATCTTGACAGAATAAGCAAAGAGTGATTTGCATTTATACTCGGTTCACATGGAATAAGAAAAAAAAGAATAGAAATTTTATCTCAGTATGTCTTTTTAATTCTAAACTCAATTTCCCAGTTACCAAGGGCTTTCTGAAACTGAGAGAAGTCATAGCCCAGTGTCTGCTGATCCCCTTGCTTTCAGGAGCTCAGCCATCTCACTGCCTCTCCCGACTCACATTTGGAGAACGTTATGAAATCCTTGTTAGGACACGCCAATGCCTTTGGAACACTGAGAGCACTAATTTGAGATATCTCCCAAGAACCTCGAGACAGTTTCATGCTTTAGCAATTTGTGAGCTGTAGGACAATACCCTTCTTAAGGACACCACACTAATCACAGGATCTGTGAAATTCTCATTACAGAGCTCCCAGAGCAGGGGGAAAGGGAGCAATCTCTACTAACTTTAAAAGTCAGGGCTCAGCTCTGACAGTCATATTTCCAACAAGTGCGTGTCTCAATATGAAAATTTTAGTCATATGAAGAAAGTTTTAAAGCATTGTTGTCACTATATTTTGCATTCAGTGCTTAGCTAATGAAAATAGTCCTGGAGCTTTAAATTAACATGTCTGGTCAACAAGCTGAGTCCTGGCTCTCCCATTTTAATCCCAGCTGGCAAACCTTTGCTGAAAAGGAACCAGCTGAAAACAAGCTTAAGCAGAAAAGCTGCTGTCTTTTCTTCCCCATGTGATTTCAGTGCTGATTTGGACTATCAGCATTTCCACATTTGAGATGCCACTTTCTTTCCCAGCATCACCCTCGATCTAATCCTTTCACTTGATGTGCTGTGTTGGACTGACCCTACACGACCCTCCTCTTTCTCTCCCGTTCACTGCCCACCAACCTCCTCAATTTGCCCATGTGTTGGCCTCTTCTCTTGCTGTGCCTGAGTCCTGCTCTCACCCTCAACATCTCAGTGGGTGTTTTCCAGCTCCTTTCCACCTGCTGGTCCAGCCGTACCAAGCACCCAGGACTCTCATGCCATCGCTCCTGACTTTGTCTTCTCCACGATTCCCTGCCCACCTTGCCCCAGCTCCTCCCTGCTCTCCCCCGGTTCTGTCTCCTCCAACCCGCAGCCACTCCCAGCCTTTGCTCACTCACGCTGTTTCCCTCTGCTCTGTACCCACCGTGCTCTCATTACCATCACTCTGCCAGCCAGGCTCAATTCTCCCTCAGCCCACTTGCCTTTGCCTCCTGCCTAACTAGTGGTATTTCTCCAATTTAATTGAGTCCCTTGATTCCAGCTTTTCTCTTTTTTTCCTTCTGCTTTTGATTTTCTCCAGCCTGACTGTGAGACACCTTCTGCCATGCATTTCTTTTTCTCATTTCTTTTCAACAGTCCTTTGTATTTTCTCATGCTGTCCTTGACCACAGGCAAGAACTCACCAGTGACCTCTGCAGACATACCAAACTGTTTCTTTCAAAAGTTCCTCTATAACCTTATTTAGCTATTCTTCTCCCAAAACACCAGTAGCAAATATGCCAGCTGTGCCTGGGGATGCTGCCTGTCACAAAGGGCAGCACGTAGTCCCTGTACTTCTTTCTTGGCTCTAGGGATCTGATCTTGTGCTTAGACTAAGTAACTCCTGGCTTGGATGGTTTTCCTGTGGTTTTGCAACATTTTGCACTAAGAGGTTAAGGCATGATCATAAAAAATGAGGATGATGATGATGATGATGATTGATGATGCTGATGATGATGATGATGATATCCTCACCAGCACAGCAGGTAAATGATTTGCAGTTGCCTGCCTTCTGCTGGAACTCCCACTGAATATTGGCTAGAGATTCCTGAAGGAGGGATCTCATGGGCACCTGTCACCACCTCTCTCACACCACTGAGGAGCGTGCGCAGCCACAAGTAAATCCATGAGGAATGAATTATTATTGTGGTATGCACAATGACATACACAATTTAAAAAGACAATTCCCCCCAAAAATGTCTCCATAAAACAGGAACAAATGACGTCATCAGCTGTATTAAACCCAAAGTTGTTTGCAAGATCTTCAGGACTTACTATGGCAGTGATGTATGCTATGTATTTCAAAATTTTCCTGCTTTATCAGACAACTAAATCTTAGCTGAATATTACAAATACCTTTCAAGTAGCCCAGTTATACTCCATGCCTCGAAGAGTAAACAATTAGATCAGCAAAAGTGTGTGAGTTAAATTACAGAGAAGATACTGGTTCTGTTCTGCTTCTCTAATGATCTGTAAGACGAGATATAGAGCTACATTCTTAGTGAAACCAGTTTTTTTTCCCCATAAGTTATTGTAGCAGCTCTTCAACAGCTGTACTAAATTGTTTTGTAATTGATACATTACCTTGATATGAAAATGCAAACAATGATTTAGTGACAAATGAACACATAAAAACATAGAGCATGTATATACAAATCCAGACATAAAAACAGTAGCGTAACGGCTTTTCTTCCATTGCTTTAATCAATTTTTATTACCATTCCATTATCAGTATTTTTTCCAGAGTGTTTTTTAGAAAAGAGGCCCAAATTTTACATGATTTTTAAACTAGATTTTCCTGTCACCCAGAGGACTGAGAACTCCCTGCCTTGTCCCCTGGACTCCCAGGGTCACTTCTGGGTATCGGATTCAGCAATTCCACTGCTGTGGAACCCAACACTACATATTTCCCTGTTTATAACATCTTTGAACACCTTGCGCTGCACTAGCTCTCAAAGGAAATTTCAGGTTAAATGTAGGCTAATTGGGTCAAACTGTCTCTGCTGATACAGGACCACAACTTTCCACTGTAGGTCTACAGCAAGGTCCTCAGGGCCTATCATGGCAACAGTAGGGAAGGTGTTTTTATAAATGAATCCTCTGGAATTAAAATACAATAAAATGAAGATTAGGATATAAAATAAAGTAAAACAGTGTGCTTCTCTGTATGTTCTTTTCCTCAGAGCCCTATGGAATAAATTACATCCACAGATTCCTTTACATCTGTTTGCACATATAACTCGATCGTGTTCATACATATGAATTTGGCCTAGAATTCCTTTTTAAAAAAGCACAAACAACCCCTTCTTTAATGTTGATAATGAAGAATTTAAAAAAATAATTCCATATAGATACATAGATCCATTTAGATGTATTAGATAGTATATACATTCATATGTATGTCATAGACATTTAAAGCAAGAAAAAGTAGGTTGTCCTTGTATAAGAATGGTCAAGTAATAAAGATAATATCATTGAGAGAACTAAATCATAATTAAACAATAAAGGACAGACTGATGGTTACACAAACAGCATTCCCTGTAGTGAACAGGAATATTAGGCTCCATTTAGTTCCTATAGATTGCTGTGCAATGACATATTCAACATTTTCAGCTTAGGAAAAATGCCTGCATGTGTAGGAGAAAATGATGTAGTCAAAGAAAACCCTCTCTTTCTTTCTTTATAAATAAAATTTAACTCCTGTCATTTATTTTTTCTGTGTGTCTCAGGTGATCTGGTGGAATAGATGATGTGTGATCATTTGTGATTTACGCAAAAGCTTTATTAAAGTACAAATTACGTAAGCTGGGACAAAAGCCTGCAACTTCATCTTGGCAAAGATGGGTTCTTGCTATAGGATTTCATTGTGATGTACGACGTGCTTGCTTTGGAAAGCTCCAGCTATTCACTGAGTGTCAAATGTCTGAACGCTACTCTGAGTGGCAGTTTGCTTCTCTCCTTGGTTTGGCTGCCTTGCCATTTGGTTCCATCAAGGGACGTGATATTCCATGGAATTTTACACACGGAATTGATGCACTGACTCAGCGCTGGCTGAGGGGAACCCAGGCAAGGAGGCATCGGCAGAGGCAGGTGAGGCCCCAGTGCCTGGGATGGATGAGCACAAGTCCTTTCACATATTCCAGCCACGCAGGTGGTGTCCAAGCCCTGTCCAAAGCCTGGACTTCCCTGGGCATGGTGTGCTCAGCTCAAATTTCACTGTGTGAAGACACAAGGCAAACTAAGCTAGTTCCAGCAGGATTTGTGTATCTGTTTGTTTTTTCTAATACAAAATTTTCTGTTGAAAGATGAGAGCCTTGCAACTCTGCATGGGTCCATAGTTCCTGCAAATAATACTCAAAACCACAGCTGTTGTCACAGATCACACAGGAAATATTTTCTAATTCATTCTGTGCATTATAAAGCAATACTGAATATCGTAACTTCCACATTTTTATTCTTTTTTCTTTTTTGCTCATGAGACGCAGTAAAGCAAAAGAGAGCGAAAGCTACATAGGCAAAATACGTTTTCAAATGAAAGAGTTCCAAGACTTTTACTGAAAGAACATTAAGAGGAAGTTTAAGTTGCTAAATTAAAGGTGCAGTGTGCTCTAGTTGGTAGAAATTTCCATATTGCTATGTTTTATGTAAAACAATTCTTGATGCCAGCTCCCTAGCCTAAGTTTATTTGCTATAATTAAGGTGTGCAGGTACCACTATGCCGCGTGCAGGAACCAGACCGCAGCTGCTGCCATCCTTACTAGCCCGGTGTGAAAACACACCCGCCTAACTCCCGGGAGATTTTCTTTTCGGCGTGTGCGAGCCGCCCTCTCCTGTGGCGGTCCCCGCCCGCGGTGCCTCGTGCTGCAGCCGCCAGTTGGGATCTATAAATGGTCCCATTTGCGGCAGGCGAGCCCCGGCACACGGCAGAGCCCCCCGCAGCCCGTGCCGGGGTGGTCTCTGCGCACAGCGCGGTGCCCAAGGACATGCGGGGCTGAGGTTCCCCGGGGTGAGACCTGAGATGCTCCCTCGCGCCTTTATCAGCGTGAATATCGGGTTAAAAGAGACGGGTTTCTGGTATTTCGCTTGGGTTTCTCTGCTGCCTTTTGCTTTAATTCTTTCGCCACAGCTCGAGAGCGAAGTTACCGGCTCCGGCGGCCGCGCTCGCCCGGCC
>VWZW01007942.1:303346-347619 GCA_013397115.1 Edolisoma coerulescens | reverse complement strand
TTCCGGTCCCACAGCCCTTGTTGCCCTCCTGAGCAGATGTGGCTGCCAGGGAGCACACGGCCCTGAGCACCCCGAGGCTGCACAAACCCCTGTCCAGCCTGAACATCCCGGTGCTCTCAGTTTGTGTTTTAAGTGGTGGTGCGCTGTTGGGATCCAGGTGCCGTCCCGCGGGTAGGGTTTGTCAGGGTGGAGAACAGTGCTGCTGCTCGTGGGACCGTGGGTCAGCAGCTCAGGAACACGCTGCCTGTCCTTGTCCCTGGAGGAACATGAGGTTTTAGGGAGTACGTCTTCCCAGTTCTTACTGTGTACCAGCCATTACTGATGCCGAGGACTNTTTTTTTTTTTTTTTTTGACTTACCAATCCCATAAGGTTTTCTGTTTGAGCTACAGAATCAGTATTTATAGAAGCAGAGGCTTCCCCAAGTCAGTCCAGCCATTTCAGTATCTTTTGGTGTTTGCCATGAGCTCAGAACCGAGTTTTTTTAGGAAGTGTTTATAAACTGCCAATTCTGAACTGAGCTATATTATAATTTATAATTTTACTTCTGGAAGCGGTTTTTTTTTTGTGGTAGATCTGATCAGCTCCACTACATCCTAAAAAAAAAGAGAAGGATTGTGTTTGAAGAGGTAAATGCTGTAACTGTTGAAAAAAATCTGGAATTACATTCTCTCCTTTTTTCTCATGGTGCTGTGGAACTGTGACTTTTGTCCATTTTTTGCCTTCTGCGATTTTTGACTGTGATATAATGGCTGAGTAACAGAAATTATCTGATTAATTATTCTGCAGTCTTGAACTAGTGGGATTCAAGTTCTTGAATTACTGCAAGACTTCCATGGCACTGCAGTGTGCCCTTTGCAATCTTTCGAACTCAGCAAGCTCATTGAATTGCTTTAATTCATTATATTTAGATCATTATGTTGCATTTTTAAAATGCTGTGCCTCTAGTTAGCATTCTGCGAGTAAATTACAAGCTCTCTGTCTATACCTGTGCAGAAGTGGAATGTGGGACAGGGTGCTGCTGATCGGACTTTGGGAGCCCCACCTGAGCTGGGTCCTGTGGCACACAGTGAGGTCCTGGCCAGTGGAGCCAGTGCCGTCTGGGGAATTGGTCACCCCATCCTAAACTGGATGTTTGCATCTGTTCTGACATTTCCCATGTTGGATCCTAAAACACACCACACTATTGGTGTTTTCTCTTTGATGTTTTAGGAGTATGCTGGGTCCTCACCTGTTGGAAATTTAGGGTGGCTGCAGGTGACCACTGGTTCTTTTTCATTCTGATTTCTGTTCACTTTCTCTGCCTTACACAAGTTGTTTCTCCTGTTTCAGCAAATGCCAAAGATTTTATATTCTTCTCTGAATTTTGGGGATCATGTTCAACACCTTTGACAGGGTGTCTCTGATGTCCTCCAGAATGGAATCAGAATTTATTTTTAACCGTCTGCATTCATGGAGGATCAGGCATGACAAGAAAATTGCAACCTTCTTCTGCACTAGTCATGTTCTCTTCAATTTGGCACTCACGGAACAATTGTAGTAAGCTATTAAAAATGCTTCTTCCTAATAAATGTATTGGGGAGAACTAAAAATTTGTAGGCCAACTGCAAAGCTCTCTTGAGAGATTGATGGGAGAAGAAGTGACAGAGGAGGGGAGGGTTCCAGCAGAGATACCTGTGCAGTATCATCACTGGTCATGCAGGTGTTTGTGTGTGCAGGTGAAGGGAGAAGCAGTGCTAAATAGCACTGGGGTGATACCACATGCAGTAGGTGATAACCAATTGCATTTGATATCTGAAGTATTGTTTCCTGTTCTGGGAGCTTGATCAGGATCATCAGGCAAGTGAGGGTTCCTGGGGTAGAACTGAGCCCTGTGTATCTGATTTGCCAGATTTTTGTGTTGGTTTTGTGTCACTGAGGTCTTGCCGTTGTGCTTTCTTGTCCCAGCAAGTATGTGATGGCTGAGAGGAATAACAGGGCCTCCTTTCTTGTGAAGTTGTCAGAAAAGAATTGTGATTGTGATTAATACAGTAATTAATCAATCCTTTTTAAGGACCCAGCTTGGCTCAGGAGGCAGGCGTGTTGAGAGGCAGAACCGATCTCTGAATGTAGTGGTTAAAATATAAAAGTGCCACTTGAACACCAAAGGTCAATAGTTTTTCTCCTCAGGCATCCAAACTGAGTTGCATCAGAACTGCTGGGGTTTGTGCTGACCATTTTTGCAGTCATTCCTTCTTACCTCACTGGCTGTTGTGAAAATAAATGTGTTAATTCTAGGGAAGCATCTGAATGATGTAATGAGAGGTGTCACAGGACATGATGTAAGAAGTTTGTGAACTCTGCTGATTAGTGTGCAGGAGATGTGCATCCAAGAATCAGATCATGTCTCACTTATATGTGGTGACTGAACCAGGATCTCCTGAGAGAAGAATGCTCTAAAAAAGAGCTGCAATCACCGTTTGCACACGTAGGACTGAATTCACACTGCACCAGGCAGCCTCAAACACAGTGTTTCTCCTAAACTCTCTGTACCTGTCTTTGCAACCTGATGCCAAAAACTTAAAAAAATAACCTCAAAACAAAACCAAAAAAACAACCCACTAAAAAACCCAAACTAAAAACCGATATGAAGCTGACATGCAAAAACTTGTAAGAAATGGAGCTTTTTGATCCACAACTTAGGTTTTGGAAACAACCAGAGAGAGACAGTTTGTTTGGGTGCAGCTATCTTGTTTTGATGGGTGTAAGCTTGCAGGCCCTAAGCGAGGGTTTTTCCTCATATCTTTGCTGCCTGCTGCAGATGGGAGTTTCGTAAGAACATTACTTGTTGGCCCGAGGGCAGCCCAGGCTCGCTGGTGTCCAACACTTCCAGCCCCAAATGCGCAGCGACCTGAGAGAGCTCTGCTGTCAGCAGTGCCAGAGTGGCTGCAGACCTGCCAGAGGTCGTGTCTGCAGCCACTAGGACGATGCTGAAATGATTTAGAGAGAGAGGATCTTGCCTGGATGCTGCTCTGCGTCTTGTGGCTCAGCAGCCGATGGTGGCTGTGGGCCAGCGAAGGGAGCGAGGCACGGCAGCCGCTCAGAGACACCTGACAAGTTGAGAGTGATGCCAGGTGGTTCTGTGTGAGACAAATAAATGTATTTACCTCCCATAGAAAGGACGGGGAAAAAAATAAAATGTCTTCCAGCACTGATTTCAAACAGGTTTTCCTAAAGATCATTGACTTTCTGCAAATATGTCTTTGAATTTTTATTTTACTTTTACATTTTTTGAGGACGTTTGAATGTATATCTTACATGTGTTCATAACCTGAGTGATACAGAGTAGAAGGATGCTTGTCTGGGTTATCTGTGTCCTGAGTTACTTGCCTCCTGAGCCTCTCTCACCCTGTGGCCTCCTGATGAATCAGTTTCCTGTCTGCTGTAACTTCGGCAGACATAAACCAGCCTAATACGCGGAATTCCATCCCATATGCTGGCATATGGGTAACACCATCTGCATGGGGATGTTTGTTTATCCTTGCAGCCTTTTAGGGTGTTCAGCTGTGGCTGCATGGGTGACACAGGAGTGGTTCCCACATTAGTCACAAGGTGTCACGTGCAAGTTTCTGCACACGGGAAAAGCACATGGCAAGGCCTGAGAAGTGCCAGGTCCCCAGTCCTGTGTCTGGGCTGTTCCTCTTCTAGTTCATGGCTTCTTTACCCTCTCCCACTGGGATCTGCTGGGTGCATCTTGCAGGTTTGTCCTTCCAGGCAAAATGTTCTCTGTAGCCCTGCTGGTATCAGTTGTACAACATTGTTTCAGGCAGTTGGGTTTTGATGCACTTGGCTGAGATTGGAAAGAATTTTTATTCCTCATATTTCTTTTGTGAATAAGTTATTTATAATTGTTGCAGATCCTCTTAATACTACTTGCATTAGAAGGGTGAATGTATGAGTTTTTTAACAAGTGAATTCATTGCCAGCGTAATATCATATCTTTGTTCACACATTTGCTTCATCTTTCTGGTGTCCCTCTCTTTGACCCTTTCCCTTCAGCATTTGTTTTACCTCATGTAAATTTCAAACTGCTTTTGATTCATCTTCCTGGCCTGGTTTCTGCCCCACAAATGTTCATGTGGTGCTTCCAGGCTGCCTCATGTGCAGTGCTGGGAGCTCTGGATGAGCTTGGTCAATCCCCGTGCTCCTCTCATCGGGACCAGGACAGAAAATGACTCTAAATGTGAGCAGGAACAGAAACAAGAACCTGTGTAGGACTTAATTCATAATTTTTGTCCTTTCTCATGGATTCTCCAGCTCATTCTGTCCTACTTGTGCAGCTGCTTCAGCAGCTTCCAGGGCAACCGCATTTTATTTCTTGTTGTGGACATCTCTTCCTCTCCTGGCTGAGAGATCCTGACTTTCTGCTGCCGTTTTCAAGGTGGGTGGAGAAGTGTAAGCAACCAAGTCCTCTTATTCTGAGCAGTGTAAGGCACCTCATATTTTTGAATAGTGTTTTTTCATCTTTCCTAATATGTTTTGATATTTATAGTTTCCCACCTTACAATAATGTCAGCATTTGACAGTTATATGCAGTAAAAACAGCTATTTTTTTTCTATAAATTACAGCGGAGTAATATAAAAATTCAGAATTTTTAAATTCTTGAGTGTCTCAGGAACACAAACCTGTTTGACTTTGAATCCATCCACATTCTTTAGTGATTTCTTAATACAGTCCAGTGGCATCCAGACTTTTTGCTTGAGTGAACCTTGAAAGCTGTAGAGTGGTCATAGTGATTAGGAAAAGTTCCTGAGGACTGGAAGAGAGCAGATATCCTTCATATCTTCAGGGATGGCAACAAGAGGGGTCCAGGGTCGTACAGGACCATCAGTCTCACTGTAGTCCCTGGGGAAGTGATGAAGAAAATCCTCCTGGAAAGCATTTCCACACACATGAGGGCAAGAGGGTGATTTGGAGTGGTCAGTGGGGATCTAGAAAGGGGAAATCATGCTTGACCAGCCTAATAGCCTTCAGCAGTGCTGTGGATTGAAACACTCTGAATGACCAGGTCCTGAGGACAAGTAAAAGATGATATTGAACCTTCACCCAGGACATTCAGTTCTAAGATGGGACGGTTGGCCCAAATAGTAGGAATTTATTCTTGTAAGGAAAACCAGCAAGGCTTCCCACTCTGCTTTCTTAAATTTTCCTCTCTGCTTGTTGTCAGGAAGTGGAATCACATGTGAAAAGAAATATATATGCCAGGACATTGTTTCAAGTTGCTGTACAGTGATCAGTCTTGTCTTCTTTCTGGAAGAAATTTACTATTGGCTCAGCATCTTAGCTGATGTGTTACTGAGAACCATAACAAAAATTCAGAATTCTTAAGAGTTTACTGTAAATGAAAAAGATGAAAACTCTTTCTGTCTTTCTGTGCTTGTGACATGCTTTTTTTTCTTTAATGCACGTGTTACTGCGCCATGTATGTGGCATGTATTTTCTACTTCAGTTCTTTTTTTGCTGAGGAATCGAGAGAGGTTGTTTTCTTTTCAATCATTTCCCATCTGATTTAAATTTGAAGTAGTCATTCTGGTTTGGCTCACGTTTAAATTGTAGCAGGAAAAAATTGTGCAACTAGAATAAACTTAACTTTAAACTTTTTTGCGCTAATGAACAGAGTGTGATATAACTGCTGCTAACTCAAGCTGAAGCCTTTTTTCCTTGTCTTGAGTTACTTGGAATATATCTGTAATTCAGTGGTTTTCTGCCTTTGTTTTCTCCTTGTGCTCAGCAGTAACAATATTTTCAAAATACTTAGTTTTGCTGCCCTGGGAAATGTACAATAACTGTGGATCTTTTTCAGGCTGTGTCATTGCAGGGGTAGAAGCACAGAGGGGGAAGTGCTTGTTCAGCTTTACGATGTTCCAGACGCTGTCAGAAGGACTCACCTTGGCTCTAGTGTGTGTCACTTCTTTACCCATTTTCTTTCTGATTTTCCCCTTACCCTTTACTTGTCCCTGCTGTTCACTCAGGTGGCTTTTTATTTAATCTCCTCCCCCTGGGGTATATTTGGGGAATACCTACCTGGTACTGAAGGTGCATCACGTATAAAGCTGGAATGCCCCCCAGCGCAGCCCAGCATTGTGAAGGTTTGTTTATTCCTACTCCACTTACTTTTATAAAAATACATAAATGGTATTTCTTACATCAAAGACATTCAATAAATGTCTGTCCTTTACCTGATGTAATTTCACAGCAGTGGGTTATTTAATCTAAGTGGCTTCAGTAGACTTTTCTAAATATATCAAGTGGGACTAGGTGCCTGATCTGCTTTAATACCATGTACCTTTTATTAAGGGTTGATCAGGTGTCATTTCCATTTATATTTCCTGATGTTTTTTCTTGATTCAAGGTTATTTTTAAGTCACCCAGGTCAGGAAGGATATGAGTGGGGTGGAGTGCTGAGGGAAGTGTGGATAATTAATGGAAACCATATTTGAAAGGGAGTTTTGAGAGCTTCCAAAGAAGAGTATTCAAATGTAATTGACTCATTTGATTAAAAACACTTACCAGATTCAGGATGCTCCCTTTACCCTCTTAAAACTCCCTGAATCATGAACCCATCAAATGAATTATTACTGAGTAACACTTATATGAATAATAGTATCCAGTTCTGCATGTATTTTATGTCTAACCTGCAGCTTCTATTGTAGATTACTCATGTTGTGAAAATGTCGGTGTATGTTCAGTTTTAGTTGTTATTTGGGAAACTGGAGTGTGTTAAATGTGCTTAAAGCACCAGCAGTTTCCATGAACTATTTGAGAAAAGCACAAGGCTACTAAGGTAAAATTATGGAAAGTTTCAGCCTGGAATTATTGGCACCCTCTCTTGTTTTCAGCGTTGGGATTATAATGTGGCACAATAGAGTATGTCATAACATTGTTTCTTGGGTGGGTTTTTTTGTTGCTTTTTTTAAAAGTGAGGACTTAAAGGGGAACAACTAGTTTAGTGAGGTACTTGAAATGCATTTTGTCAGTGACTGCGGACTTAGTTGTTGACAGTGTTTATATTGAACAAAAGCTGTCTCATAGAATAAATTCTTATGGCTATAACTGTCAGTAGACTACAATATCCTTTTCTACCAGCAAAGAGTCTCAGTGCCTCTCCTACTTTCCTTGTATGCCCCTTGTTCTCTGCCAGGTGGCTGTGCTGGAAATCTTTGATCTCTCCCTGCTCCATAAAGTTCTCCTTCACAGGAAAGAGTAGCTGCAGGTTTTAATTATGCAGATGGCATTGGCAGTTCCCAGAGCTGCCTGGTGCTGGTGAGAGAGGAAATATGTGGTGTTGTAAACTGTCCTCGCAGGGAGTGGGTCCGTGTGCCGGGCCACCCCTGTGCTGCTTTGCTGTGCTGGTGCTGCTGCCTCTGGGCAAGGCGTGAGTTCATCCCTGTTGCTGAGGCAGGGCGGGAGCAGCGTTGTTTGTGTTTGTGTCATCAGAAACACCCCGGCACCCGCAGGAACAAACCTCTCCCAGCTACATAGTAGTAGCAAATCTATTCAGCAAGGCTGGGTGTGTTTAAACCTGTAGCAGCCATTTGGGTGCACAGAAAGGCTTAATCCATTTCAGTGCCCCCTGTTAAATACGCAGGGAAGCAAAATTAGAAGATGCTGCTTGTACAGCAGCTTGTGGAGGAGCCAAAGCTGTGTAGCTGTAGGCGTCTTAGAGCTGGGCATGCTTAGCTTGCCATACATAGACACAGGAAGGCACAGTAAGATACAGCAGACATTCCAGATTGGATTAAATGGAAGTGTTGGCACCTGTTAGCATAACAAACACAGAGTAGACAGCAAAAGTCCCTGTGATCAGTAACATGGAATATGCAATACGGGCTTAGAAGGATGGAGAGATGCACATTTTTTGTTGTTGATGTTGATACTGAAAACTACTCTGAGGAGGTCCTTAAGCTTAGCAGTTGAAATATTTGTTTTAAAAACTTATGTTGCATTTTTCTTACATACTGGATAAGCAACATTGGCTTAATTTTTGGAAACATTCTGACATTGCTGATAGTCACTTTAGCTTGTTTCTGCCTCTGGAACATGCAGGGGTCTGTAGGTGAATTCAAGTGTTCTAAAAATGGTATTTTGTATGTTATTAAATATTAAATAAAATTGAATGTATTACATGTTAGTAAATATTAAATTTACTAACTTTTAGAGCATGGCAGAGTACCCCAAAGCTTTGGAAAATGTATAATTTCAGTTTCCAAAGTAAACCTGCTTAACCCTCTCTCATCTGGAAGAGCTCTTTCTTGCAGTCTGAAATGTACTTCCTAAATGTACTCAGTTAAATGTACTTTATGAAATGTGCCTACATAACTCCTATCATCAAGGTCTTCCAAATGTGGTAGGAATAATTCTTTCCCACTGTACTTGGCACCCATCACACACTCAGTGTTGCCCTCTGTTTTTTAAACTTTTATGTAACTTCCATATCCCTACACAGGTTGTGTTTCAAAAGTAATGCTTGCACATCTCCTGTAGGGTTAGCCAAATCACTAGCAGGCCTGAATTTCTGGTTTTCCAGAATCAGTTGACTACCAGCAGGAATAATACCTTTGTTTGAAGTATATACTGTCATCTAATTTATTAAAAAAAGAGAAAAAAGGAATTGAAAACTAGCGTTACAATTGGTCTCCAAGTCAGACACCCACACTCAGATCTGGAAACTGATGTCTGGTGCCTTGTTTGAGTTGTTCTGAACATGAGATCACTGACAATTACAGCACTGTTACCTTGCTCAGCATTTTGCCATAAACACTAAATCTCTGAGGCACCCCTTCTGATTTGCTGTATTCCAGTGCTGTACCCTTGTCTTTGTACAGAGAAACTCTGCTGCCTTCTCTCAGTTCAGTGTGAGCCCTTGCTGTTTCCCTGGGGCGCTGCTGATATCCAGGACATTGAGGTATGAGCCTACAGTTTGTTTGAGAGCCTGTAAGCACTGAGGCTGGCATAGGGCTGGAGACCTTTCATTTAGGGCATTTTTTGGTTGAATAAATGAAAGGGACTGCAGTGTTCCTGTAGTGATGCCATGCGTTGCAGCTTTTTGTTAGCAGACAATGTTTGCCTCCTGATGTCCTGCCCTGAGAGATGAGTGAGGCCAAAAATACCAACAGAGCAGCTCAGCTGTGTTTGCACAGCCCCAGGCAAAGCACCCCTGCTTGGGTGAGGGCTGTGGTTTGCTGTGGTGGTGCACAGAGCACCTCTGAAACAATGTTTTGGGACAGAGAGCACGAGACAACTTCTGCAGAGATGGCACAAGCCCTTCGAGTGTCAGCCCTGATCTGTAAGTCAGACTTAATTACATGCCATTCATAATTGTTATGTAATTCATGTGAGACGATTCTAGCCTGTTTCTTGCAGCAGTAGCAAGAGTTGAGTGTGGATTATGTCAAAGCTTCACCACCACAGACCAGTAGTTTGATCTCCACTCTCTCCTGGGGTCAGCTGATGGCTGGGTAGATCTGTCCTCCTGGGGATTGGAGATGCCTTCCTCACATTCTGCCATGGGCTTTAACAGCTGGCAGCCCTCACACTCTGAGATAAACTTCACGTCTTCACATGAACTTGCAGTAAATAGTGATTTTTTTGTTCTGTCTCAATATTTTCAACCACCATGGCTCCTCATTGCCCAGATTTCTCATTACTCCCCTCGAAAAAGGGCTTTGCTGCCCCTGTGCTGCGATGCACGAGTGAGACCTGAGGCGCTGGGCTCACGCTGCTGCAGCAATGTGATGTCACTGTCAGAGCAGGAATGGTCACGCAGCACCGAGGGCAGGAACTCTTGGTGACACAGCACCACCCCCACGCCAGCCTCTGCTGCTACACAGCTCAGTGTGGGGTTCAGAGCTGCAGGGACATAGGAAAGAGCTTTCCAGGGAATTACATGGATTGGAGACATTGCACCTGATGGAAATACACCAGTTTTATAAGCAGTTATTTTCCCACAACATGCCTTAAACATACACAATAATTTCACAACAAAAGAGGACAATCATTTCCAGGGAAAATCAGTTTTTCTGTGTATGCATATGATACATTTAGCCTTTCTTTTACTTAAAAAATGTACAGGAAACTACATGGTTGCAGCCTTCCTATTTAGAAGAGAGATCTTTCTTCGGTGGTTCAGGAACTTTTCATGTTGGACTTCTGCCAAATTTTGTTATATGCCTCAAATATATGAAATATTTAGAATGGCCACCTATGACAAAAGTAAGCAAGTATATATTGGCAATGAATGACTTCCCAGGCAATTAGTCACAGGAAATCCATGGATTTTTTGACTGGATTGCTACCTCAGCTGGAATTACAGAAGTCAGGAAAAGGGCTCGAGGTCACCTGGAGGCTGAGGATGATGTCCATGGAATAGGGCACTGGTTATGGGAAGTAGGGAAGAGCTTTTGGGCCTGCACAGGAGCAGGGATGACTACAGGAGGAGCCTAAGGCAGGCAAAGGGATGAGTACTCATGGAAAAATAATAGAATAAGCTAATTAAGGGAACCAGTCTGGTCTGTACATCTGTCTGCCCACGTATGTGATCACCACAGTGTGTCCTGTTGTTGCCCTGAGCTCCAAGGTGCAGGATATTGATCAGCCCTGAGCAGCACAACATTGAGGTATTGATTAAAAACCAAAAGGTGTTTCATTATGATAGCTTGTCGTGAGCCCTCAAACTGCTGGCAACAGCCACTGGGGACTGCTGAAGTTGGTATGTAGGGATGCAAAAAAAGCATTTGGCAAGGTCTGAGGAGGAAAATGGCTATGAATAGCTCTTTCAAAGTGTATCTGAATTGCACAAATCACTGGAAAGCTCTTTCCTGCGTCCCTGCAGCTCTGAACCCCACACTGAGCTGTGTAGGAGCAGAGGCTGGTGTGGGGGGTGGTGCTGTGTCACCAAGAGTTCCTGCCCTCGGTGCTGCGTGACCATTCCTGCTCTGACAGTGACATCACATTGCTGCAGCAGCGTGAGCCCAGCGCCTCAGGTCTCACTCGTGCATCGCAGCACAGGGGCAGCAAAGCCCTTTTTCGAGGGGAGTAATGAGAAATCTGGGCAATGAGGAGCCATGGTGGTTGAAAGCATAAGATAGTTTAGTGGCTTCCTCAGGACCAGATTGTTTTTATTGTTGTTTCAATTACTTGCTGTAAGAATTTTATGCTCTGCTCGCCTGAAGTGAGCTCATTTCCACCCTGCCTTTGGGGTGAGGGTGGAGAGAGAAGGTTTTGCCCCATCAGCATTACAAACTGTGCCTGTGGCCCATAAACAGGTTTTGTGTTCTTGAATTGTGGGAAGTTCCCACATTATATTAAAAATAAATTCCTAGTACTTTCTGCATCTATAAAAATCTTCAAATATGGATACTAATTTTTTTCCCAACTCTTTGATTTGTTTTATGAGTCTGCCTAATATGTAGCATATAATATTTATTTTCTTTAATATTCAAGAATGGAAAAGAATTAGGATAGCAGAGAGAAGATACAAAATTTCAATTCCTTAAGGTACCTGCATCATAGTGATAACATGTTTGTTGATCTATGTTTGCATCTGGTTTATGCTTTGTGGTTTCTTTTTTTTTTCCAGAGGTAATAGAAAAAAACTTTAGTACATTTTAATGACGTGTTTTCTCTTCTCTGTACTGAATAAATAATGTTTTGGTTATCTCTTTTGAGTTTTTGCAAGTGAGCACATGATGTGGACTGCTGCTCCTCACACCTGTACAAAGGAGATTGTAAACTCTGTGAGGTGAGGGCAGTGAACACTGGGGGTGGAACGTAGGAGGGGCTGAGCAAAAAGAACCATTATTTTTTGTGTTAGGACCTTCAGCATGTGGTGTATTTTTAGTGCCTAGGAGCTTGTTTGGGAGATAGTGCACGAGGGAAAAGTGCTGAGAATAGTGGGTGATGCAGATTGGAATTGCACTGTTTTAACCTCAGTGAAATCAGTGTCAGACATGAAGACCCCAAAGTCCTCTGCATTTGGGTGAAGGTTTGCCATTTATTTCAGTGATTATAAGGTTTCAGCATGGTGGTCCTAACTCAGCCAGCTAAATAAGACGACGCGTTGCTGGGAGTTACACACCCACTATCCTTAATTATTCTGGTGCTGTCAGATGAGTGGTTTACAGAAGCACATTGAAAATCTTCATCCCAACTCTCCATCCAGCAGTGTAAATAGCTGTATTTGGATTACTGACCTTCTTCGCAGGACACGGTGTTTTTCCTGTACTGAAGCCCCAAATTATACTGGGACATCTGTCACTTTGTTACGCTGCAGAATCGCCTGCAGCTGGTTTTATTAGGACTCTGCTGTATAACTCCTTTAGCTGAATGACATTATCACTGCACTGCTGTGTGCTTCAGAAGAATTGAGAAGTTGCTCTTCAGTGTCTCACATTTAAATGGCAATCATTTAGCCGGAGCAGTGGCATAGATCAGCACTTGCAGAAATTTAAAGAATTATCTGATATAAATATTTACAAGAGATGGGTTTCCCTGGTAACTTGAAATATCTAAAAGGCAAACCTTAAAAAATGTAGAGAGCTGTGACACGTCTCTTAGTGTTAAGATTTGTTCAACTTTTCAAGGTGCTGTTGTGCTAGAAAACCATAATTTTTTGTGATGATTGAGAAGTAAACTTGGGTAGTTGTACTGCAAGAAAAAATTAGGTTCATATCATTTAAGAAAAGAATAATGTCCTTGCAGCTCTGGTAGTGCAATTAAAGCATTTGCCTACTGGGTTTTGTGATAGCACATGCCTTCATTTTAAAATTATTAGAAAGAGAATAACTCTGACATCTCAATCACAGAGTAGCCACAGAAAGCAGCCACTAAAAGTTGTGTTGTCATGATTTTATGCCCCCTTTTTGGGAACACTCTGCTCTTCCCCATTCTCTGGATCGTTTAAGGACTAGCAAGTGGCTGTGGCCACAGAGAGGATGACAGGTGGCTAATTTGAGCCAGGATAGCAAGACCTGTAACCACAGCTTGTGGCTACCTGTCATGCCCATGTGCTGTATTCTGTTTGCACACAAATTATTTTATAACACTGTTATCTATGTGGTTTTACTCAGCAGTTCTTGAGAGACAACTGCAGCTTGTGTTCATAGAGCCAACAATGTTCTGTTGTAAAGGTGTGGGAGGAGAACAAAAACAATCCAGTGGGTCTTGTCAACTGAGTTTAAAGTGGTTTTCAGGCTTTTTGATTGCATTTGGAGTTCCTTTGAGGTGGAGGATGAGAGAGAAGCCCTCTGACATCACAGTTCCACTGGAGCTGTTTGCTTAGAGCACGTCGTTCCAGGGTCACACAAGACTTGGGGCACTGGGTCTGCACCCAGAGCTTGGGTTGAAGATTGGGCTTGATGAATTTGTGGGTCGTTTCCAGCCCCATTGGTTCTGTGGTTCTCTGTGCATCCCCCCTGCCTCCTCCACAGCAGCCAGAAACTGATGCATAACTAAAGGTTTTATTCCCAAATTGCCAAAATCAGAGCAGTACCTTTACTTAGGGTGTGTTCTCTGTGGCTGGATCCCACAGAACCTCCCCGCAAACTTCGTGATGGAAATTTGTTTGCATATGATGCTAGTGATGGGAATGTCACTTTGCAGCTAGAACTTAGTTGAACAGTATTCTCCCTCTTCTCATTTTTCTCCCTTACTGCATCTGGCCACATTAGTTGCGTTTTTACAGCAGGCAAGTAAATTCATGTGCTTTTTATGCCTTTTTTTTACCATGGGAATACAAAACTGGGGTGTTACAAGACAGTATGTTTCCCCAGTTGTCTTCAAAATGTGAACTTCGAAACTTCTTTCTTTAGTTATCAAAAGCACTTTTGCATTGTTTTGTCTTCGGAAAAGATAATTTTAAGGGCTTGACAGAGATTGCTTTGTGGGTTTCTTTTTCCTCTAAGAAACCCGAATGAGGTTATCTTTCTGACACCATGTCAGGCAGTAGGATGGCAATCTCCATAATTACTACAACTCCTGCAGTAGTAGTAGTATCCCATTTTATTCAACTGATAGAACAAAGAAGTTTGTTAATGCTTTACATTGCAAAAGTTAGAGAGGAGGTGTCAGAACTAGAAGTCTAAGAATGAAGACAAGAAGGGGGCGAATCCAGGGAGGGTGTCCCTGCTCGCTGCTCTTCACCTTTTTTGTCAGAATTATTTTGCATGGAAAAAGTACTTTCAAAAGACCTGAAAAAAAAGTCATTGAATGCGCTACATTTTTTTTCATGTGTGGTTGAGTAGTTGCTGTGACTTAGTAAATCAAAATATCCACTGCCCGAGTCTGGCTTTGGATTGGACTGCGTTATGAGTCACTGGTCTGTGTGCTGTGGGGGCTCAGAGAACACAGACGTGCTGCCTCTCACCTCCTCTTGCATGTCTTGGCTGCCCATCACAGAGCCTTAACTGGGGTGAGCACACCTGGTCAGGGCAGGAGCTGCATCACAGTCACTCTGAGGCACATACAGGTCCTTGTGGGACAGGTTGATCCATCACAATTGGTTCAATCAACACAAAGTGCTTTTTTTTGGCTTTCATTTTATGTTTCTAAACAATTATTGGTAAGAAGAAGCATTTAAATTTCCTTTAGGATAGAAAGATGTGGGGTTTTTAACCTGTTACCACCCCCACACCTCCCTTGCCCAACTCTGGTGTAAGTCAAAGCAGAAGATTTCAGTAGTATTTTCCTCTTGTTATAAATATTCCTCAAGAAAAGATGACTTAAGGAATATTTTATCTGTTGCTGCAGAAAAAAATATGTTTTCAGCAAGAAAGGGATCGAGGCATTTAACTGACCTGAAAGCTGTAGCTGTATTCCTACTGTATTTTTTACATTATGCCCTGTATGCCTGCTAATGCAGAAAATGATGTTCTTTATGGTTTCCTTTTCTTGTTATCAGCAGCAAAACTGGATAGCTTTTCCATCCTTACACACTGCTCTGTGTTTCTCTGCCTCTGAAAAGGGCAATATTCATGTGGGCTACAAAGCTCTGAAAAATGAGAGGATTTTGAGAAGAGAAATTGAATTTCTGACTTAGTCTTCCCACTCTACATTCCAGTGAGTTAAGAACAAAAAACAACAGAAACTGTTTGTATTTAGATGCAGCTCTGGGTAATAAACTACTTCTCAGACATTTTGATGGAAACTGATGGCTTAAGATGGGGTGTTTTTCTGTATTTAAGGAAAAAAAAAAGAGATCAGTTTTGGTTAAAATTAAAAGAAAAAAGAGGCAATGTGCTTTACTTGCCAGGAAGAGGGATTTCAGTTAAAACCAAGACTTTTATGTGCAAATGGAAAAAAGAAATGTGAAGCAAATTGAATTTTGATGTTTGCCGTGTGAATACTTCTTTGATCATTCAGGCTTTGCTATTACATGACATAAAATACGTGAATCTTTAATATAGCGTGTCAGAACTCCAGTAGAAGGGCAGATATCACAACTCCTAAAACTTGGTATTGGCAACGCTAAAAGAAAGTGCAATAACATCCCCCAAAATAATTGTATCCAAGCTGAAGCTGATTTTGCTGCTCTGCTTCATTTTCTGTTCCAGATTTTTCAGCAATTTGGTACGAAAAGCACTATGAAACAAACAGTGGAAAGCAGAGATTTACTTAAAAGTTTCTTTGATTGTTTGGCAAGTTCGAGACTTAATGAACTGTAACTATCAAACTCAACTGTCAAACTGGCAACAAGTAGTAAATTTGACCTTTTTCCTGCCACAAAGGAGAGATGAGGATGCTGTTGTGTGCTTCTCAAGCCAGGGCTTCACAGGATTTATTGTGGAAGAGCAACAATGGGAAGCCTTTCCTGCTCAAAGATGATGTCCCTCGGGAGCCCAAAATTTCTGTATTTATTCAGGTTAGCTTGAGAACCTCTTGCTGCTGGGGATGTGTATTGACATAGAAAGCAAAATTTGAGGTTGCATAAGAAGGAGGAACATAAAATACTCTCTTTGTGGAAAATGAACAGAAAATCCCATTGTTCTGCATACTATTTATTCTCTTCTGGGAGAGTGAAAGTGATGCCTGTGCTTCTCTGCCCCCACTTTCTCAACCCCTCTGTAACTCTGTCCTCTCCACTTAGGATTGCTCTTGGTTGCCACTGTGCCTTGCAGGGAGGTGACCTCTGACCAGTGCGTGCATGCTTTGAGATTATCATGTCCCCTGTGTGTGCACAGCAGGGTCAGGCTCTGCTCTGCCCATGACAGCCTGACAGCAGAGTGGCCAGTGAGGTGACAGCAGCATGGTCACCGAGCCTGGGGACACTCAGGCCCCTTGGACACAGAGCTGCGCTTTGCTCTGGTCAGCTTTGTAGCGGATTTGGACTGGAAGTGGCTGACGCGTTGCAGAAAGTGCTTCAGAAAATCTGTGAAAGCAAATGGCATTAAATAATACCAATCAATCAGCATTATTTAAATGCATGCGATATGAAATGTGCCAGTGAACTGCATTGCTGAGAGAGTCAAACCATGCTGTACTCACCTGGTCCTCAGTGACAGAGCCCAGCATGACCTCAGAACTGGGAGTGATGAGTGCTGGCAGCTCAAATGCTGCTGTCACACAGGAGCTGTGGAACATCTGGAAACCTCTGTCATCAGAAGGGTGCTTCCAGAGATCAGGAGTAACTAACAGTGCCAGAATATGCTTGTCGGATAGAAAGGAAGCTCATGCCTAGCATCAATAAAGAGGTTCTTCAACTTTTCTATCATAAATCCCTCTGTAAATTGTGTGCAAAAAAAGAGCACCTCTTTGCTTGACACCCAGAATTGCCATAGCTCTGGGGGGAAAGAGTTGATGGAAGTGTATCCTCAGTTATGGTGTGTTTGAAGGTAGCTCAGCAATGGAGCTGGGCAGGGTCTGGAGCCCCAGGAGAGGCTGAGGGAGCTGGGAAAGGGGCTCAGCCTGGAGAAAAGGAGGCTCAGGGGGGGCCTTGTGGCTCTGCACAAGTCCCTGACAGGAGGGGGCAGCCGGGGGGGTCGGGCTCTGCTCCCAGGGAACAGGGACAGGAGGAGAGGGAACGGCCTCAGGCTGGGCCAGGGGAGGGGCAGGGTGGATATTGGGGAAACTCCTCCTGGAAAGGCTGTCCAGCCCTGGCACAGCTGCCCAGGACAGAGGGGAAGTCCCCACCCCCACCCCTGGAGGGGTTTCAGACCTGTGTGGATGTGGCACTTGGGGACATGGGGCAGTGGTGGCCTTGGCAGTGCCGAGCAAGGGTTGGACTCTGATCTGTGAGGGCTTTCCCGACCTGAACAGTTCCATGTTTATGTGACTGTGATTCTGTAACTCCTTCCCGTCTGTTTGGTTTAAGCCCCTTCACCTCAACACTGGGGGGGTCAGTGAAGGTGTTTGGATGGGTGGGAGGTTCTGCCACTGGGTGTGAACAGTGCTCCAGCAAAATGTGTGCAATAAGTAAGAAACGGATTATATTTTCTACCCTGAGTAAATTACTTCTTGTACAAACTTTGCTGTTTGATTGATAGTGTTGGAATGACAAGTGTGGTTAAAAACAGAGCATTCACAACCACTTCATAGGGGAACAGAAATCCAGGCATTCTCTAAAAGATGTGAAATGTTTCTATCCTGTTATCAGAGAATATGAGTAATTGTTGAATTGCCTAAAAAGGAAACTTCAACATGTCCTTTGCTGTATCATGACACTAATTTGGGTGAATATTAGGTATATTGTCTGTGTTTAAAGTACTTCACACTGAAAAAACTTCAAACTGAGTAAACTCCAAAATCTCTGTTACTAATCTGTTGAGTGTAGCGCAGTTAATATGATTGGGGATATATTAGTAAAAACCTGAAAAGAAAACTTGTGCTGCAGTTCCAGTTGGGTAAATTGTTGAAAACTAAATGTATGCTTAAGTGGGTCTTTGACAGTAAATATTATAAAATGTGGGTTCTATCTGTAATGTTATTGGTTTTACAGCCTGAGGATAATTTTATTTGACATAAAGCCTGAACACATTTCAGCAATCTCCAGCCAAATTTTGGAAACTTAATTTTCAGCTCACAATTAGTGTAGTGCAATCCAGTTCTTACCCTTCATATAAAATGCTGGTGTCTGTGACCCTTGTCAGTGTGAGATTTTTTTTTTATATTTGGAAGGTGGAGTATTAGGGTATTTCCAATTACTATTCCAGTTATTATTCCAGTTACAGAATGTCCAGACAGTGTCAACATTTAAGGAAATTTCAGAGAATCCTTGTTGAAACCCAGGGTTTGAAAATTGACAGTCAGAAGTCCTGGGGGTTAGGGAAGGCTTGTCATAGGATGGAATCATTGTAATTGTTGCTTGGCCAAGGTGAGGTGCATTTGTTTGGTGTTTGTTTGGGGGTTTTTGTTTGTTTGTTTGTTTTTGGTTTTGTGTTGTTGTTTTGGGGGGGTTTTTTTTGTGTGTGTGTGGCTGTTAGTTTTTGTTGTTTGGTTTTTTTTCATTGCAAACTTGGAGAATTCAAAGGGCAGTAGATGCAAGAATGTGTGCAGAGATGTCATGGAAATTTCATCCAAATTTCTTGGTGGGTGAGACAGGACAGGACTCAATCACTGGGTCTTTTATGTCCTGGGGTGAGGTCAATGTTTTATCTCCCTGTGCACTGAGTGAACCCCATCTACCCAGGGGGTTGGTACAACAGTCCAGACCATCCCCTGGGGCTCTGGAATGTCCAAATGTGCTGAGAGAGGCAGTTACAGGTTCCCTTCATGGGAACTTCTCTACTCACCGTCCTTAGGGGTGAGGTTGGGAAATGTAATTTTAATGAAAAACCTGTTTCTCTCTGAGTTATGGGTAGAGCAGCTCTGCGTCCCTGGAAGGCCATTCCCTTCCCTCCTGAGTGTGATCCAGGAGGGCAGAGCAGCCAGTGCTCCTTTGGTGGACTGTGAGTAAATGGAGGGTGGAGGTCGAGGCTTCTGGTGTTGCAATAACCTTCTCTTGCTCAAAACCAGAGTCTGTCACTTTTCTTGCCAATTTTTTTACAAGGTTATAATAAGGCTCCCACCCCTCAGGGCTACTTAACCACCAAGCGTGGCTGTCAGAGAGGATGGTGCCAACAGAAGGATGTTTTTCCATGCCATAAAATCATCCAGGTTTCATGAAAACTTTGTATTTGGCTCTTTGCAGTGGTCTTTGATTTTCCATCAGAGCCCTGCCAGTCTCTGGTGCTGGTGTGTGACTGTACCAGTCTTGTCCCTCATCTCACAGAAAACTGCAGTTGGTTGAAATTTCAAGTGTTTGGATTTTTTCTGAAAATGTTTATAGATAGAAATTATTATATATAACAGGGATGTAACAAGGTCTAAGATGTGCTGACTTCTTATTCTTGCCTCCCTATCGTGTGTTGGCTCACTTCACGGAGAGAAGCTCTGTTTATAGCAATCTTGAGTTGAACTCTTTTACAGCAGATCTATATTTGGGCATCTTTGCACATATCCTTGTGTCTAAAATGGGCACCATAATTCTTACCTTGTAGAGGAGTTCAAAGATTAGTTACTGTCTGTAAAGAGCTTTGAAAATGTCAAATCCTGTGTTTGCATATTTTCAGAGTATAATTAGAAGACAGTCAATTAATCAGCTTCCTGTAATTTAATACTTCAGAATTACTTGCTCTGTAGAAATTGTTTGTGTGAATGCTTTGGGGTAGATTTATCTTTTTTCCTTTTTATTTTTGCTAGATATATGATGGTGTTTGCTGAGGAACCCAGGCTTCACTCCCGCAGTGCACAGTGTAAGGATGCAATCTTCAAAAACCAGGCTCTTCATATAATTTCATTATTTACCTGCCTGCTCATTCTTTAAAATGAAGCTGCGTGTTTTCAGCACTGAGGATAATTTATTACCTAGCAGAATTTAACTTGGGCTCAGGAGGGTTTTTCATTACTTTCTATGTTAGGATTGATGAAGGAGGGTCTGTGTCTCATCTTGATCCTGTATGTTTGATGCAGGAGCTCTCTAGAGAGATTTTTCTGGTCCATATTACATAAGTAATCAGAATAGAAGGTTAAAAATGTTCCTTCTGGCCTTTAAAGTCTGATCTTTTAATTAAAGTACAGGGATGTCTGCTGCAGGGCAAACCAAATGCTAAGGTTTATGTCAGAATTGGTGTGGAGGAGCTGTGCAGCACTGCCAGGTTTCAGAGGAAAAGGCTGAGAGCTCTGGCTGCTGTTTGGACAAGGAGGGGAAGGCTGTCAGTACATGGAGAAAGGTTAAGGTTGTGGCAAATGGTGAACAAATGAGACACGGGGAAAAAAAAGAGCAAAACACAGAAAGTGTTGAGTCCTGAAAAATGTTTAATACTGCCGCTGATTACAGTACTCCCTTTGGTCTCTTTCTGTCTCTTTCCCCCATCTGTCCTTTCCGTGTCAGTTTGAACATCACATTTTTCTACTGATATAGCTGCATTCCTACTGATATAGCTCTATTTCTACTAATTTAGTTGTATCATGCTTAGTTATGTGGTAGGGCTATGGTCTTGGTTCAGCTGTGCCATACTTGAGGAGGGTCCAAACCTTGGACTGACTTTACTGTTCATTCCCTCCAGTTTGGCCCAAATGGAGGCTGCTGAGACCCTGAAAGGGAGGCAGGGACAAGGAGTGAGGGGCTGTGCTCCCAGCCTACCTGCTGGGTTAGGTCACCAGTAGGGAAAATGGGATTTCTGTGCTCCTCCTCATTTGCACTGCAAACTTTTCACTGCCATGGTCCCCACAGGTACCTGCCCATTTGTTGAACTCTCCACGGGAATGAGTGCGTCCTGAAATGGTCTCAAATTACCATTAAAACCAACACGTTCCAAGGAAGTGATTTTTCCTTTGCCAGCATAAGGAACATATTACAGAGAAACCAAAGACTGGGAGGGATCAGAGGCAATAAGTGGTGGGTAAAATTCAGGTGTTTTATTGTTAAGTGTGAACTGCAGCTCTGAGTGCTGTGTCCTTTTCCCGGTGCTTGGGAATCCTGGGAATGAGGTTGAGGACTTGCTGAGGTGAGCACAGGGGTAGCTGTGTACCCCATCAGGTCCTTGGAGCAGTTCTGTCTGTCTCTGGGCTTGGGAAGGTTGGGTTTGGCCGTGCTTTGCAGGAATTACTCTTCCCTTTTCAGGAATTCAGTCTGTGGAAGTATCCTGAGGGCACAGCTACTGCATCAGTCACCTGGGGAAATGAGATGCAGAGATGTATCAGTGCCAGTCCCAGGAGCCTTGGTTCACGTGGGAGAGGAGGCTGAGGGTGTGCAGGGAGGCAGCAGTGCTGGCAATGCTGTGAATGTTTACTAGTGACTGTGCTGTCATTGCAAGGCAGCTCTCAGGTCCCTGGGAAGCAAGTGGCTTGCGGTTTCTGGCAGGAAATTCCCACTGGACTGTGTCAAATGCACTTTGAAATGAAGGTACCAGTGTTCAGTTTATTATTAGTGAATAATTTAGCTGCACTTACTTGTTGTATCCATTCCTGTAGGTCTGACTTGTCAAAATTTCCTTTTATGTGGCAGAATTTTTCCCTATTGATAAACTGCTGCTGAAGTACGAATGGTCTGCATTGAAAATAGAGCAGATGGGGCCATATTAGCCTGATTCTCTCATCCATGAAAACAAATGCTATAACCATTGTAATTTGGTGTAATTTCGATGCAAGTCAACAAAGTTGCAGGAGAATTGAGGTCCTCAGTGACCTTTGTGTGTTCCTCGACTTCTGTTTTGCATGCAAGTTGGGTACGGTATTTTGTAATTGAGAGAGTAAGAGTTTTTAACACAGGGTGCATTTATGTGTAATCTCCCTAATCTGAAAACTGTTGATTGCATAATTAAATATAATTACCTCAGTTGTTCTTGGCCAGACCATATTTACAGGATGGCTCAGGAAGGCAGTTCACTGTCAGATGTCAGAATACATTTTATGGAGCAGATTGGCACTTGATTAATTCAATATTGGTTAAAGAAAGGAGACATCAAGCCCTCCCACCCGCCACCCAGTACAAGGTAGTTTGAATTTGTCCAAATTGAAACCTGGAGCAGATACTACAGCCCATCTCTCAATCTTCTCGGTATGGGAGATCCAAATCAGTACCTTCTAATTGCTCATGGCAGGTAAAAGTCCTATTCTCATTTACCTCTACATTTTTTTTCTCTGTAGTTCTGTTCAATATCAGATTTCTACCTATCAGGGATGGTGAAATAACACTATAATGATAAAAAATCCCTTAATCCCCAGATGTCACCAGAAAGAAACACAAAACCTGAAATACTCTGGTGTTTCTCTACCAGGTTTGCAAATTACTTCTTTATTTTTTTAAAGAATCAAACTCAAACCCAAAATCAGCAAGAAAAACCCCAGAAAATTTGTAAGAGCCAGCACTTCATGGAGTTACCAGTGCATCTCATTTATAATCAGGTGCAAAGCAATCTCAGGGCTGTAGAAGCCTCCCATGCCACCAAGGGAAGTTTTAATTAGCTCCTGTAGGACTATGAGAAAGGCTTCATTTGGGTGGACAAAAGGTCCATCTGCTCTAATTACGTGTCCCACATGGCAGCCATGAGGACATGCTGGGGAAGGCATCAATTTAATACTTATTTTACTTTTCCCTTCCCTCTCCTTTGCAATGACTTTCCAGTTATTTTCCGCTTCAGGACTGCTTGCATTCCAAATATGCGAATTCTGTGTGTTTGCTAGCCCAGAAATTCTTTACAGTGAGCTCTCTCTGCTCTCCCTGCACATCACTGCCACTGCATTTACCACTTCCTTTGTCACGGAGCAACACCAAACTATCACCAGTTCTGTGAAGGACCACTTTCTTCTGTTTGTTTTGAAGCTGTTTTCTCTGACCTTTGTTTAATAGATTTTTTATTTTTAATTGGGAAAGAAATAGACCTGTGTAACCCTATTCATCCACTTCATACAGCTCCCGGTTCTGCAGACTCCTGTTGTATTCCCAGAGATGTTCCTTCTGTAGAATTACAGAACAGTTTGGTTGGAAGGGACCTTTTAAGGGTTTCCTGGTCCAACCCCTCCCCGCAAAGGTCTGTGACATCTTCACCTTGATCAGGTGGGTCAGAGCCCTGTCCTTGAATGTCTCCAGGGATGGGGCAGCCACCTCCTCCTGGGCAGCCTGTGCCAGGGCCTCACCACCCTCATGGTAAAATACTCCTTCCTTGTATCCAGTCTCAATTGGCCTCCTTCAGTTTAAAACCGTCACCCCTTGTCCTTTTTTTGTACTGAAGAGTCCCAGATTAAATTTTTACTCATCCAGTTGGGACATACTCAAGCCTTTCCACATCTCTTCTACCTTTTCCTGAACCTCTCCCAGTTTATGTTGCCCTTTCTGTGTGAGAAGTCCAAAAGTACCCACAGTATTCAGAACGTTTCATAGTGTAACAGCCTTGTTCACTTTGTTATGTTTCTTTCCCAGTCGTCCCTGTGCTCTGATTTGTTTCTTCTGGCATTGCTGAGCATTGGGATGGTGTTTTCATGGAACTTTTCCTAGGATCTTGCCCCTGAGTGGTGGTACCAAGCACAAAGCCCATCCTTCCGCATGTGAAGCTGGGAATGTTTTTCCTCACAGGTGTCACTTTGCATTTGTGCACAATTAATTCCGTCTGCCATCTTGCTGTCCAGTAACTCAGGCCTGTTGCAGTTCTTAATAATAGATTCTCGTCATTACTATCCTAAATAATTTACAAACTCTGTCATTCTTTGTAATGCCTGTCGCAGTCCTCAACAGAATTCCCTGACGAAGTCCTTTGATGACTTTGTTCCATTGTAAGAACTGACAGATGGTCCAATATTCCAGCTCTGTTTCCTGGCTTTTGATCAGATTTTCTTTCTCCTTTTTTTTTCTTTTCATCTGTGGAGTGACGTTTTTCTTTTAAGTCCTAGGCGCTTAAGCATTTCCGTAAATATCTGTCAAAATAATTTTGAAAACCTTTTTGTTGCAATCCAAACACTTGTTGACCGTTCTGAGAGCTCCCCTGGGTTTACAGGAGATGCCATAGTTGTACAAAAACCGTCTTGACTCTTTCTGAGTACATTGTATTAATTCTGATGTCCACTAATCCTGTTCTCATTATAGCTTCTACTAATTGGTGTGATACAAGCATGAAATGTGTTGGCTCAGTAGATCTCCCTGGAAACTTTCAAATGAATTCTCAGTCCTGTCATTATTCCATTATCATGCTAATTTAACAACAATGGGCTGCGGATTTCCTGCCAGTAGTGGTGGCACAGCAAGTCCTAAGATGGGGGAATCTTTCCTGACAGAAGGGGAACACTCCCTTCCCACCAGCATGCTGCTGACAGAACCATGGAATAACAGAACAGTTTGGGTTGGAGGGACCTTAAAGCCCATCCAGTGCCACCCCCTGCCATGGCAGGGACACCTTCCACTGTCCCAGGGTGCTCCAAGCCCTAGTCCAGCCTGGCCTTGGGCACTGCCAGGGATCCAGGGGCAGCCACAGCTGCTCTGGGCACCCTGTGCCAGGGCCTCCCCACCCTCCCAGGGAACAATTCCTTCCCGATATCCCATCTAACCCTCCTCTCGTTGAAACCATTCTCCCTTGTCCTGACACTTCACATTGTTATAGTCTCTCTCTGTGAAGGATTGCTGCCTTCTCCCCCAAACATTTCCCTCACCTCCATACCCTCATCCTTGTCCACTTGTTCCCTTCTAGAGATGCTACCTTCTTCCCAGCATTTTCCCTTCTTTTCCTTCCCTTTCCCCAGGATCTGAGAAATACAGAGTACACATTTTGTTTTGTTTTTGAGAAGCTGGGCAAAATACTGTCGTAGAACGCATCTGAGAACTTCATGAGTTAATGTGTCCTTGAATAGCATAAGCTGCTTTGATTTAGACTGCAGTTTGCTGCTTTTCCTTCTGGGATTACTGAGGAGTTTTCAGTTGCTGCAGTGATTGTTCTCTTTTGCTCAGTCATTTACTTGCATTTCAGGTTGCACACAGGCTTCCAGATTCTGAAATAAAAATGTCTTTAGAAGTCAAGAACAAGAAATATTTTTAGCTTGTCATGTTAGATTTTAATTAATCACCTCTGCCACCTTTTTCAGCATCAAAGGTTTGCAACATGCCCTTGCTAACATCAGGTAGTGAATATAAACCTTAAATACATGGCAAATTATTAAGCTTCCTCATGCCTCACATTGGAGACAGGCTTTTGTTAAGGCTCTTAATGTTTTGGTAGCAGTCTTGGTACACAGACAAATTTTTCACCGTTGTTTTTCATCTCTGTTTTCCATTCTGATCAATATTGATGCCTGGAATTTTCTTTTTAACTTAGTCTCAATGTCCTAGCTTAAATAGTTAAACCAAGACTGCAATAAATTGGCAAAAAATTAGGAAATAGCACCTACCAAGAGCGTGGCAAAACTAAGTTTTAAAATTATAATTTTACAGTATATTATTATAGATTAGTTTTATGTTTATTAAGGAAAGCTTAGGGAAGAGCAGATCATGGGCAGGTTATCCGTTGCCACACACATGCTGTCCTAAAAGTAGTGTTTCTGTTACAGGGCATGTATCATTTGGGTTGATTTTTTTTTTGGTATGGGGTTTATTTGGGTTGGTTTTTGGATTTTGGTTTCTGTGGGCTTGTTTTGTGTGTGTGGTTTTTGCTTGTTTGTTTGATGGATTTTTCTGTAATCAGAACAATGATTTTTTCCCCTCTGAAGGGGAGCTCTGGAGCTTTTGCTGCCTGGTTGTGAACATGGCCATCACTTGGGTGGTTTTGTAAGGGCAGAGTTGTGTTGTGAGCTGCTGGGGAGCCCAGCTCTGGTGCAGGACTTCTTCCCCCAGAGTCTGAGCCTGGCTCCAGTCTTGTCTCTGCAGCAGGTGCCCATCAGCTCCTTCCTTATTCCTCCTTCCACTGCAGGGAGAAGCTGTGGTTAGCCCCAGGTACGAGTCAGGGCAGTAACACACAACAGTGCTCTTGAGACACCTGAATTCTTTCCTTGGCTGTCAGTCGTGCCTTCATGCCTGGGCAAGGTATCTGAAGCTTTCTCTCCTCTTTTTTCTGAAGCTTTACCTTGAAGAACTTTGCCAAAGGTGTTTTTATTCAAATGAAGCCTTGCCATTTCACTTGTGTGCACCTGAATACTGAAAAGACACCTTGAAATGAAATTACTGAATTTGTTTTATGTCAAAATACAGATTGTTCATATTACCTTCTATGAGTCCAGTGATTTTCGGAATAACCATAAACAACAAAATTGCCCAGCTGAACTTGAAACACAAATGCCTTCCTGCTATCCAACAGACATGATAATGAAGGTGATGAGGGTAATTGATGTAAATATGTGCTACAGTGCTTAAATATTTACTGTTTTCCCTTCAGGAAGCTCATAGTGTGTATGCAGAAGGGTGTTTTTTACCTGTACTGTGCTGCAGTGATGTGGAAGCTGAACTGTTTAGCATTGAATGGCAGTGCTAAAATTATATTGTCTCTGTGTAATTATATATACAGGCCCACTCACATACATCATTTACTGGAGAATGTAATAGTGCATCACAGATACCATCTTATTTTCTTGTAGTAAATTAGTTTCTTAAGTGAGCAACATTTATTTTGAATAGAGAATTCAAAGTTTACTTCGAGATTCTTTTTGGAGGCATGTTATGATGTTTTTCTTGCACTTTGCTTGCTTTAGAGTTGACTGTTTCTGGATAAATGAAGTGAGAGTTGATACTGATGCTTGAGTGCAACATGCCTGTTTGAGGGGGTGACAGATGTAGGTGATTTCAAAACAGATGTCTTCTGTAATTTAGCTTTAGTTGCCATTGGGTCCAGACCTACTGTAGTTGCCCTCTAAGTTTAAATGTATGCATTTTCTGGGTCTAACTGCGTGTTTCTAGCGTGCCTGTCACCATGGTAACTGCACACCTCTGAGTTTAAATTCTGCGACATGAGATCACTGCAAGTCTTGCTCTAAAGAGGTCTGGGTTGCTGTACTTCAGAAGTAGGGAGGGCTGTGATATTGTCTCTCCCTTTAACTTGAATCCCCACACAATGGGATTAAATCCAGTGCTTGTCTGCACTTGTGTCTTTATTCTAATTTTATATGTAACAGCTTTATGAAACGCAAATAACTTGTTACATAATATGCAGTGCTGAACAGTGTGATTTATCTTTAAATATGCTTTTTAAAATAGACTATTCCACTCTATAAACAGAGCACATTTGTGTGTAATCTTGCTGCACTTTTCACTGTGCTGTAGGTTATTTTCAACTGCAGTGTATTGTTGTAAAAGTTTTTATCTTTCACTGCTATGGAGAATCCTATGGACCTGATTAAATGTTTTTTTTTCTATTCATGGAATTCAGGTTTAAGTGATATGCTCTGTTGAAACCCCACAGGTTATAAGATTATCCTTTTACTCATTTATTAATCCTCATTTGGGCTCTGGAGTTGTTTTGTTTCTGAAACTTAACAGATCTGAGCCTGAACTTCCTTTACTTAAAGCCTGTTAAATGTGAATGCTGCTTCTGATTTGGCCTCGTTTCTGTCGTGTTTGTCTGCAATCCTGCAGTTCTGGTGGTCTTCTGCATGAAAAGTGTTTTGTGTACATGTAGTGATGTTTAGCAAATTAATACAATGCAAAAGTGAATAATTTCTCCTTATGGAATTCCTTTTTTTGTAGTCATGTTACCCAAAAGGAAGCCAAATGTGTGAATGCTCGAGTTTGGCTGTTAGAGCCCAGACAGGAATTTCTGTTCCCTGTGCACAGGTGTGGAGGTGCAAGAGGGATGGGGTAGTTCTAGGCAATGAGGAGAACGGAGTGATCCAGAGAAGTTCGGGCAGAATTACTCCTGGATGACCTCAGACCCAAACCCAGACGTTTTTGTCTTTGGGCAGGCCCCTCCCTGGTCCTGCTGCCTGTGAAACATCTGGATTTCTAAAGGGTGCATTTAAGGCACCTGTGGAAATTAGAGGTGTGTGTTTAGGTAGAATGTTTTCTGACCTGTTTATATCTGAGCTGGAAGAATTGTGTTTGCTACCCAGCTGTAAGTTAGTACACAAGCTATGCAAAATAAGGTTGTAAATAACCGTCCCTGTAAAATGGGAGCTAAGGTAGACAACTGGTGTCTCTCCCCTCCCGACTAGATAATACTGTTCATACTACGTTCTGAGAGTAGCAAAAACTTCCCTGAAAGTTCTGTGGAACACACCTGGGCAATGCCCTTCATGCAAGAAATGCCAATGAGAATATGACAGTTTTTGTGTGAATAGCATTTTCTTGTGAAAACAAAACATTGCTGCCATACAGTTCTGGGTGAGGCTTCTTGAAAGAGAGGCAAAAATGTTTTGGGAGTGTGATGGATGTCCCTGTTCTTCTGGGAGGGTGGGGAATAAGCTGGAGCCAGTGCACAATCTGCATTCTCTGGAGGAGGAGGTGGTGATTCCAGGCTTGGTGCCCCATGCTGGCTTGTGAGGACACTTACAGGCGAAAAAATGTGAGAGAGAAGATCTGCAGACACCCCAGTGTAGTTCTGTTATTGTACTTGGCTGTAGGAGCTCTTTAGGGAATTGTATTTTGTTGTCTTGTGTGTGGAAGTTTAAGAACAATGACTTAACAATAAGTAGATGAAAGCTATTACCTTGATTCACAGGGGAATATTTTCAGGGTAGTTTCAACTCCAATCCAGGTTTCAAGACTAAAAACACATCTTCCTTGGGCTGACAGCACTTTGGGCTGAGTATAGAAAGTATTTTGGTGGGTTTTTTTTGCTGGATGGGACGTTTCTTGTGTTTTGTACTTTTTGTTTGGTTGGTGTTTTGTTTGTTTTTTGAATTTTATGCAACTTTTTCATTTAAGAGTTTCTTAACCTTTTTTTTCCTTTGTTCTAATTTGCAGCATTACTTTACTGTTCTCTTTGGCCATGAGGGGCAGAAGCCACTGGAGCTGCGTTGTGAGGATGAGGTTGATGGAGATGAGTGGGTAGAAGCTATTCACCAAGCGAGGTATGAAACTCGGTTTGTGACCCTCTGATCCATTTTATTACAGATAAATGGATAATACTTGGAAAATCCGAACCCACCTTCCAAACAGAAATAAATGTTAGCATGTGTTAGTTGCGTGTTGTTTGCAATTCGTGAGTATGTTATAGGAAAAAACCACCTTTTACACTCAATGCTTATTTCACTGTCTTTTATCTTTCATAAGCAATTGTGCTGCAGTTAAAGTTACTTCAGGAAGAACATGATTTTATTAGAAACAAGCTCTAGGATTAGTACTCTGTTAGAGACAAGTGTGTCATATGAATGAGGAAATTAATGATATGACAGATGAATAAATGAGTTTTTCCTTAAAAACTCTTACAGAGAAAGAGGAGGTCAAACCATTAAGATGATAAAGTGTGACAAATAAAATTTTGACTTCGAAACTGAAGTTCTGAATCACCTGAACCACAGTTTTGTGAAAAGAGATGTGGTAGGACCTCCAGCCATGCGGTGGTCTTTGCCTGAGGAGAGGTCTGCGGGGCGAGTGGTCATGGTTTAGGTGTAATCTAAATGAAAATCGTCTCCCTGGAGGCTCGTGGAATGGTGTGCGGAGGCAAAGCCGCTGCTGAAATGCACTTTCTGCAGCCTCCTCCTATCCACACTCACCTCAGCTAATCTGCACTGCCATGGTAACGCACAAGGAACCAGGCAGCTCCAGAATTGCTTAGGACATGAGCCATGTAAACACAAGTGATTCTGCTTTAGAACTAAAATTGAACACGAGCAGCTAGTAGTTTTTAATTTAGAGCTTGTGAAATGAGGCCCTGGGGCTGCAGGTCTTGTGCTGCCTGGGCATCCAGCTTTGGGATCTGCGTTCCCCTCTTGGTGCTGGTACCTACTGAGCTGGACCTTGTCCTCTCCCAGGAGAGCCCCTGCTGGGTGGGCAGTGGTGAAGCACTTTTTGCCTGGTGCCCTCTGGGTGAGCACATTATCCCATGCCTCGGGGGTCCCTGGGGCTTGGAGCTCAGCCTGTGCCCCGTGTGTGACAGCCACAGCCCTGTGCTGCTGCGGGGGAGCAGAGCAGGGACAGCCTCCTTGTCAGTGGTCTGGGACAGCTTCTTCTGTGCAGTACAGCTGACAGGGAGCGAAGGAAGGAGCAGGGCTTTTGCCTCGTGGTGATGGCATTCAGGGACAGCAGCATCCTGGGGTTCCCTCTTTGCAGCATGAGTTTGGTTTTACCACAACCTCCTGACAGGAGGGGGCAGCTGGGGGGGTCGGGCTCTGCTCCCAGGGAACAGGGACAGGAGGAGAGGGAACGGCCTCAGGCTGGGCCAGGGCAGGCTCAGGGTGGACATCAGCAGGAATTTCCCCATGGAAAGGGTGCTCAGGCCTCGGCAGGGGCTGCCCAGGGAGGGTTGGAGTGCCCATCCCTGGAGGTGCCCTGGAGGTGGCACTCAGTGCCCTGGGCTGGGGACAAGGTGGGCATTGGGCACAGCTTGGACTCCAGGGGCTGGGAGGGATTTTCCAACCTCTAGGATTCTGGAATTCTGGGATTCTTGTCCACTGCCTGGTGTAAAAGGTGTGTAAGCAAGAAGAGGTTCCTAACACAAGGTAAACTTTTTCTTCTGTTAATTCAGTCTGTAAATGTGTCACACATGAATTTTCAGGGTAGTAACTGACACAAAATCAAGCCAATGATAAACAACACACAGCTGAAAATATTGAGAGCTCGCAAAGAAGTTGGTTGTGACATTCAGGGTCTGACTTTTGACTCCACCAGGAAGTTGTCATGGCAGCCGTTAGAGGACAGCTGGGTCTCTGAGGTAACTAAGATCAGTATTTTTATCTCCGTCCCTTTTGCTGTTTGACTGTTTCCCCTTTATTTGGGCCTACCTCCTGATGATGTTGAGCTGTGGACACCTTTGTGAGGGACATGGTCCTATGTCATTTGGGGGATTTTCTTATTCACCTTTTCTGCACAGGTATCTAATTTTCTCGGGGAAGTTTTCCAGGGATATGGACACGGCTTTCTTGTGTTTTCTTGAACAAAATTCCTACAAATGACACAAAAATTTCTAAAATTTAGTTGGCAAGCATGGAGTGCCATTCCCTATTGTGGTTACCTCCTTGCTCTGACGATTTTCTACTTCACTGGGAGCTGCTTTTGTTTGTTTTACATTGTGTCGAGCAGAACAACTTGAAGTTTCTGATTTGTTACTAAACCATTGGGTCTTTTGCTGAAGATACGTAAAAAGAAGCTACAGTAATAGTATTAGACTGTTGTGTAAGATTTTCCTTGCCAAGGTAATTAAACAAAATAGCACAGATTTTCTTGGGATTGAATTTTGCCTGTGTCATGATCTAGACCTTTTCCCTTGAGTTTATCTGTATTTTTGACAAATGAGAGAAATTTTGGCAACTTCTTCAGTGTCACTGTTCATTTGAGTCTAACTGAAGACATCTCTGGCCCTTCTCTCAGGTTTTTGTTATGCATTGCTGAATGACATTTTATCTAGCTCTTTAAAGATACTTGTTTGTGCTATCTCAGGTGTCTTATTTACAAATTGCAGGAGACATTGAGAAGATTTCTACTACTCTTAAACCGAAAATAGACCTGGGAACATCTTGTTCTGTGTGAATATACTGGCATTTGAGAAATATTTAATTGCTTTCCAGAGGGTCTTATCCTCATGAGGAGCTGTGGTAATCCATGTGTTAGCTGAGACAATGCAATTGAGGTAGTTGAGGTTTTATGTTTTCTTAGATTGACATATAGAAAATCTAATTAATCTGATTTTGGACTGCTTTTCATGATTTTTTTTTTTTTTTGCCAAGTACATGTTTGTAGCTGTCAAAATTTCTTCCATATTTATTTACTTTTTAAGTTACAAACAGAGTATTGAAAAAAGGATGCTTCAATCTCAGTGCACCCCATGGCCCACTCTAGGTAAATAAGTAATTTATTTGGATGCCAGTACATAAATAAAGGATTTTTTTCTGCTGTGACATTGTTTCTGTCCATAGTGCCCTCTCCTCACATGGGGGATTGTTTGGCTTTTGAGCTGGAACTGGGATGTTTAATCCAGTGTATTTCAATGGGACCTCATTATCAGTTCCACATCTGTACTTAACTTTTCTTCTCCTTCCATTTTATTTGAATTTTCAGTATTTCGGTTTCTCAGTAATATCCAAGGTGGCAGAGCGTGGTTTGCTTCTTCGGAGCTACATTTTTGGGCAGGAGGATTTATGCCTGGCAAGTCCTAATTCCTTTGTCAGTGACTGCATCTGGAAGTCCTGTTTTTGGTTTTGTTCCAGAACTTGTTCTCTTATGAAAAAATCTGTTTCACCCTCAATACACTGAGGTGTACTTATCATCCTCTCGCAAATTCTTCTACATTTCAAGGGTTTTTTTTGCATTTAGCTCAAAAACTTCCATCCTTTTTTTTTTGTTTCATATGGATGCAGTATTAATAAAATTTATTGGACTTCTCTACTTGAACTTATTCCAAAGTCTTAAATTTACCAGGTGTGGAAATGAAAACCCTTCTTTCATGCAGGCACAAGTGTGAACTTAATTGGGAAACTGATTTGAAAAGGAATTATGCTTTCTTTATTTATTGCCAGCTTAGTTTTAATCCATCTCATTCCTCCAGGTCTGTTCACTGCACAGGTGATGTGGGAGAAGAGCAGGGAGGAAAATGGGAATGCTTCTTTCATCTGGGTCACTGTTCAAGGTGTGCGAGGAACTACTGCCCTCTAACTGGCAATTTAAAATTAAAAACAAACAGAAGAAAAAAGGCTTTCTCTCAGATTTGTAGGCACACTTTACTGTGTATTTTACACAGCATTTTGCAGGTGGTTGTAAGCTCAGTGTGGCAGCTCAGAGCTGCCTTGTACTGATGCTTTGCTCAGTGAAGCTTTATTAGCTGTGGCCTGGTGCTTTAATAACCATGATTTTGTGGTTTCTGGTGGGCTGGCAGTGAGGCAGAGGGGTACCTCCAGTACATACACACAGGATGGGCCCTCAGGAAATAACTGAGCTGTGCAGGCTGTCCAGGAGCTGCTCCTGGACCCTCCATCCCCAGCTGCTGCAGGTGCCCGTGCTGCTCTTGGCTCCAGCGGGGCACACACAGGTCTGCAGTCATTTCTCAGCCAACCACCCAACCTCATGGTGTTCCCAGAAGATGGGTGGGCTCTCTGGTGCCCTCCAGAAGCCAAATCAAGAGTCTCTGTTGACCCAACCCGGCCTTGGTGCACTCCCAGTGCTTGGCTCACCCAGCTCGGCCGTGGCTAGTGGTCACACACCCAGGCCAGGCTCGCACCTCCCACCTCTCCAGTGTGGTGCTGGCATTGCAGGGACATGTGGCCTTTTGGTCCGAGCTCCAGAAAGTGGCACTGAGAGCTCCATGGATGCACAGATGGAGTCCCCTCACCAAGGAAAGGAGTGAGAAGTGGGGTTTGATGAGAAGGCAGGACGGGTAGCGGTGATGATGTGTGGATCACGGCCAGACAAGTGGATTGATCAGTCTGGTTACATGTGATCCTTTATCCCCTTGTATCCCCTTATCTCTGTGTTTTCCAAAGCTTGCTGCTCCTCAGACCTCTTCCATGCCCCGTTTCCCTGCCTTTGGTTCTTGCACTTCCATAAGAAGCATTGTACAATCCCAAAATGCTCTTGCCTGTATCCCATAGAAAGTTTCACACTCCTGTGTTTGGTGGCTCTTCTCAGCCTGAGAGGAGATGGGGAGAGCCTTTCCATGGGCTCTGGGTACACCTCATGGCAGCCTTTCATGCACTTTCCTTTTAAAGGGGGCTTATGAAAAAGAGGGAGAATGATGTTTTACATGGGCAGATAGCAAGAGGATGAGGGGCAATAGTATTAAACTAAAAGAGGGAGTTAAAATTGGTATTAGGGAGGGATTTTTCCCTGTGAGGGTGGGCAGGCCCTGGCACAGGGTGCCCAGAGCAGCTGTGGCTGCCCCTGGATCTCTGGCAGTGCCCAAGGCCAGGCTGGACATTGGGGCTTGGAGCAGCCTGGGACAGTGGAAGGTGTCCCTGCCCATGGCAGGGGTGGCACTGGGTGGGCTTTAATGTCCCTTCAACCCAACCCATGCTGTGATTCTGTGATTCATGGGTGCTCATGCTTTGAGTTCCGTCTCACTTTTGCACAGAGGGGTGAGGCACCATTCTCCTCCAGTTTGTTTGTGGATGAATTCCTATGGTCAGATTATTTTCCTGGCTGAAGTGCCAGGACCATGGGAACAGCTGGTTTTGGTGTGAGTTGTGAGTCTGAGGGGTGACACACTGGCTGATGAGACGTGCCTTCAGCACAATCTCCATCCCACACAAGAGGGTAGTGTTCCTTGCTCGCACACCCATGCTCCTGCGTGAGCCATTCCCCACGGACATGGTTTGGGTGTCCTGGTTGTTGGGCTCACCCTTCCAAAGGCTCTTTAATCCAGCTGGTGTTTCTCCCTCAGTTAGAAGGATCACGTAGGAAAACTCGTTTGGGGTGTGGAGTTCTCATGGTGCCCTGTGGCCCTGGCAGCCACCGGATCCCTCGGAGCCCTGGATCACACAGGACGTCATTAAGGGCGCTGGTTTCTGTGCACTGATGCTCTCCCAAGGCACCTTACTTAGAGTCACAGGGATGGATTGGTTAAGTTCTACTGCAGCTTTTACTGTTCCCATCCCTGCTGTGGCTGTGACTGTGCCATCAGGCTTTAAAACCTGTCTGGAGGCTGTTTCTCCTCTATTAGGGAGTCCTACAGCTGCTCGAGGTGGGTGTGGGAACAGATGCAGGCAATTTCTTCTGCCTTCCAGACAGCCAGAGCCTGGTTTTCATAACGAGTTAATTAGGTTGTGCATTCTGCTTTTCAAGAGGGTGATTTGATGTGGCTGGACCCAATGCCTGGTTCTTCCAGCAGCCTGAGCAGCTTTAGTGCAATTACCAGGGAGTGCTACAATGAACCATAACTCTGGTCTCAGTTCAGGACAAAACTCAAATGTATTGGCTGGTAGCACTACTGGAACTTCTAATCCTGGCTTGCTGCCAGCGCAAGGAGACTTTAATAATGAGGCTGTGGTTAAACTTTCTCCAGTTTTCCTACTTTGTCTGAGCATGTCAGCCTAAATGGTGCAGCAGTTTTTCTCAGGACTTGATTAATTTCTTCCTCCCTCCATGTGGTAGATGGTGGTCAATCAGAGCTTCTTGAAATACCTGGTTTGAGCCCTGTCTCTACAGATGATGTTAGTAAATAGGTTCAGCCTCAGCTTTCAGGATGTTTTGTCTATACTACACATTACAGAATCACTTCTCTCAATAAAATATTAATACAAATTCATGTAAACGCTGGTTTGCAGCAGTTGTTCGTTTCTATTAAATGAGACCCCAGACAGAGAACCAGATCTAGGCTGGCTGCTTACAAGTTGTTTTATATATTTCTTGTGTTCCTTTGACATCTGAACATTTTGGTACAATTTTCTCTGACAAGGATTTTTTATACATGTGTGTTCATGTCAGTATCAAAGTCCTGTCCTCCTGTAAGGCTCCTGGGATTACTCTAGGTATTCAAGTTAACGCATTTGGACATCGTGATCTCTACTCAGGCATGCAGAGAGATGGATGGAAAGGGCTATCGGAAGTACATGAAGTTTATGCCAAAAGCCTCTGATTTTTCCTTTCCCAGGAGTAGTTTTGAGAAGGAAAATGGATTTAACCTATTCTAAGTTCGTGTAGGTGTACACAGACTTTTTAAATTAACTCTCCTTCATACTACTCATGGTGGGAGTGAAGGAGATGTTGTTTGGTTTCAGGCTGAGCCTGACATTTTAGACAACCAAAGCCACCCTGGTGAATTGCTCTAAGAACATCTCAAAAGAACAAAAACTTCAGTCTTCCAGAGCAAAGTTTCTTGTTCCCCAGTAAAACAAAGCTGTGGAAGTCCAGCTTAAGGCATTTAAAGAATCTGAAAAATATACATAAAGTTTCTTCCCATAAAAGAAGAAACAAAGAAGTGAAAGAAAAGCACTGTATGTAACAACATCTTGGGTCCTACGTCAGCAGTTAATGCTTTGTGAGTCTGCATCCTATTTTCCTACTGTTTTCCTCAGTTTGAATAAAACCAAAGCCAAACACATCACATTCCATATTGGAAACAATTGGTAGCAAAACTTTAAGAACATTTTGAAAAGGATAAATAGAAAAAGAGGGCATTTCACCTGTCTGGATTTGGTTTTAGGTAGGAAAGACTATTTATATTACATGTAAATCAAAGAAAGCATTTTATTATGCATGTTGCATATATTTTTTCATCATAACATTATAAAACAATTAGTGCTAACTGTGTTTTTAACTCAGACACTCTTTAGATTGTACAAATGCCTTTTTAGGGTGCAAAGAGATGAAGTACTCTGGTCTCTGAAAAAAACCCCAGAATTCTTGCAAAACAGAACAAATTATTATTGAAAACTTATAAAGAACTAATCTCATACTTCATTGCTGTTATTGCACAGCTGAATGATAGGTGAATTGCTTCATGACAGATTTATTTATTTATGTTTTTTACTTCTTGGAAGAGGTGCCCTGACCTTCCTTTTTCCAGTATATTGATTACTTCTGCAGTAGTCAAAATATAACAGTAAATGTAATAGAATTAAATTAACTTCTTATTCTTTTATAATCTGTACAAGGAGGAAAAACTTTTACTTTATGATAGCAGTGGGAACTTATTCTAATTATTTTAAATCTAAGCTTGTTTTCCAGGTTAGGTGTTGAATTCAATAGCTGTACTTAATATTGGCCCCCTCCAGTGTGTAAGTGCACTAACACTGATTGAAATACAGGTAAATATTTACAGAAAAACCACACTATAGAGGATGCACATTATTGCAATTTTAAAAGCTTCACAGTATTTAATAGCAAATGTTCATTGTTTTATGAGTGCTATAACAAGTGGGAAGAAATTTAAAAGAAAGAGATTTGCAGTCCAAAAATCCTTATGTTAAATCCTGTGGTCAAACTCAACAGTGGAAAAAAGATGTGATATAAAATAGTGAGGGATCCCTTGTCAAAGATTTTGGGCCTCCATTCTGCTGTATTTTGTTTGGTCTTTATCTTGTAAATTTATGCAACTCTCAGAGGAACAACCTTCCTGAAACCTGGGGAAGAGGCAGCAAAGTGTTTTGATTTTGTTGCTTCAGGGTCAGACTGGTGAAGATGCTGCATAGGGAGAAACTGATTTCTCCTCTGCCTGAAGCTGAGAAGCACTGCTGACATGGTGCTCTGATTGTGGCATCTAATTGCACTAGGGATGTTGTCACTTTTCAGGAAAAAGCTGCCCAAGAACTAAAAGAAAGACTGATGCCACAGTTCCTGATACTGATTAGATTAAAGACATTTACATCAGTAATCTTAAAATGGCCTAAAGAATAAAACATGTGTTAGCACACTAAAATGACAGTTTTGATGGGAATTCTTCCATAAAGAAATCTAGCAGATGGAGAGCATTAGTTCTGATGAAGTGCTACATGCTCCCCCAAGTCCTCCCAAAGATGAGAAAAAAATCAAAACCTTAAAATAAATAAACCAAATTGTATTTATAGAATTCTTGGGCTTAGCATGAGGATTAGAAGCTCATAAAAAGTGCAGTTATCTTGCTCTCAGTAACTGGATACTGTGAAACTGGGTACTGTAGCACCTGTGTCTAAAAAGGATATTAAACTCTCACAGTTTGGATGATTTGGTGGTTATGATTTGGGTGGTTTATGATCAGGCTGTATGTTCAAACATGGCTTTGCAGCCTTCTTGTCACTGGGGCTGTGTTTATCTGTCCATGTCTCATGAGGGGGGATGAAGACCGATATCTGTCTGGTTTTACTGACCTAAGCTTTCCCTGCCAGCTACTCGGACATCCTGATTGAGCGGGAGGTGCTTATGCAGAAGTACATCCACCTGGTGCAGATAGTGGAGACCGAGAAGGTCGCGGCCAACCAGCTCCGGCACCAGCTGGAGGACCAGGACACGGAGATCGAGAGGCTGAAGTCAGAGGTGTGTTCCAGACCCACCAGGCAATCACTGGGTTGTAGCATTTTGCTGTATGCATTGCAGTGGTGTTCAATATTTCTGTAGTATACCATGAAAATGGCAGAACCCAGTCAGGTCAATAGGTAATGGTCCCCCAGTGACTCCTTGGATAAATAATTTTCTTAGAAATATTGGGGCCTGTTAAGTTGATTGGATTACTTTTCCTGTTAGAGGGTTTAGGATGACACATTGCTTTGCAGAATGGGTGCCACTGATGGCATTATTTCCTCCCTGCCTTCACATTTGAATTTGATCCCAGCACAGGGCCTTTGGTCTTGATGGTGTTAAGAACTATTCCAAACTGCTCTGATTCATGGGATGCTGTTAAAAACCTTGTTGCAGCCCTGAGCTGATAAAGCCCAAAAGGCACAGTTGGTGTTGGGGGGAGAACCTGCTCGTGCCAGGTTCCCCTTCCAGCTGGACAGAGATCTGTAATGGCCTGAAGAGAAGTGCTCCAGTCCCTGTCACCAAACGTGTGCTGGTCATTCTGTGCCCCTTCCACGGGCTGGGGAAAGGGGAAATTACTGTTCTGTTAGTTCTCCAGCTAAGGGTTTCATTAGCTCAAGGAAGCATTTAATGAATGTTTGGTTTTCAGATTGTAGCGCTGAATAAAACAAAGGAAAAAATGCGACCTTATCAAGGCAACCAGGAAGATGAAGATCCAGATATTAAAAAAATTAAGAAGGTAAGCATGAAGTCTTTTGTGCTTAAAGGGAGAAAAGTGGGATAAGGGGTGTACTTCTGTATTTTACTCTGCCTAGTTTTATTTATTTTTTTTTAAGTACAGTCAAATAGCAAGTCTTCGTTTGCCCAGCCCCTTCTTAAACCTCTTTAATTATATATATTTTAGTGCCACATTTTATCCCATGATGTATTTGCCTAATATCCTTTATGGAATGTGTCTAGTTTCTGTCTTTTCCTGGGGTGTGCAGTCTGAGCCAGGGTCAGCACTGAGCTGGTAACTTGGTGTGAGCTTTCCTTTAACCATTGTTGTAGAAGCTGGAAATGCCTCTTTTAGGAGCAAGAAAGGTTTCGATCTGTGTGTAAATCACTGCATTCTTCACCTTGGTAATTTTGACAGTTGGGCACCTTTTTTTCCAAGTTATTTTTTCAGAGTAGACTGATAGTGAAATTTTGCACTTCTCTTTCAAGATGAATGATCTTCACATCAAGATCAGGGCACAAACAGAATGAAATTTCCTGTGACCAGATGTAGACCTCTTCTGTAATGTTTGATCCACTTTCAACTTCAATAGATATTGTGCTTAGTGAGATTTTCCCATGACATAGAGGTGCTTTTTAAGAATGCCAAAAATCTGTCTTTTTTAATAACATATTTGTTGCCTCGGTGTCTGATACCAAGCAATATATTGACACATAGCTTTAAATACACATGCCAAGCGTTATCTGTTCAAAATGGAAAGCAAAGTGAGTTTAAGAAATTATTTAAGAATTCTGCCAAAAATGATATTGAGTCTGTGTTGGAATGTGTTACCTGGAAGTATTGCAGGATACCTTTGGGGTATAAGAGAAATGCATGAGGGGAGGAAGAAGGAACTGCACACCCTCGTTCTGCTCATGGGAAGGGGACTCAAGCTTGCAGTGAAAGATTCCTTTGTATGTATGCCATGTCTTTACAGTCTGTTTCCTGGCAACAATTATGACCCTTAACAAATGGAAATGTAAAAAATATTTAATTACAGGACAATTATATATCAATAAGTGAACATTTTTATTTTTAAGCAAAGACTTTTAATTTTGAAGGTTATTTCTACAGCGAAGAGTTTATGATAACTCATGTAATGTGTTTTTTTTCTTATTTTCTTTTTCTGCTTGATCCCTTTATAGGTTCAGAGCTTTATGCGGGGCTGGTTATGCAGAAGAAAATGGAAAACTATTGTCCAAGATTATATTTGTTCTCCTCATGCAGAGAGCATGAGGAAGAGGAACCAGATAGTTTTCAACATGGTGGAGGCTGAGTCTGAGTATGTGCACCAGCTTTATGTCCTGGTGAACTGTTTCCTGCGGCCCCTGAGGATGGCAGCGAGCTCCAAGAAGCCACCCATCAGTCACGATGACGTCAGTAGCATTTTCCTCAACAGGTATGGGGGTTTTATTTGGGTTGTGTTTTTTTGGTTTGGGGTTCTTTTTGTGGCTTTTTATTTAGGGTTTTTTTGTGGGGTTCCCTGGCTGCTTCTCCCCATTCTGGTTCAGCTGCCAGTAGAGAGGCCTGGCCCTTGTTCTGGCTGCTGCAGGTGCTGTCACTGAGCCAGACCACATTTCCAGGGCTGAAAGGCAAAGGTGCTGCAGGTGATGCTGTTTGAAACCAGCGCGACCTCTTTACCTTCCTACATTCTGTGTCTTCCTCTGCCAGAGGAAAAAAAAGGACAGATGGTGCCTCTTGAGGCAGTTCTCATAGTTTCTTGTCACCTTTCCTGTTTCTTTTTTCTCTTAAGAGAGCAAAACTGGACTTAGTGGCCTCATATGATCCCAATAAGACCCTGAGGATGAGTACGTCAAAGCTTCTATTTTCTGTTGTCCTGCCTAAGGAGTCTCCTTCCCTCTCACTTGTCTTTTCATATCCTGCAAAAAAGAAATTGTTCTTTTATTAGGCATCCGAGTACTGTTGTAATGAGCATGTTCAAGTAACCCAGGAGGCATCTAACATTAGATACAGGGTTGGGATTGCATCCAAGTCTGCCCCAAACTTCTAAGAAATAGAATCTGTTCTTGAGTCATGAGGCAGGTTTCCTTTTCCTTGTTAGAATATGAATATAATGTTAGAATATTTCTACACCAAATACTGTGTGTTTTTTAGAAGCACTGAGCTAGTATTTTTAAACAATGCAATGAAAGGAAGCACTTATTTCCATAACAATAACTGTCTTCTGATTTTTTCTAGAAAAGTGCAAAAGAGGAAGAGTTGTTTCTCTGTGATTTATTAATCAGAAAATAAAACCAGAATTGTCTTTTTGTTTGTTTAAATACTTGTTTTTCAGTGAAACAATCATGTTTCTTCATGAGATATTTCACCAGGGCTTAAAAGCAAGAATAGCTAACTGGCCTACCTTAATTCTAGGTAAGTTACTTTATTTTCTGTAGGGGTGTTAGTTTCATATTTGTTTTTGAAAATTCAGCAGAGATTTTTTCTTTTTAAAGACACGAGTTCTTGAAAGTCCTTTTTGAGGGAATGCATTTGCAGAATTAAAACCACAAGATCAGGTGTAGTGGGAATCCCATGTGGGCAGTAATGACCTGTGTATGAGAATTGGTCTGCCCTAAGAATTGATTAGACTTGTATTTTCGGTAGTATTGTCTGACCATTAGATAATCAGAACAACCATCATTGGGCAGGTGAAAGAGCTATGTTTAATGTTTCTAAATTGTCACTATATTGAACACAGAACTGATTATAGTAATTCCTTCCAGAGAACACACTACTTTCTTTAAAAATGTATTTCAATAGATGGGTAGCTGGGGGAAAAAAAAAGTCATTTCTCTGCTTTTTCTAGCTGACTTATTTGACATTCTGCTGCCAATGCTGAACATATATCAAGAATTTGTTCGGAATCATCAATATAGCCTACAAGTACTGGCAAACTGTAAGCAAAACAGAGATTTTGACAAACTCTTGAAGCAATACGAAGCCAACCCAGCATGTGAGGGCCGAATGCTGGAAACTTTCCTTACCTACCCCATGTTTCAGGTAGTCCCTGTGTATTTTTTGTGTATATTTGGTTTTACTTTTCATTTTATGTTACTGATATTGTAATCGATTGAAGGCTCTTCTTGCTTAACTAGAAACACACTCCTGCAAATTAGTTTAGTTTAATTTATTTTGTTGTTACACCAAAACTCTGCCTGCAGAGATCTCTTCCCCAGCTATGCTGCCTCATCTTTGTTCAGAGTCTTACCAATGTTGAAGGGGAGTGTGGGATGAGGATAGCACCAAGGAAAATTGTCACGGAGCAGTTCCTTGACTTGGGACCTCTGATTATGAAGTCCAGAGAGAGATGACATACAGCAAGCTAGAGCAGCCATGAGCATCTTACTAGGAATACATTTTGTATCTTTCTCCCCACTTCATTCTCGAGTGACTTGGTCTTTAGAAAATGAAAAATAAACTGCAAAAGTTTTGAAAACTGTACTTACCTTCCTGATATTTTACTGTGATCTGCCTGGATTAGACATTTGCAGCTGTTTTAAGATGTCTGTCAAGCACTGGCCTGATAATTTTGTGTCTTTTTCATTTAACCTGACATTTTACTCATCAGAAGAATAGTGAACCCCCTCAGTGTGTTCAGTTATTGGCAACCCAGACGGAGAAAAAAATTTAAAAAGGGGTATCAGTGACACATGTTAGTGCTAGTTATTCATATTAGCCCAAGGAGACATTAGCACCTGCAACAGTACTTTTTTAATTTCTGAGGTGATATATTTTAAAGTTTTTATGGGTTTGGGGTTTTTTTGGTTTGAGTTGAAACCAGGTCAAGGGAGGGGAAGAGATAGTCCTGTTCCTGTGTGATGAGAAATGTTATTATGTCATTGCTGTTGACTTTCCACTTGAGCATAATGTTGCCTCCCCTCCTACATAATTCTTGTTGTGTCAGACAAGTTATGCTGCACCATGACTTGGTTCTGGTTAAAAGCTCTGAAGGGTCCTTCTTACTGTGGTTAAAAGCTCTGAAGGGTCCCTGTTACCCTGTAGCCTTTTATAGTCAAATCCTGGATGTTCTCCTTTTGTGCAATGTGAATTTTATCTGAATGCAGACAGGTCACCTGGTATTTTCAATGTCAAAAGAAATTAACATGCTCATAATCTATTAAAATTAAGGGAAGGTATATATGGATTTACTGATATTATCCCTTATTTGTTTCAAGATTCCCAGATACATTATAACACTTCATGAACTTTTGGCTCACACACCACACGAACACGTTGAGAGAAAAAGCCTTGAGTTTGCTAAATCTAAACTAGAAGAACTTTCAAGGTAAGATTTTTCTACCTTACGTCTGATAATTTGGAATTAAAGGTTTTGAAAAGAAAAACCTGTTTTTCTTTATTTTTTTTTGGTTTTTCTCCTTTAAAAAGACATGTATTCTAAAGAAAAGGATCAAACCTAAAACAGAAGATAATGAAAAATAACAAAAATATCCCAGTGTAATATTTTGTCTCTTCTATTTATTTTTTTTTCTTTGGCAAACCTAAATCTACAAGTGTCTCCTTGTATTTTGGTTAGGGGAGAATCGAAATCACTATAGAAACCACCTACTTCTGGGTTATGAACAGAACAGTTTTCTTTACATAGAGATTTTTTCTTCTTTACTTAAAGAGAGAAGGGCATTTTAAATAATCAGGATCTTGGAAAGTACTTAGTTCTCTATCTGTGTTATAGTTTTTGCATGCTGATGTGAAAACTGACTTTCATATATGCTTCAAATAATGCCAGCAAAGCAGGAACTAAAGATATATTCTGAGAACTGATGCTCCCTGTGGAAACCTGAAAAATTAAGCTCTTCCCTGAACCTCCAGACCTTTCTCAGATGTTCCTCTCATCAGCCCAGTGAGAAATGTGGTTCTCTCTGGGAAACTGAGTTTTCTGCTGTGAACAAAGAGACCACGAGTGAACTCCAGGATATAAATATTCAGTGTCTAGAGTATTCACTAAAGATGTGCTTGGACAATATTTAGTTGTAAAAGATCTGCACAAGCAGATAAATCAGCTTTGGGTTGGCTTCATCTCATAAGTCAGAGTTGATAGCTGATCCAATTGATTCATCACTGAACATTCAGAATTGGAGTCTGGGACTGACTGATCCTCTCTGCTCATAAAGTCAGTATAGACCATAAATATAAAATAAAGTGACTCATTTCCATCCCTTTAATGTAGTTCTGAGGGAGGAGGAGATTCCAGAAAGTGTAGTCCTCTTCCAGTTTAGGAAAATATCATTACAAGATGATGTAAACTCCTGGGTTGGTTTCAGCATTGAAAAAAAAAACAAACCTGTATTTTTCTCTGTGAGGGGAGGATGCCCATGAAAAAAAACAGTAAGAGAAAGTAAATGATGAAGTGTCAAGGCTGTGGTTTTTGAGGGAGAGAAGAAAAAGGAAAGGAAAAAGGAAAGGAAAAAGGAAAGGAAAGGAAAAAGGAAAGGAAAGGGAAAAGGAAAGGAAAGGAAAAAGGAAAGGAAAAAGGAAAGGAAAGGGAAAAGGAAAGGAA
>VWZW01007942.1:285565-302626 GCA_013397115.1 Edolisoma coerulescens | reverse complement strand
GAAGAAACCTAAAAATAAAGGAAGAAATGAGAGGGAGAAAGCATCAAGAGGAAGGAAAGAGGGAGGGAAGGAAGGAAGGAGGGAAAGAAGGAAGGAAGGAAGGAATCAATACATTGAGATGTAAAGATGAAGCAGGCACAGAGTGGGACCCTAAAGCCATGGAGAGGAAATCTACAATGTGCCCTACACAATTCTAGGCAACACTTCCCTGTTTGTGGCAGCCCAGTCCATTAAGGATCAAGTTCTCTTCTATCAGCTGTGAAGTGTTTGTAGCTTGGTGGCATCTGTCAGATGTGTTCAGGAATAATCACTAAACAAGTCTGGCAAAATTGGCTCCACTGCTGAAAAATCAAAATGATCACAAGATTTGTTTGAAAAGAAGAGAAAAAATGGCAACAGAGCTGCTCTGGAGTGATGAGGCGCTGGGTGGGTAGATCTGTTCTGCAGCAGGTGTTGAAGGGCATGCACTGTGTCTGCACTCTGTAAGTGAAAACAGACACAGCAGGTGTGAGGCACGTTTTGGGGAGATAAAGTGCATTTTGCTTTATCTCCAACAGGGTGATGCACGACGAGGTGAGCGACACAGAAAACATCCGGAAGAACCTGGCCATAGAGAGGACCATAGTGGAGGGCTGTGACATATTGCTAGACACCAGCCAAACCTTTATACGCCAAGGTAAGACGTTCCTCTGCGAAACTGCCCATATAATCATGAAAAACTACATTAAGGCAGCAGGGTCACACTGCCATCGCCAGGCTGGCCACTGCACGGGGCTCTGTCAGCATCCTGGTCCCCTGGTCCCTGCAGGGTGAGTCTCAAAATGCCCTGAAAACAGGTAATTTTGGGCTGCAGCTGGACCTCAGTTCTGAGCTGTTCTCTTCAGGAACCATGAAAATCAGCAGCAGTGAGTGGCAAAGCCTCCATGGCACAGTCATTCACATTCTGCCTGGACTGTGGTCCCAAGGGGATGGAGCAGGGGAAGATCAGCACTCTTTTCCTTTCTGTCTATTGATAGTAGCTTTGGAAACTCTTTCTGTTGAAAATCAGTTATAGCAGGAGTGGAATTTGTCCAAAAAAACTGTGCTAGAATAACTTTTCCATTTTACATAAGGGACAGTTTTTGCCAGGAACTGCAAATTGGTTATAATTCTTACTTGGTGGTGTTTACTTTAACTGCTTATTTTTCTCCCATTTATATCGTATTTTACTTCTGGATCTCATAATGCAAGTTACTGGGTTTCTACACAGAAACTACAGATCTGTAGTGTAGGATTTTGACTGGTTTTGCTCCTTCATGCTGAAAAGCATTAAATATACTCAGGAAAGGTTAGGAATATAATTTAGGTGCATCCCTTCATGAAACCTTTTCCAGATAACCTCAGCAGAACATCTGGTATTTAATGGGGCTGTATCACAGCTGGTAATTAATAGGCTTTCTATACATTTTGAAATGCATTTTCTGCTGTTTCTGTAGTTATGTGGCTAGCCTATTAACTTTTCTGTAATAACTTCCAATATTGTTTTTACGATAGTCGCTATTAAATTACTTGATTCTTCATTAAATATATGCATTTGTTATCTCTGAGGTGTTCTAAGAGTTACAAATATGGCTTCAAGAAAAAAACAAGTTGTTTTGCACTCACAGCCAAAAAAAATATAAGGCTGTGATTATCCTAGGTTGACTTGTACCATGAAATTTAATTAAAATTTAGATTTTTTCCCAGATTATTACAATATGTAATACAAATATGTATTTATATATTTATTGAGGTTTTTCCCTTAAGACTGACTGGTAATATTTTGTCTGTGTACCCACTGTTCATCGGTAAAACTTGGAATTTCTTCTGTGGGAGTCAGTCTGAACAAATTGCTGTTGGAGTGTTAGACCCAGGCCAAATGCTGTGAGCAAATTAAATTCAGATTTATTTCTAGGCTCACAGTCAGAGGACAGTGGACAAGAGTGTGAGTTACAGAAGGTTGTATCGGTTTATCTGGTGGAACATCCACTGCCTATGATTCTGTGCAAGGGCAGAAATCTGAATAAAGCAAATGAAGTAATGGAGCCCATTTTTCTTTTACATCTGACCATGGGGTCACTTTGGCTGTGATGTTCCATCTCCTCTAATTTTAGCTGGGCTTCTATTTGTTGTGTTGATTAGTGTAGATGGTACAGGAACCTCTTTTTCAGCTTAAAACAGGAGAGAGGTGCCATTACCTTTGTTCAGGCTTTTTCTGTGGATGTTAATTACAACTTTGTCTGTGTTAGAGACTACTTTTTCAAGAAGAGATTGATTCTGTTGAGTTGTACATATTGAGACCACAGGAACTGTCCCTGGCAGTGTTTTGCAATGCAGAGTGTGAATTCTTCTGCAAGTTTCTTGGGGTTGATCTTCCCTGCCTCTTACTTAGGTACGGCTTTTATAGTCAGGCACACAAACAAGTGAGGAACATTTTCTTTGTGAGGCTAAAGGATATGCAGAAAGTCTCAAATCAGTTGATATGCAAACAACTGGGCACCTTGAGCCCCTCTAGTGCCTTCACACCCTCTGATGTTTCTGCCATCAACTGCTGTGAATTTACCTCTGCTGATAAAGGTATCATAACCACAAAATCGTGCAATGGCTGAAGTTGGAAGGGACTTGCGGAAATGATCCATTCCAATCTCAAAGCAGCACCAGCTGGAGGAGGTTGCTTTCTGCCATGTCCAGTCAGGATTTGGTTGTTTCCAAGGACAGAGACTCCACAGCCCCCCTGAACGAGCAACCTCTTCCAGTGTTTAACCCTCTGCACAGTAAAAACAAACAACAAAAAAAAGAGTAACAAGCCCCAAAACCTCCAGCATGGGGAAAGCCAGACTGAGTTGGTAAATCAGACAGTTCATTGTAGAGTTTTAAATGTTTGGGTTTGTTTATAAATACAGCCTTTTATATTCCTTGGATTGAATGAAGGCTGAGAGAGTGACTGTTGAAGCATTGAAGTGCTGAAAGTGCTTAGGCCCGTGGCTGGATAAAAATTCCTGGGATTACATTATTGTCCAAACTATACTGTTAGTGAATGTTCTAAAATTAGCTTCACTTGTTCATTGCATCTGTACATTGGCCAATTGTGACCGTTTTTTTCCTTAAGAGGAAATCTGGGGTAGAGCCAATGCCCAGTTTTGTTAACCACTAAAGCCTGATGAGAATGCCCAAGGTCCTTGCTTGGTGCCAGCCCTGCAGTATGTGTGGGAGATGTGATCCTCTGTAAATGTGAAAGAGAGAAAATGCAGACTCTGTTTTCTGCTTTTAGAAAGAGGTTTGCTCTGTTTTACCTTATTAAACAGTATTTCAGCTCCATGCAAGAACATTGTTTAAGCTTCAGCCCATTATGGCAGAATAGAGTATGTTAATCCTGAAAGCTTGGTAATGAAAATAAAATTAAGTAAATAAATAAAGTTACCTGTAAACTTACATCTGTAAGCATATCATATATATAGACACTATTACTCTAATAAGCAAAGCAGAAACAAAATGTACAGATTGAATATTGCAACCCTAAATGTGTAGATGGAATTTTAGGACTAAAAGTACCCTGGGAATTTTGTCTGGGAATTGTTTTGAACGTGCTGGCCCTGCAACGTGGCTTGAGGGACAGTCAGTGTAACATGAAAAAGTCACTGTTCCAACACATGGAAATGATGTCCTCCCTGTCTCTCACAGCTGAGGCAGGTTGGCTGTTTGTCCAGGGGAAATGCACAACAGCCCATAAATATTTATGGTTTGGGTCAGAATGTAAGTGAACTTGAAGTGTTCCAAATTCCTTTGCAAAATTCTAGAGCACAGCTTCACTCCACTGTGAAGCGTTCTGTTTGGGTGACACAAGTCACGTTATACACATTTAATCTAAATGTGAAATGTCTGTCAGAGAACACTGTTCTCTGGCAAATTTGCTGCTGTGTATTTTCCTGTGTCAGTAGAAGTTTACATATTATTAACTTAAGGCTAATTAAATATATAGAGAGAGCTAAGTGTAGAAAAAATGTAGATAAATAGCAGCTTTCTCAGTTACTGTAATTTCTCTGTTTGTTAATTTAAGACTGCATATGCGACCTTTGAGCAAGATAATTCTTTTGACAACATAGAGTAAGAATTGCTAATCTAATATTTCATGGATAATTCTGTCAGGCTGGCACTGTGTCAGGATGCTGCCACTGCTTTGAGCTTTGCTGCAACTGTGCTAGTTCGTGTCTGGAAGAGGCAGGTCAAAGCCTTCTCCTCCTGCTTGTTCTGCTGTGTAGCTCCCTTTGCATCATCAGTTTTTTGGTGCTTTTGTGACCTTGCTCCTATCAGGGAGCTAAGTCAGCTGTCTCTTCCTAGCACGAGTTTCCTGCTGGTTTAGCTGTATTGGTACCTGGTGCTGGAACCAGACACAAGCCAGTGTAGAGGTAATAGTGAGGAGAGACTTGTGGGAATGAGACTAGGAGGTCTCTTGGCTGCCCTGTCTACTAACAGCAAGTTGTATGGTAGAAATCTTTCTGTTTAATACGCAGAGGAGTTGCACTTCACCACCAAATTTAACTCCTGCTCCAAATTTGGAGGTGATACACATGGTGGTATCAATCTGGAAAAGCTGGTCAGAGACTGAGATGTGAAACAGCAGAAGAAGCAGAGCTGTCCCCATGCTGGAGCTCTGCGAAGCACAAATTCAGGCTTATGTAAGCAGGTTCAGTTTAGTTCGGGAGTGTTTTACTGGTAACACATTTCAGATGAGCTGTGGAGCACTGACAGTTATGCAGTACAAGATAAGAAGAAGAAGTGTGCTTCATTTCCATCTCTCTTGCACACAGGCACACACACATACACAAACTCTTCCTTCAAAACATGTTCTTTCCAGTCTCTGTCTCTTTGGCTTGGAAGTGCCTTGTCTTTTGCAGGTGTAATGGCTGTCAAAGTGGTGTTATCTGTTCAGCTACATTTTCTGATCACTGGCCTCTTAGTGTGTTTAATTGCCTAATCACACCTAGATCTAATCCTGCCATGCACACAAGTGTTAGTCTAGGCTGTACTTGTTTGAGTCTATTTATGATAAGAAACAAAGGGAACTTGTGCAATAAAAAACTGATTGACTTGTGCTTAAAAGAGACACTGATATACATTGACACTTGAATGAAGAGTTGCATTAATTAACATAATAGTATTCAATGAATTAACAACTTGAGCGCTGCCTACTAAATATTACTATAATACAATAAACTTTGTACCTTCATTACCAGGTTCCCTTATCCAGGTCCCCTCAGTTGAGAGGGGAAAGCTTAGCAAAGTTCGCCTGGGCTCGTTGTCTTTGAAGAAAGAAGGAGAAAGACAATGCTTCTTGTTTACAAAACACTTTTTAATTTGTACAAGAAGCTCGGGAGGAAAACTGCATCTTCTTAAGGTATGGGCTTTATATTATGATTTAATTTGCAAAATGAAAATACATCATTGGTGAACTGTCATCACTTTATTGTTTTATGGCTTTAACCTGAGCTTTTTGTTAGTGGCTATAAGCAAAAGCGGAGTGGTGCACAGTATTTAACTGCTTTGTCTTTTAATTGCAAATAATAGAATTCAGCCAATTTTCATTTTTTAGACCCAGTTAAATCTAGTAAACTGGGGATTAGAAACAAGTCATTGATGTATCTGGTTCTTTGAAGTAGTGAATAAATTCAGTGTATGTAGCACTGAATTTAAGTCAGTTTTCAGTGCATAAATCAGCCAGTACAACCCTGCAGAATTGCCAAAGAACATTTGCCAGAGCTCTAATAAAATTAATTTTCAAAGTCAATCCTGTTTTCCTGAACAGCATGTTCTCTTAAACTAAAATGTCATCTAAGAACAATCTTGTCATATTTGTTGAGAATCAGGCTTTCATAGTGCTGGCTTGTGGATAAAGAGATGTTGGTAGTTCACGGAGTGGATTATGTTGAATGGAATTTTAATTTGACATACCAAGAGGTTATTAAGGTTCATGCTTTCTCACTTTGCACCTCTTAAATAGTTCAAGTACTTATGCAAAATAAATAGAGTCTAACAGAACTTTTAAAAAATCTTGTATGCATTTCACTTAAATTCAGAAGATGAAATTCTAGTTAACTTTTTTGGAACTTGTGAACAAGTCTGTGTGTGACATAAACTACAGTGTGGTAAAAGTGAAAGAAGTTTTGTACATTGTACTGTTGATCTATTGGATTAAGAAAAATGATACTTAATCTGTCTGGGTTTAGTTCTTTAAGGAAAAAGTGTTTATCTTCAAATTGATGTGTCCTCCTTAGAGCTCTGAGTAATGTAAACGTTAGAGTAAGGTGTATCAATGTTTAAAAAGCCTTGTGACAAATGGGAAGAAATAACATTTGTGTGAAATGTGCTCTGTTTCCACAGACAGGAGGTGTTCTGTCTCTAATAGAGTGCACACTGGTTGAGGAGACAGAAGCAAGTGACGATGATTGTAAGTTAAATTCAGCTGTCAGTAGTAAGTACAGTTTCTAGTTTCCTAAAATTAGTACCCTTTTTCTTAATAAGAGAAAATAGATATGTTTTTATGAAACCAGTGGAATACAGTGTAAAACTGATTCAGTGGAATGGCTGTTCCAATAATGGACGTGCTGGCTTGGATGGGGGATTGTTATGTTGTGTTTGTTCCTGCTGTTGACATCCTTTATTGGATTTTCGAGAGGGCTGGCTGGAGAAATATGACAAATAATTTGCTGACTTTTGTATACAAGTACACGCAGAGCATCTTGGAAAATAAAATAATAAAAAAAAAACAACCAAAAAACCCTCCATAACACGCCCAAACCCCAACTTAAATAAGCACCAGATAATTAGCTTTCTGAAATGCACAGGGGTTGAATGAGTTGGAAGAATTAGTTGAAAGTTTTTTGTCTTGGGCTCCCCACAAATCTGGACGGTGAACTTGTTCAAATGGAATAACAAAACACGGTCTCCAGCTGATTTTATTGTTACCCCTTTTGGCTTCCATCCTGCCCTTTGTCAAGTTTTGCACTTGAATTGTGGAAGTAGTTTCATTGATTTGAGTGATACTTCTGGTATGGTGATGGTATATTAGCATGCAAGTGTTAGGAGAAACTTTAAGAGCAAATCCCAGTATTTTTGTGCTTGGCATATGTGAACAACAAAATGAGTTATTGGCTACCTAATTGCATTTGCTCTTTATTCAGAAGATGTTTTAAAGCAATTTTCATTTTAAATGAAACCACTGTTTTCTTTGTCTTATACTCTGAAGTTTCACGTTGTGGCTTTTTCTCTCCCCCTCTGGCTGTAAAGCAAAAGGTTCTGGGCAGGTGTTTGGGCACCTGGATTTCAAGCTGATAGTGGAGCCTACAGATGCTCCTCCTTTCACGGTTGTCCTTTTAGCCCCGTCACGGCAGGAGAAAGCTGCGTGGACAAGTGACATCAGTCAGGTACCTCGGTGCTTTCCTCACCTGGTTTGTGTTGAGGTCCTCGTTCACTCTGTACTTCTGAAAACCAGCCTGAGACAGGGGTGCTGAGTATCTTTGATTTGCTGTGTTATGTATGAAAAACCCTTAGTGCTGCCTGTTCTCCCCAAAATTCTGTCATTGCGTTTGAGTCACCAGGGAAGTGTGTTTCCCAGTAACAGAGACGGAATGTAAATTTCAAAATTGTCCACGGACAAACGTAAAGCTGATGGTAATCATTTTTATGTCTAAGGAGAGCCCATCCAGATACATATTTTGATTTAATAAGAAGGATAGTACTGGTTTGTTCCTGATTTTCATACAAATCAAAAACCACCTGAGAGTCCTAGTGTGAAAATCATACCCTATCATATCAATAATGAAGTAAGAAAATGGGATAAACTCTTCTTTCCACCAAAAATGACTAACAAACCATTATAAATAATTGCTGAGCAGTCTGACAGTGTGCAGGAACTGTCTATGTTGTCAATGAAGGAAAAGGGTATTTAAAAATTTTTAAATGTCAGGGATAAGTTGTTGGTTTTTTTTTAAATAGCTTTTAGTTAAAAACATAATAGACAAACTTCATCATAATCTATTTGTGGAAAGAAGTTGAGTGCAATCAAAAAAAAAAATCTGAACTTCCAGCTCACCAGAGCTAAATCAAGGCTATTTGTGTTTTGTTTATGCGCACAAACAAGATCTTATAGTATCTCTTATAGTTCTGAATTCAGGTCCTATCCTCTATTAATTTAGAGAGAAATAGCTGATTAGAGAAATACCATCATGGAATGCAATGCATTTCCAAAGTTGCTATCATTGCTGGCAGCATCTCCAGATGAATCATCATCATAATGAGTAGAAATTGCTTAAAAATAAGTATTCTGAGTTACTTTGTGCTGGATTAACATTTTTGAAAGAACAAAAATAGGAAAATAAAAATCTCAAAATACAGTATGAGCTGCAACTTGCTGTCTTACAGACAGACCTGGTTGAAGAATTTTTTTACAAAACCGATTTTCAGTGAATTATGTTGTTCCATTGACATGTAAAATTACTGGAATTATTTGCTGGCGCGGAAAGACTATTTAAGAACACGAGTAAGTCCATTCTTAGCCTAAATTATAATACCTTAAAAAGTCATCTGATACCATGATAAGTGCTAAGGGTTTCTTTGAAACATTTCAGTTTCCAATAGGGGAAATATATGTATTTCTATTAAATGTGTTTGTCACTGCTTTTAAGTAATGATTTGAGAAAATCATACTGTGAATTATTGCAGCTGCACTTTCCAAATAATCTTTAAGACCTGAATTGAAAACCACATACAGCTACATAGATGATATTTTAAATTTATAGCTATAGATGTAATCTAAACCTGAAGAGGCCTCTGATTATCACATTTGAGCAATCCAGTATCAATCATTGCTCTGCTATGAAATGTTTCAACGCCTGAAGGCTACGTGTATTGTTGAAGTCAAGATGAATGTATGTGATAATTTTTGAAACTCCTTTTTACTGATGTAAGGAGATTATCTTTAAAAAAAAAAAAAGTTTATATATATATATCTATATATGTATGATACTTGATGAGTAAAAGTAGAAAGTATTAAAAAGACAAGAGCCCTGTAGGGTTTGGTAGCAGGTCCTTGTTGCAGACCATATAAATGTGATNTTTGCTCCAGGCTGAGCCCCTTTCCCAGCTCCCTCAGCCGCTCCTGGGGCTCCAGCCCCTTCCCCAGCTCCGTTCCCTTCTTCGGGCACATCTGAAGTACATAAAAGTGCACATGAAAGTCCCTCCTAATTCCCAGCCTGAAACGCTTATACAAGAGTTTGCAGGGAACAGTTGGACAGCTTCCTCACAGCTGTATTTCACAAGGAGCACCACTTGAATTTGTTTTTACAAGTGTGTTTCTGGAAGCTTTTCATATTCCCTTCTGGTCTTTTGCACAGAGTGAAGGTTAAGGTATTACTGTACCCCTTGGAGTATAAAGCATTCTGACTTTCTTGTGGTCTTGATTTTTCAAGCTTACAGTCATTCAGGAAATACTAGAAATAATGAGTTTTGTTCCCTTTCAAAGGAGCTTCAAAGGAAATATCACTTCCAACTCAAAATACTTAATCATGTGGGAAAAAAAGGTTGCTGAACTGAATACCCTGAGAGGCAAAGGCTAGAGAAGCATGTCGACTCGAATTCTTGCATCACTGCTTTTCATCTGAGAAAATACCTTTTCTTAATCAGCCCATACCCTGCAAAAGCTATGCTTCAAGCTGCTAGGGATATGAAAAGTGTGGGAATAAGTCCCCTTACCCTGTGTTTTGATTCTAACAGTTTTCGATGTTTATTTTCACAGTGCATTGATAATATAAGGTGCAATGGATTAATGACAATAGTGTTTGAAGAAAACTCCAAAGTCACAGTGCCGCATATGATCAAGTAAGTGCAACAGTGAGCAAAATAGATTGTTGTGTTTCTTCAATAAAAATTCTAACAAAATGTGTTTAGAAAATGCAAACCTCTAATTTTTTTTTTTTCTCCCATTTTGGGTAAATGGAACTGACTCTATATCCCAAAACACATCTTTTCAAATCCCTTTCTTGGAATTGTAGGGGCCACTCAGAGTGGTGAACTCTGAATTCACAGTGTTGGATCACAGCTCAGGTTTTTCTGGCTTTTGAGTAGTTGGCTCCAGTTATGCCTCAGTTGAATGATTTTGTTCTCAGGTAGCTTTTCCCTGTCATCTCATAATTTTGTTGGAGATTTTTAAAAATGTCGTCAGAATTTATGTAACTGCAGACAAGTACCATTTTCGAAGGTATTTTGTCATTTTAGCCAAAGGTTTTGTTCTCTATATTTCTGTTATTTCTATTAAAAAATTATTTTCTCTCATTATTTTAACTGATCATTGTTTATAAGCCTGCTTCCCTTACCTTTGGATTCTCTCAGTTATTTATTGTAATAAGTAGTTTTTGTTTCTGTTGAGACATTTTCAGTATGTGGTTTCAAATTTTCAACACAACTTGGATCTTCTAAATACATCAATTTACATGAGTTTTACTTATTAGTATCCAATATAAATATAAGTGAATAAAACATAGGAAGACATAAAACTATTTCCTTTCTCACTGTTATATGTCGCATCTCTTGGTTTCTCAAATGCCTCTTTTGTAGTTGTTTCTTCTCCTCTTTTTGCACTTAGAAATGGGAGAGAGAAAACATCTGGGAAAGCGCTTAGGGCACATACCTTTCATCCCTGGAAGTAAGGCATTTTATTATCTTCAGCTTTATTCCAGGAACTCTCCAGTGTGTAAACACTTCTGTCACCTGCTGAGTTTTAAAAGTACATTTGTCCCCTCTCAAAGTATAGTAGGACCTTAGTCCCAGTGTCAACAGAAAGGAATGTTTTAATTCTAAAGAACATACAGGATCTTAACAATAGACAGATTTGGTGTTCTCTTACTGAAATTTTACTTGTCTTGATTTGCAGCACATTTTGACTGTCAGAGTCAGATGTCGTTGGATGATATAAACAAAAAATTGCCACTTGTCCGAGGTCCCAGCTTAAGAAACAAGATTTTTTTTGTTGTTTCTTTTATGTGGTACAGTGTAGAAGTGTGTGGAATATCCTGATCTTTATTCTGAGAAAATCCAATAATTTTTAACAAAAGGATCGGGTATATTGAAAGATGCTTTATTTAGTATTTATAACATCCTGTTTATTTACAAACTAAGCCTTTAACTAGATAAAATTAAGCAAAACAGAATTTGAGGGGGTAAAAACCCCATTATGGGTAGAGTTACATAAATGACTTTAATTTTGATGTCCAAGCAAAAATTGGTCAGTTTTTGTTTTAGTTTTTTTCACTGAAACAAAGATTCTCCTTAGTTTCTGCTTTGAAATTTGAGATGTTTTTGCTGTTCCCTCTTTCTTCTTTTAAAACAAAAAGTAATTCTTGGAGCCTGAAGGCAGGTGTTAATTTGCAGGTGAGCCTTAAACTTAGCTGAGAGGTTAATTTTCCTGGGTTTTGTTAGGGTCCATTACTCTATTTTAGATAAAGCTCGATCCCAGCAGAAAAAAATTGCAATCAATTATTCTATACTGAGATTTTAGTAATATTGACCTACAGGCCACAGCAGCCTGAAAGAGGCAAGAGGGGACAATTCTGCCACCTGTTCCATTTCAGAAATTTAAGCATCATTAACAGTTTCTTAGGCTTTGAAGTGTAAAACGTTTGCCAAAAATAAAATTTAAGTTCCCTTAGTTATGGAAGCAGATGTCACCACAGATTAAGAGTTTTCTTGCATTGATGAAACACAACAGTGCATAAATATTTGCTGCTTTTATGTTGCCAGGAACAGCTAAAGGGATACCACTCCTTAGCCATAATCACTCGTTGGTAAAATGTTTTAAATTTGACTTTTGTGTAGATCCGATGCCCGTCTTCACAGAGATGACATTGATATTTGCTTCAGCAAAACGCTGAATTCCTGCAAAGTCCCCCAAATCCGCTACGCGAGTGTTGAGCGACTCCTGGAGCGGCTCACGGACCTGCGGTTCCTGAGCATCGACTTCCTGAACACCTTCCTGCACACCTACCGCATCTTCACCACCGCGGCCGTGGTGCTGGAGAAGCTCTCTGACATCTACAGGCGGCCCTTCACCTCCATTCCTGTCAGGTCAGCGTGCCGCTCTTCGCCTTCCTGTCACGGATTTCTCAAACAGATACCACGGCCTCATTCCTTGTTCGTTTTGGGGGCGTTTTGCCCATTATTTGCTGCTTATAAATAATCTAAGAAGAAGGTTTTTAGTGTGTAAACAGGACATCAGTTTCTAGGAGAGTCTGTCTCAGCTATCTGCCCAGGCTTTGAGGACTTGGTGTCACACAGATTTTGCAGCGCCATGCAGACTTGCAAAGAACTTAAGTGTTTTCACTTAAACCTGTTCAGTGTTTGCTACTGTGTTGCTCTTTTTGTGTTTCTTACTCTCAGGTCTTTGGAGTTGTTCTTTGCCACCAGTCAGAACAACAGAGGGGAGTACCTTGCTGACGGGAAGTCGCCACATCTCTGCCGCAAGTTTTCCTCTCCTCCTCCCCTGTCACTCTCCAGGACCTCCTCACCCGCCAGGACGCGGAAGCTGTCACTGACCTCCCCTCTGAACTCCAGGATCGGTGCCCTTGACCTCTCTGCTTCCTCTGTGGCCAGCAGTCCTACCTCAAACTACAGCCCGGCCACGTCCCCGCCGCCCACGGGCAGCAAGGCGCCGCTGGACCTGAGCCGGGGGCTGTCATCCCCTGAGCAGAGCCCCGGCTCAGCCGAGGACAGCCTGGAGAACCCGCGCCTGGACCTCTGCAACAAGCTGAGGAGGAGCATCCGCAGAGGTATTCCATACCCACAGAACACTGGCACTGGGCATGCTGCTCCTGCGGCTCCTCTGGTCGAAGTTGCGATGTGCTCTCTGTTCCCCCCGCTTTGCTGCTTCTTCCCAGGAACAGCAGCATGGCAAAGTCATAGAATCACACAATGGTCTGGGCAGGAATGGACCTTAAAGCTCATCTCGTTCCAACCCACACCACCTTGTCTGTTTTCACTTCAGTGCAGTGTTAAGGAGAAAGGCAGAAGAGAATATTTGATGCCAGTTGTGTTTGCTGAGGTGAGAGATTTTTGAGTTGTACCGTTTACTACAGGAAGTAAAATATTAAGTTAAAAAGAAAGACCTAACAGCTTTAACATGTTTGCATACAGGGCTGGTTTTCCAAGAAGATTCCATCACTAATCCAAATAAATGATGCATGTGATGTGCTCGGTACATTGGTGACATTCGTAGCAGGTGGTGTGAATGTCACCTGGTTATCCCTCCAAAAGGTACAAGTCTAAAACAGATTAATTGCTCCTGAGCAAATGCCTGTTTCCTCTGTGGATTCTGTAAGGCACCTTGGAACAGGTTTTACTTCCAGAGGGCTGAAGTTGATATAAACCTCAGGGTGGGATCATTGTAATTATAGATGGCAAAGTAAGGAAGTAGCTCCAGTCTCACAGGAAACAGAAGTGGGCATTGTTTCTCCTTTGGGGACAGAGGAATGGTCCCCAAAGGGTCTTCTTAACTGGAATAGAAGTTTGCAGTAATTTTTTTCTATTGTTACACTAAACAGAAAATGATGCAATTTAAAAATACTTTTTGTATTCCTAAAATGAATATTTAAAAATGGTTGTACATGGCCTGGCTGACAGTCTGAGGAATTTGATCTGTAAATCTGAGCAAAATGTAGCTCAATTTTAGTTGCTAGTACTATAATAACAAAAATTAATGAGAGGAAAGAAGAAAAGGATTACCAAATACAAAGTAAGACAAATAGGATTGAGAAGTCATGTCTGCTCCCTACTGGTGAGTTACCAGTGCCCTGCTAATAAATTAGATGTTTCGTTATGCAGAGGGATTGTTTTTACAGAATGTAGCCTACTGTTTAACAGAACCCCCTTTCTAACGGGCAAGTTAGCCACCGTAGCATTCCAGGAGTCTGTCTATCAGGGGCAGAGGCTGGTGTCGTCAGAATAATGTTTTTTTGACCGTGGGATGGTCTGTACAACACATGGTCTGTTGACACCTGATGGGTGTCTCAGAGGGGAAAAAGGTTTCTAGCACAGGAACTAGGAGGACTTGTTGATAGAGCTTTGAACTAGTTTGGAAGGCGGAAAGGGACAAAACCAGGCTGGGTAGTGAGAGGCAGTGAGGTGATGCGCCTAAACTTGAGGAGCTGAGCGCTGGTGAGAGGTGTTGGCTACAACAAACTGCACCTGAAGTGTTTTTGTTCCAGCACACACAGCATGAGAAAGAAACAAGAGGAGCTTGAATCCTTGGCCCGGTCCCGGTGATTTGACATCACTGGCATAAATAAAACCTTACTGGGATGAGTCCTGAGACTGCAGTGCCCTATTGAACAGTTACAGACTCTTTAGGAAGAATAGGCAGGGCAGATGAGGCAGAGGGAGGCATTGTATGTAACAGAAGGGTTAGAATGTAGGGAGGCCACAATTGGCAGCGGCACAGTTGAGAGCCTCTGGGTAAGAAGACTGCCAAGGGGCAGTCAAATGATGCAGATGTCTCTGTGGGAGTCTACTATAGATCTGGCCCGGACGATAACACCAATGGAATTAAGGGATGCATCCTTTCTTCGAGGAGCCAAGGAATCCATCCAAGTCAGCTGCCCTTGTGCTTCTGAGGTACATCAGCCTCACACAGCATCACATAGCTGGTACAATCCAGGCCAGAAGATTACTGAAACACCTGGATGACAACTTCGTGTACAAGTACTAGGAGAGCTGACTAGGAAAGATGCCCTCCTTGATTTGTTGCTTGTTAACAGAGAGGGTTGCATGATTGGTGGCCATCTTTGCTACAGCAGCCACAAAATGATTGAGTTTAAAATCTCTGTTGCTAGGAGGAAAAGTGCCAGAAAAATTTCACCCTTGGACATGAGGAGGGCAGACTTTAGGCTGCTCAGGGAAATAGTGAGCAAGATCCCGGGGAAAATTCTTCCAAAGGTGCTAGGGCCCATTACTGTGGGTCACATTCTAGATGTAACCTCCTAATGGCACAGGAAGAGCCAATTCCAGAATGCTGAAAGTCAAGCAGATGAGACAGAAGTCTGGCTTGGCTGAGCAGGGATCTTCTTATGGAGATAAAGCAGAAAAGGAAGGTGTATGCCCAGCAGGAGAAAGTTGGGAGATATGGCAGGAACATGGAGATGCTGCTCTGCAGGGAGAAAATTTTTGCAGCCAAAGCTTAACTGGAGTTGCAACTTGCCAGAACTGTGGGGGGCGATAAAAAGAGAGGTTTTAAATACATCAGCAACAAACAGTGCAGAAATTACATTGGCCCATTCCACAATGAGGGTGGTCACCTCACAAATAGTGAGTTTGACAAGACAGGGATATTTAATGTTTTCCTTACCTCTCTTCAACATGGGCTAAGGGAGTCCCAGTGCCCTGAGCTGAATGACCATGGCTTGAGAATGACAAACTCACAGTTAATCCTGAAGTTGTAGGGATCTGCTGCACCAGCTGGATCCCTATAAATCTGTGGGGCCTGATGGGATTAATCTGAGAATACTCAAAGAGCTGGCTGATGTCACTGTGAGGCTTCTCTCAATATTTGAAGAGTCTTGGGAATCTGGAGAGGTCCCAGTCAACATTGCTGGTTAACATTGTCCCAGTTTTCAAAAAGTGCAGGAAGGGTGATCCTGGAAACTACAGGCCCATCAGTCTCACTTCAGTGCCTGGTAAGGTCATGGAGAAGATTATTCTGGGAGATATTGAAGAACACCTGGAGGACACCACAGGCATTGTGTTACTGAAAAATGGACAAAACCTCCCTAACAGCAGTGCAGCACTAAGAAGCAGCCGTTCCTCGTTCAGCCGCAGGCATGAGGGGATGTCTCCTCTGAAACACCGTGCACGCTGAGCACAGAGAAGGCTCCTGCTCACAGGCTGTATTCTGCATGCAAGCTCACAGCTCTTCCCAGAACTAACTCATATCCCAGAATGATATGATAATCATTCCCCCAAAGTCATCAACATATGTTCCCTCTGTTTTCACTTGAGTTTTTCTGTCTTAGGGGTATCAACAGTGGTCTCTGGTGGTTGTCAGCCCTGAAGTGACACTTGACCACCACATGAATTCGATGTTACTTTCTCAAATCTGGAGCTGAGTTGGCACAACCAATGTAGTTCATTATTTTGCAGATGAAAACGTATTCTCCCACTCCTCCTCTTGGTTGATGTTTAACATGATCCCCATTATGCAGTTCCACAGGCCAGTGATTTTACAAAATACTCATTGTCTTTTCCCTACCAGCTGAGCAAACAGGTATTCATCTGGCAACAATAGGTCAGCACAGCTTCACGAGGGGAAGGTCCTGCGTGTCACACCTGAGTTCCTTCTGTGACAGGGTGACACACCTGCTTGACCCAGGAGAGGCAGTAATGTGATCCTTTTGGACTTCATCAAAGCTTTTGATACAGTCTCTCCCAGGATCCATCTGGACAAACTGTCCAGCCCTCAGGTGGATAAAAACACCATGGGCAACGGGCTCACACTTCAGGCACAAAGGGTGGCGGTAACTGGGGTGACCAGGCTGGAACTGGTCACTGCTGGGGTTCCAGGGTTCCATCCTTGCCCTGTGCTCTTCAGCATCTTCATTAGCCACCTGGACACAGGACTAAGGAATTCTAAGTAAGTGTGCTGATGACACTAAATTGGGAGGAGCTGTTGACGCCTCGAGGGCAGAGAGGCCCTGCAGAGACAGCTCAGCAAATGAGGGGTGGGAAATCACCCACTGTGTGGGGTCTAACAAGGGGTTCTGCACCTGGGATGGGCACCCCTGGCTGTGTGGATGGACTGGGGAACGAGGGGCTGAAGAGCAGATGTGGGATGGGACCTGGGGGTCCTGGTCCATGTCCAGTTTGATCTGAGTCAGCAGTACCCTGGAGCCAGGAGGGACAGCCCTGTCCTGGGGGGCACCAGGCCCAGCATCGCCGGCCGGGGCAGCCTCACCTCGAGTCTTGGGGACAGTTTTGGGCACCGTAATATCAGAAAGAGCTAAAGCTCTT
>VWZW01007942.1:267923-285130 GCA_013397115.1 Edolisoma coerulescens | reverse complement strand
TGGGGTTGTTGGGGGGTCTGAGCAGGGCCAGGGGTGGGACTGGGTGATCCCTGTGGGGCCCTTCCAGCTCAGGATATTCTGTGATTCTGTGATCTTTGCTCATGCTTTATGCTTTCAAAAAATACTGGTTAGCTGTTGTGCATAATGATGGATATTATATATCCAGTATGCTGGATGTTTTTACATTAATTGCATAACAGACTATTTATATATATACATAAAATAGAGTTTTTCCTATGCAAAGTTGAGCAAATTCTTCTTGTGCACTGCTATAGCCACATTCTAACCAATGTGATGATAGCACAGCATGTCCCAAAATACAGGCCATGCATTAAAATTAATCGCAGACAGGTAACTGTGGTCTTAGGTGTAACGTTTTTTCTACATATGGTAAAGTGAACTGGTAAAGAGCAGGTTGTTCTGCCCCTGTGTAAGCACTGGGTATTGTTGGAGAGTTACTCACATTTCTCACTGTGGTCTGTCAAAGCTGCAAGTGTTACCTGGAAAGCACAAGGAACATCTGGAAATGGTCAGAAGCCCATATAAATGCTAAATTGCTGTCCGTGCAGTGTCTCCCACCCATTTGGGGATCTCCTGCTGAACAGCTTGCACTCAGTCTGGAGGAATTTGTAGGCAGAGAGCTCTGTCTTGCAGTAGAGGGTCCTTTTGTCACCCAGCTGCATGCAGCATGTTGAGGAAGATGAGTAAGTTTAAAAAAAAAATCTCATTGGGGGATGGAAATGGGTAGTACTGTTGCTCTGGTACTGCCAGAGTTCCAACAAACCAGCTCTGGCTTACTCTAAATCCAGTACAACTGCACAAATTTTGTTCTGTAAAATTCACATATTATTGTGATGATTGTTGTTCTCTATGACTGTTGTCCATTTACATGCTGGAATTTTCACCTTCTTTGCCTGCTTTCAAAGTTGTTTGCTTTCAGAGTTTTTGTTTTCCAAACTTTTTGTTTATATTTAGCTTTATAGACACAATACTTATGCTGCAGGCAGAGCTGTCACTCACATCAAATGCAGGATGTATTTTATCAGCTTGTTTTCCCTCATTTTGGAAGTAGTTTTTCTCCCATTCCTTTTTTTTATTCTTCTGATAAAAGAACTCCACCGTGGACTAGTCTGCTCTCCGGTGCTTTTTGGCAATTTTATTGGACTGAGTTTGATTACACTTTGTTATTCAACAAGGGTTATTTTCCCTAGCTCATAGGAAACCTATGAGTTCAAGTACCCTTATTATGTGTGCATGTCACCGCATATTCTCCTGATTGAAATTGCAGTTTTATCCAACATACTTTACAACTGACAACTTGCTGGTTTTCTCCAAGTTTTTTATTTATGAGCTTTTGTGTCAGTGGTATGAGACTTTCCCACTCCTTCAACTCCATCCAGAGGAAAATTATTGCTGAGTTAATGGCAAAAATCTCATGGCAAGTTCCAGAGGCGGTACTGTTTGAAACAACTGTAAAGCAAATTATGCATGATCATCAGTGCTGACATTTATTCTCTTTTAAAGCAGCGGTTCTCGAATCTGTGTCAGTGGACAGGACTATTCCTGAAAGCACCTCCGTGGTGGACACCACAGAGCTGTCCCCGTGCAGGTCCCCTTCGACACCGCGTCACCTCCGCTATCGGCAGCCAGGAGGTGAGAGACTGACGTGGCCTGGTTCTGCCAGTCACTCTAAACAGAGTTTAGTCACTGCACCTGTGATCTGTGCTGGGCAGTAGAAAGCAGTAATAATGTTTGAATCATCTGGTTTGCTTGTATTTTTCTTATTTCTCAGGTGTTAAAAATAAAAAAGCCATTAAAATGTGAAGTGTGCCTGTTAAAATTGAGTAGCAATAATGACACGTGGAAGCATGTTGAGACTTCAGTATGATTCAGTGTTCTGAAATAGCTCAAGCAGGATGTGCCCAAGTTCAAGACTAATGTTGAATCAGTCCTGTTCTCACAGAACTCTCAAGACTTTGACATATTTTTTTCAGCTGATGAGGGGACATATTTTGGGCACCATCTGTAATCATGAAACACACAACACCCATTGTTGTCAATGGGGAGTGACTGTGTCTGTTTCTTTGTGTAACACTGAACATTTACAGATGGTGGAACATTATTCATTCCAAAATTTGAATAAGCTGCTCAATTGAAGAAGAAAAAGAGATCTTGAGCTCCTCAAATAGCTCTCACGTGGCTCTTTGAAATCATTAGCAGGGCTGTGAGCTGTGTCCATGAACACCTGAAATGCTGCCAGCTCCTGCAGGCCAGGTTTCTGGGCAGGTGTTTCATTCCTGGGACTAAAACAAAAGCAGAGCAGAGTCTTCTCACCTGGGTAACACGTTGCTAGGACACTTTCAATTTAAACCAGTACTAATTTTCTGTGATTGGGCACATTTGTGGCAAGGAGGAAAGACTTGGGAGCTGGAAACTGTGGGCAGTGCCATATTGTCTGAGTCCTAGTCAGAAACAATGTTCACAGCACTCCCTGTAGAGAAAGTTTGATAAAATCTGCAAAACTGTGCTCATCCTGGGCAGTGACCAGGGAAAACCTGTAAATCCAGTTATCAGAAGATGGTGAATATGCTTAATTCTCTGACAGAATTTTTTGTTTAGGTAATTTTCTATGCCATTGTTTTTCAGTCTCTCTCTCTTTTCTTTTGTTCTTTTTTTTCCCTCCTATTTGGTTAATATCTTGTTCCTCACCTTGGCAGTGTGTTAGATGTTTTTTCTATAGCAACAGTAATTATACTGACCTGGAAATATAAACCACAAATATGATTATGTTACTTTTCATTGACTTCAACAGAAAATCGTCTGACAATGTTAATAAATAAAATATTCATGAAGTTACAGACATTACTGAAGATTCTAAGTCTTGTTGTTGGTTAGTGAAAAGTTTGTAGAAGTTCATTTTTTCCTGTCTTTTCCCTTTACAGTGCAGACTGCTGACAACAGCCACTGCTCGGTGTCTCCTGCTTCTGCTTTTGCCATTGCCACAGCTGCAGCCGGGCACGGGAGCCCACCAGGTGAGGGGCTGTGCTGTGCAGAGAGAGGTGACAGTGGGACACACAGGTTCTCGAGAGGTACACATTCCTCAGAACAGACCTCTGCGTTCTTATGAGCAAATGCTTAGGTCAGATGGCACTTGGAGCAGCCTGGTCTAGTGGAAGGTGTCCCTGCCCATGGCAGGGCTGCAACTGGATATTTTTAAGGTCTTTTCCAACCCTATTAGTTGATTTCTTAGTATTTCTAATCCAGCCTGTTACTGAAAGATTAATATTTGACACGTATGTGATCTGCTAGGCATCCAGATAATATCTTTCTCTTTTGGTTTTTATTCACTTACAATTTATGATTTTATTTTTTAAAATGAGGTTCTCTATGTCCAAAAGTGGCATGCAGTTTTACTTATTGCAAGTGTGTACTGTATATTCCTTGGAAAGCAGCTACTGACTGAAGGTATTTCATGCAACATAAAATACTTGATTTAAGTTTTGAATGTGCTGCTTACCTTGCTGTGTACCCTTTGACATATTAATATCTTCTACTAACAGAGTCCTCTTATAGGTCATGTTGCAAATAAACCCCAATTTTTTTAAAGTCTACAAAATCAATTTTGCTTTGGCTTGATTTGCTCAAACCCACAGTTCATTTTGATTATGTGTAACAAAGCACAATCCAGCTGTAAATCCACACTTGCCTCTTTCCCATTGGAATGTCAAGAAACTACTTTGAAGTCTCAAAATCACCCATGAAATTCGGTGTAGGACAATAAATCATCCCCATGGATCTCGGTGGATTTTGTATCCACTATGTCTAAAGCTGTGGTCATTGATTGATGGGTGAGAAGACATCAGGAGAAAATAATTTCTGCGTGAGCATGGATCAGTGCTCCTCTTAGTCTTGTGTACTTCCCATGATCTTTAGATTACGAGACAGTGATGTTCAGTGTTAGGAACTTCATCAGAGAATTATTTAGGTTGGAAAATCCCTCCCAGANCTCCAGGCTGAGCCCCTTTCCCAGCTCCCTCAGCCTCTCCTGGGGCTCCAGCCCCTTCCCAGCCCCGTTCCCTGGCCTGGACACGCTCCAGCCCCTCAGGGTCGTGCCTGGACTGAGAGGCCAGAACTGGACACAGCCCTCGAGATGGGGCCCAGCACAGAGGGACAATCGCTGCCCTGCTCCTACTGGCCACACTATTCCTGACACAGCCCAGGTGCCATTGGCCTTCTTGGTGTCACCCATTGACAGAGCACTCATCCCCTCTCCCAGGCCCTCATGAAAGGTATTGAACAGGACTGGCCCAGCACTCCCCGGGGACACTGCTGGTGACCGGACACCAGCTGGGCACAGCACCGTCCCCACTGTCCCTGGGCCCGGCCACCAGCCAGTCCTTATCCCAGGGGAGATGCCCCTCTCTGAGCCCTGGGATGCAGCTTTTCCAGGAGATGCCATGGGAGCCCAGGTGACACATCCACACCTTTTCCTCATCCGCCAGGTGTGTCACCTGGTCACAGGAGGGGACCAGGCTGGACCTGCCTTTCCTACACCCCTGCTGGCTGGGTGCGGCTCCGTGCTTGTCCTGTATGTGCTGTGTGATCACCCTGTGTGATGAGCCTGTCACAAACTTCTATTTAGCAATTTTTATCTGAATGATGAATATTCTCTGCCTTTGGAATCAGACACTGCATGAAATCACTGACGCAATTTGCTTTATGAATTAATTTCAGTTTGTTTTATGAATTAACCCAGTATGTTTACAAGTAGTTTACAAAGCAAAGTAAGAATAAAAAAGTCTGGGTTTTCCCACTAGGAACTAATTAAATTTAAAAATACTGCTTTTGTATTGTTAAAATCACCGCTTTTCAATATTCATGATACTGCAGTATGAGAGAAAATACAATCTTCAATTATGCAGTCATCCGAAGGAACAAATGAAAGCTTGGGGATGTTGAAAGGGACAAACAACATTCCTAACATTTACGAGTTCTTTTTCATGTTGCTGTTTAGGCTAGCTCTTCATTAAAGGTCATTGTCCTGAGGGATGTAAAAAACAGAAGGTTGTGCAGGAGGTTTGACTAGAAAATGTGTGGCTCTGAGTCTCAGAGTAATCCAGTGTCCACCTGTAATGACTATAAAAACTGAGGATTACAAACCAGACCTTACACCATGAAATCACCTCTTTTGTAACTTGGTGCAGTTATTCGTGGTAGAGATAGTACCAAAGTTGCAGAGTCATGAAGTTCCAATTTGGATAAATCAAATAATTTTATTGATTTCCCATGTGTGTGTTATCATGATTGTGAGTTTGTTAAAGAAATGCCTTTCTTTCTCCCAGTAGTCTCCTGTCTTGTTCATGTTGTGGGATGGTCATGACCAATCAGTGAATCAGTTCTGGGCTGGAATGAGATTGGTGGGGTTTTTTTGTGTTGTTCAGTCATTCCTTGGCTTCCCTGCTGCAGACACTGTGACATGTGTCATTTACAATACTCCTACGTGAAACATGAGCAGAGTGGCAGATGAAATCCAGTGTTGATTAATACCAAGTGATGCACACGAGGCAAAACAGTCTGAGCTCTGCACCTGAAAGGATTGCCTGAGGACTTGAGGATGAGAACAGGTCCTGAAATGATCTTGGTGCTCAGCAGGAGCCAGAAAGGTAAAGGAAACATCAGGAATTATATGGAAAGGAACAGGGAAGACTATTATGGTACTGCAGTACAAATGCAGAATTTGCACACATTTTGAAGGGTATGTACAGTCCTGGTGGAGGTGAGAGAGTGAGAGCTGGACAGGGTTGAGAGTCTGGAATCAAGGATGAGGTGAGGTATGAAATGGCTTCTGTGCATGTGAAGTTTAGAGAAGAGAGGGCTGGAGGGTTGATGAGAACATTCTGTAAAAGGCTGGATGCCAAGGAGGGGTAGCAGCAGCAGTGAACTCGATGGTGTGAGTAAAGGCTTGGACTCAGTGCTCTAAAAGGTCCTTTCCAGCCCTAACAATTCTGTAATTCCATGATTTCCTGCCTTTTCTGATGCAAGGTGTAGGACACGTCAGATGGTTTTCATGGGGCCAAGTTTCAAAATGAGCAGGAGTTTGTGACTCTTCATGCAATCAGTGGTAGCTCAGTGAGGTTCTGCTGAGGGACACTCTGAAGGAAACAGACTTACCTGGGTTACAGAGTGGAAAGTCACCTGCAAGCAGGGGTCATTTGAGGCTACTAGACTGGCAAAGTAGAACAGGACCAGCAGCTGAAGTCAGTTGGAGGTTGTGAGGGAATATTAGGAGGCACAAGTCACCTGTGCGTCTTCTGTCCTCATTGTTCCCTGAAGCGTTCTGGCCATTTTGTGTTTTGGTGTTGTTTTTTAAATTTTATTTATTAGTTTGTTTAGTTATTTATTTTGTTTTGGGGATCTTTGGGTGTTTTCTGCTGGTTGTTTTATTTTGTTTTCTGGGGGTATGTTGCCTTAGCTCTTCTCCACTTCCCACCTCGCAGTTCTGACTGGGATGCACTGAGACAAGCCGGGTAGCAGACTCACAGCAAGGGCCTGTGCTCACGGACTCTCTCAGAACCACCCATGAAGGACATGCAGTTGTCTTCTGCAGAGAGTTCTGACCATAGCATTTCAGCATTGCTGTCCCCATGCAATGATAACTTTATCAGCTGGTAAGCGTGCAAAGCCCTGGATGGCTCTCACGTGGTGTACATTGGCTTTGCCTCTCTTTAGATAAGCACCTGGGGGTACACTGCCTGTGGTGGTCCTTCACTGTGAATGAAACCTTTCTCTAGGTCAGGATGGTTCAGGTTCTCATGCCTTTCAGCAGGTGATTTTTAACTTACTGATTTTATTGCTTTATTTCCACTTAATTTACAGTTAGCTGCCTTGATGATGCCAAGCTGTGCCACTTTTCCTATTGTTTAATTCATCTGCCTGGTTAAATATTAATCTCTACCTATCTTAAACACATATTTTTTCTGTTCTCTTCCAGAAAATTTACATGTTAGTTGTTTATTGTAACAGCATGATAAAGATAAAAAGAAACATGAAGTGAAAGTACAGACAGTTAAATAAGGCACCCCAGGTGCACAGCTTGGGTCCTGTATGGATGATAATATGCACAGCAGAGATAAATAGAGCAGGTTCTGTCTTTTACACGTCATTTCTCTTCTGAGGGATGTGAGGGATGGCTCATGGCTTGCTGCAGCTGAAGTGCTCTGTCATCATTAATTGGCTGTTGCACACCTTATCCCTTTTCCAAGTTAGAAAAATAGTATAACAATACTAACAGATTCTAACATAGGAATGGACCTCTGCAGTTTCTTCTGCAGAGGGTATAAACCCTCTGTTTATACACCTCCATAAAACTTGTTCTTGATTTCTGCTTTTATCAATGACAAAATCCACACAGAAGTTCTTTAGATCTGCTCCCACGTCTGCCTTATAATATGGAAATGTCTCTACAAAAGTTTGAAAGTGAATGGTCTCGTCCTACCAGGTATCCTGCTAATCCCTTGTTTTAGCTTTGCCCTGAATAGTCCCGGAGTGGAGCTGCAGCTGCAGCAAGCCCCATCTCCTTAGGAGTGAATTCCTCCTCTCTCAAAGTCTGTCACACAGCCAGTGTCAAAACAAGCAGTGAGACTGGAAATGTGGGAGAGGAACCTCCTGCCAAAGTACTCACCAATCATTTGTAGTCTTGCTGCAGAAATCCTACAGATGTTACAGGAGTTAAGCAACAGCAGTGTAATCTACACAGCACCCACACAAACCCTGGCACTAGATAAAAACAATTTACATGGAGAATTATTTCTTCCACCTGTGGCTTCTAGAACTTGTGAATTTCCCTGGTTTATTTTTGTACGATTCTTTGAAACATGCCGTTGCTTCTTTTTCTCTTCCTTAACTTTTTATTTACATCTGTTCTGCGCAGAATCAGTGCACAGTGCCAGGATTAGTAAGATATCATGCACCGATCTTTAAAGAAAAAACACCTTTTGGTGTTCATTTACCAAAACTGCTCTCTCTGCAGACCCTCATACTTGTTAACACTCACAAGGTATGAAGGTGCTCTCTGTGACTTGATGAGATTCAAGTTTTACTTAAAATGTCTGAATAGTTGTGTGGATGAAGCCAAGTTAGCAAAATAATGTCATTTTTGTTAACAATTAATAAAGTAAAAAGTACTTACATAAGCATAGCAAACACAAATTTCTTCACTCCTAAGAATGTCTTAACACATCTTGAAGAACAGTAGTTGATTTGAAAATCAGTCATTTTATTTTGAAATGATTCTACTGAACATGGGCTTCAAGGAAATTTGTTTTGATAAAAACTTGAATTCAAGATCTAAACTGTTCTTGGGTATTTTTTCTTTAATATTTCTACCAGATAGGTTAAAGGAACTTGGAGAAGCTTATGTTTCCTCAGCTGAAGCAGGAGAGTAAAGATCTCCCAGCACAGACAGTTAATACCAGACAAGAAGCAAATACTTCCACCCAAACAAACAAGCTGTTCCCTAATGAGCACAGCAGCTTTGTTTCAACAGCTCTGTCACCCAATTTTAGCTGGTACATTGTATTTCNCTCCTCCTCCAGCCTGCCGACCACACTGCAGAGAACATCCCATTTCTCACCAGAACAAGGTGACATTACTGGAGAGGATGGGAGTGGGATGGGAGCTGTGCTTGGCAGGAGGGCCTGGCTTACTTAGTACAAGCATTTGTTTTTTAAAGCACATGTGAGAGGGAGAGGAGAGGGTGAGAAAGAAGCAGGAAAAAAAGTCTTTGGGGGAGTATCTCTGACAAATAATGATCTACACGTAGGAAAATCTGCCCTGTGCTAGCGAGAAGGACAGATAGGTTTAATCTCTCTAATTTTAGTGATTTAAAGGAGCGATTAAAATGACAGCTTGAAGCTGCTACACAAAAAGTGAATTGCATATATAGGATCCCTTTCCATTAACTGGGTGCACACATCTCTGGTGCTAAACTACCTTTGGCTTGAGTTACTTACCTCCTTCTCTTTTCACAGAGAGGAAACTTTAATCTAAATTGCCCTCAGTTTTAGGCTAGCAAAACTAATCTGGTTGTTGACCAGCCCATTTTTGACATCCTCTGCTTTTGCATAGCTCTCAGAGTCTGCTTGCAGAAGCGACCAGACCTTTGTAGCTGCAGCAGATTCTCACTGAAGTCACTGCAAAACCTGCTCTGTTCGTTTGCTGCAGGTGCTAAATGCAAGTGGAATCATCCTTCAGAACAATTCAATACACCTGGGCACTCAAAGTACCTCCTAGTGCCACTGCCATGTGCTCCCACTGCCTGTTTTGTCCTTTTGACAAGGCCTTTATTGCAGCCTGTGAGTTCTGGATTGATGCACCTGCCTTCATGTCACTGTCTATGGATCGAGTTCCTTTCTGAATCTAAAAAACTTTTTTTAAAAAGTCAGTTATAGGCTGCATTCCACTGATTTTTAGTGCACTAGCTACGTGCATAACCTGTGCATTAGTGAAAGAGATGTACAAAGGGAGGTGTGTAATCCTCCTGCACTGTAAATGTCTGATTTATTTCAAGCTGGCTATTACTGTATTCTTGATCACTGCCTGGGGTGAAATGCTGTAGGCCCTTTCAATACTTTTCTGAGATGTAGAGCTGCCAAACCTCAATTTTAGAGCAGCCGACTGTGGTTGAAGATAAACAGTGTGGAAATACTTTTGTGAGAGTGTCAACTTCGGTAGCCACTGGAATGAGCATGGAAAGTTCTCATCTCCTCAGAGGTGCTGAAGGAGTTTGTCTGCTGTAACATAACCCAACTGTAACAGCAACAGCAAATAGAAATGGACCTTGTAAATTACAGCTGTGGTTTCCAGAATGACAAATCTCTAGAAAGCTATACAGGCACTGAAGTTGAGCCAGATGAGTCCTGTGAGCTCTCAGTCTGACACACTTTAGCCCTGCTTGATTACTCGCACAATATTAGAGGGATGAAAATTAGCTGAAAGTAGTAATTCACATTTCATAGAGATCCACAGTGGGTCTTGTGTGGGTCTTTCCATTCTGATAAATCAGGCACAGCTTGATTAAGGCTGTTTATTTTAAAGCATCAAAATTATCATGAGAAAGTTTCATAAAAGTTTTCAGGGAGAGCTGCTTGGCTTGTTTTGGGTTGTGACCAGTGGAGCTGTTCTGCAGTCATTTGAACGACGTGCCAGCTCCCAGTGCGACAATATGTTTGTTTTGTTTGTTCTGGCAGAAGCACTAATTGGAGTAATGGAACGACAGAGCTGGTGCCAAGTGATGGCAGGGAGCTCAGGCCCCGTGTGCGTCGGAGGGTCCGTGCGTAGTGCTGCCGGGAGGGGACACGGTGGCTACTGCTGCTGCTGCCAGGTGCACTCAGCCTTCAGCTCAGTGACGGGGCTTGGAGGGGCACCTTGCAGAGCAGTGCAGGCAGACACTCCCAGCGGGATCCTGCTGGGCCCTGAGATGGAAAACTGTGTACAAACACACATTATGCTTTAAACAGGTGCAGAATTTCCTTGGCTGTCACCATCTTGCACACAGAGACATATATGTAGTTCTGCTGTCAAGGGTATTAGCTGTCCTGTTCAGGGAGAATTGCCCTGATTCTGAACACAGGAATAGCAAAGTGGCACTACACCATTATGTTTCCTGAGATGGAGATTCTGGTGCAGGCAGCTGAGTTAGTATGGGATTTGGCAAAGATTAGAATTAAGCAAGGCTTGTAAGGGAAATATTTGCTTTCTTTTTTCCATTGTGAGAGGACAGGCAGAGAGAGATTTCCTTGCTGTGTTACATGAAAGGCAAGCAAACAATATCTGATGTGATTTTGAGCTGGATTCTACATTATGTGGCTGGCTGGGTAATCCACTCCTGCGCCGTGCTAAATGCCTCAAATTGCATCAGTGGCTACATGCTGACCTTTGGGAAGGTGTATATTTCTTCCTGAATTTATATAAAAATATCCATGTCTGAAGCAAAACCAGAAAATGTGTGTCATTTTGTAGGTGATTTTCGGCGTGATGCCATAAACCTTGCTGTTCATAATAGTAGTTCTGCACTCCAGTAATTTTCTGGGCTATAAAATCTCATTCCTGTACTGGGAAAGCTTTGAGGAACTTCCTCCTTCTGACTCCAGACGTGAAAGAAAATAATTTTGATGGTGATATCCCAATTAAAGATTAAGATGAGACTATATCTAAGCAGTTGGTAGAAGATTGTAATTTTATCTGTTCTTCCCCAGGTCATGGGTTCCCGTGTGAAACTCCGGGACTGAGTTTGGGGGCACCTCATCTGCTGTCAGAGAGACAGGACGGCATCAAATTGTGTCCTGCTTATCAACCCTGCTTGTATTCTGACTCTCCCAGTGCCCCCTTTCTGTCAGGGATTTAAGAGGCTTAGTTCCAAGAAAATAAAGATGTAGGATTTGTTAACCTTCCCTGGTCCTTTACACAGGACAGCCAAGTCTTTTTCCTTGTCATTTTTGAGTAACTAATGGCTCTAGCCAGGAACTGGGGAAGTGAGCACTTGTTCCCTCTTGGGGACACGTTTTAATGAGATTCCCAGACCCATTTCTGCAGATTCATGGAGGTTTCAGAAGCACTGAGACCTGCACCGTTGAACTTTCTTGAAGTTTCCATCTCAGTTAAAAACTCCGTGTGGGAAACGTTCACTGAGTTACTCCACAGCTGACACTGTTCTCCACCGAAAATGGTTGTGTGACAAAAAAATGCCGGTTTAGACCCAAGCAGCTTGCCTTTCTGAGGCTGCAGGGCTGTCAGGAGCTGCTCAGCTGTTACCAAAGCAGAGTGACCAGGGCTGTGCCTGACACAGGGTCTCTGAGGGCTGGGGTCATCGGGGGCTGATGGCCATGCCCTGGCAGGGCGCAAATGGGATTCCTGTTCTAGGCTGCTCATCCACAGATTTTAACAAAAATTGTTGCTTCTCAATTTTAGATAATTGTTGCTAAACAGTTGAATCTTATTTGCAATTTTCTTAGACAATGTCTTGAAAATTAAAGTTTTGCTTCAAGTGATCTCTGCTCTGGGAGTTAAGAAATAGGAGAAAATGATGATTTTTTTCCTCCAGTTTAACAGAAATTTAGGATCTCCTGCTTTTACTTCTGTATTCCTTTATTTTGAATTAATACCTTATTCTAGTTTGTTGGAGGAGCTGGCTACTCAGAAAATAAGTATTTTTCCTGGACATCTCCTGAGTTACAGAGCTGTGAAGCATTTGTTTCCTGAGCTATTGCAGTAAGTCCTGAGCAGCTTCTGTGGTGCAGGGAGAGAAGTTTGGGGAGGATTTTTATGCCTTTTTTCTTTCATTTTATTCCCCCTGTGCCCAGGTGTTGTTTGCATAATTAGTATTTATTTAAGCTTCCACTATGACCCAGTCCTAAATGGTCTGGAAGCTGCTTGTGAGATGGACATTTTGTTCAGAGATTTTTTGGTGACTGGTGTGCATCCTGCCAGTTTTTGTTTTTCATGACAGTCAACTCTCCGTTCACAGATGGTCTGAAAAATGATACATTTGGCTCCTTGCAATTATTGCCTCCTTTCCATTTAACCTTTATTCCTATTGACATTATAAAAATATGAATAATCTCACAAACTACTTCCTTTAACTTTAACGAACTGAAGGTAAAAATTCCAAAAGCTATATAATGTGATTTTCTCTTTTTATCTGTACATTGTCACAGACTGTATTTTAACTTTTTCTTTGTAGTAGGGCACGCTGAGCATTTTAAGTGTCTGAAAGCTTTCTTTGAATAGTTCTTGAAAAGACTGTGAACATTATGCAATAAATATCTGCTATACTAGTCTTCATATTGATGCTAGAGCAAGTTACGAGTGTGATGAAGTGTCATTAAGGAAATCAAGAGCTAGGGATCATTTGAAATGCAGAAAAACATCAATAGGTAAAAACTGCTTATCTTCTCCCAGAAAGATAAGAGACATAGCAGGAGCACAGGCAAATGTATAAATTCAAAGAAATATCAGCTGCAGTGTTGCCATTCTTGTCACTGTTCATAGCAGATAATTCAAGCATTATTGCAGTGAAGAAAAGAAGTCTAAGGTGTACTGAAGATTTGCCAATATAATTGCTAAGGGTTGTTAAGAAAGGCTTTTCTTCTTTGTCAATTGTTCCCTATAGTTTTTTATGTAAGTCATAGGGAAAAAAATCTGCTGTCACATTGCACATTTGTCATGGTATTCTGAAATCTGAGAACACAATTGGCAGCAACAGCCTTTGAAATTTGGGATCTGTTCCTTCCTACAGTTCCGTCTATAGACAAAGGCACAAGGTTTGGGTGGTTTTGTCTAAGACTTCACCAGAAAAAGTGGACTTGTGAGTTTACCCATGGATGCACACACAAACACTTCTTGTGTGCACACAAATGCGATTTTGAAGATGTATACAGGTGTACCAAAACTCGGAACTGGGCTTTGGTTATGACCTTAACTCCTTGTTGTCTCACTTTGCTGGTGCTGAAAGAAGAAAAAGACAGGATGTTCTTGTGTTGCTGCTGAATTTTAGCTTAAAAAATGCACACTATTTGGTTATTTTGCTTTAAGATGAGTTATTGATTTTTAATAATAGATTGTGTACCTTGCAACCACAAGTATGTTTTCAGTGTTTAGCAATTTTTAAAGATTTCCTTTTCAAGAGTGAGATTGATGTGCTCTCCTGAGAGAATATTTCTATTAACAACCCCAGAAATCTCAAGAGTGTGTGCTAATTATAGCTATAGCAGCAACCCTGTTTTTAAGGATTTTTGAAGGACGAATCTTCAAATTTGAATACTTCTTTAAGCTTAAAGGAATATTTTCATTCTTTGTGGTATTCATGTTTTGAGCATATAATCTCATAATTATAGTAATTCTCAGAGCAACCTTAGTGTTATTGCGAGGAGATAAAATAGTATCTTGGTCTTGATGGTATCCTTTAGCCACCTACCTTTCTCTCCCATCCATTAAACTAAAATTATTTTGCTGGACTGATGTATTTTTAGACTTTTGGATTTAGTCCAAGTTTATTGCATAATCTTGACACGACTGCTTTATATCAATGTTGTGTTCTTTAAATTTCTCTGATTAGAAAAAGCCTTTCTAAATCAAGGGTCATTTAAAAATAATTCACCAACCTTTCCCTTAAATATTTTGCAGAAATTAAATGCAGTCACTAGGTCTCTATCTGTGTTACACTCTTGTACATCAGCTGGTCCATGTGAATCCCTGGGATTTACCTTACTAAGACCATAATCCCTTGACTTGATTTGATAGTTAGATTGTATGTGTGGCAGAGGCTTTAGGCAGAAGAATCAAATACATACTTGGAATTATTTCTGACGTGGGTGGTTACAACAGGGATTTTCAGTGGCATATTTCTTAGAACAAAATGATTTCCTATGTCCCAAGGACCAGTGAAAGTGAAATTAAACGCCTGAACTGTGTTGGGCTCTGGATTGCTCCCGGCTTTTAACAGTCAGTTCTGATGCTGAATAAGTTTGTAACCCTTTGTGAAGCAAACTGAAAACCTGGCATAGTGAATGTTTAAATATTGCTCTCATATAAACTGAGGTAGCCAAAGGACTGCAGCTAAATGTTACAGCTACTGCTCTCAAGCCTCACATTGCTCACAGAGAAACCCCCAGAATGGTGTAGGTTGGGAAAGAAGTCTCAGATCATTTGGTAATAACTGAAAAAAAAAGGAAGGACTGTATTATTGAGCAAATTTGCTATACTTTACGCAGTGAATGGGATCTCATAATCTTCGTCCTTCTTTTCATCACAGTTCATATGGTTTTCTTTTCCAGCTCTGCCATTCTTTGGCTGGCTAATGTATGACAGCCCAACGTCATAAATAAAGAAATGGAGGAGGGCAGAATCACTGGCAGTTTAGATTTCTTACCACGTTAAAATAATCACCTTCTGACACATTTCTGTGAAAATGTGTGAAACCCAATTACTTGCTTGAGCATGTACGACCAATAAGGATGGGAATTCATAAACACTCATCCAAACTTTTTTAGGTATGTCCAGGTCAAAAAAATATAATCCCTTTTTTGGGGCTTCTTGTGTATTGGGAAGGCTTTTCTTTTGTGCTGCATATATTGGAGAGGCTTTTTCAGTTTTAATCTGTGGATGAAAACTGCCGTGCCCCAAGCCTGGGGTTTGTGTCTGTTCTTTATCCAGGTCAGAAAGCAGCACTGGTGTTTGCTAAGCCAAAGCTGTCAGGATTCAAGCCAGGCTGAGTGGTGAAACTGGCCTACAACTTTCAGGTGTATCCATCAGTTTTGGTTATTTGTCATCTGCCTGGTGGGCCCTGAATGTTCTCCTTCCACCTCCCTGGGACTCTGTGGGGCTTGCTGGGATCTCCCCAAAGGCTGGAGTGCAATTTTCTCCCATTGCTGGGTGCTAACACACCTTCAGTGCGTGACTCCAGGGTGGTTCATTGAAACTGGCACATCAAATCAGCTTCTGAAATGAAGTTTTTTGCTGAGAAAGACACCAGAAACTTCATGACTCTGAACAACTTAAACTGGTTCTTGTGAATAGATTTCTCTTTGTGTAGATAAACCCTTAAAAGTGGATGTTATTATTATACCATCAAAACTTTGGACAAGTTAATTACTATGGTCAGGAAACATGTGCTGTTCTATTAATCTCAGACTAACCTTGGAATAGTTTGGTTTGGAAGGAACCCCAAAGACATATTGTTCCAGCCCCCCTGCCATGGGCAGGGACACCTTCTACTGGATGCAGAAATACAAAATGCAGAGAATACAGCTGCTGTAACTGGAGTGAGCGTTTTTGACATCTTAACTGAAACAGAAAAGAAAATGTGCATGCTTAATTTCTTTAAAGTACAGGGTGCAGAATTTACCACGATACAAATGTTCCACTGGGGTGAGGTGGATTTTAAAGGTGCAATACTGTAAATTGCTGATAGGGTCAGGTTAGCCCAGGAAAAGCAGGACAGGATTTTGCTAAAGGCAGCTGTTATTAGGTTTGGAGGAGAGGGTCAGCTCTCTGTCTCACACTGACATGGATGGGACGTTGGCATCTAGCCCTGAGCGCAGCACTTGCAGGGGTGAATCACTGACACCTTCCTGCTGCAGCCACCCATTTCCTGGGGGTTTATGAATGGAATAGGTAATGACACCTCCCACTGAGACCTGCTCTGGCCTTCCACGTAACAAGAGCCATGTACAAGGTACTGTTATAATTTAATCTGCAGATTTATCTGTCTATCCAGCACATACTTTTTTAAGTCTTTCGTGATAGTGGAAGCTATAAAAATATTAGCTTTTTATTAAAGTGTTTAATGTGGAGATTTGTGTCTATTCAGCACCTATATTTTTAATCTTTGGTGATAGAGGAAGCTATAAAAATATCAGGTTTTTATTGAAGTGCACAAAAGAAAACATGTGAAGGTGAGATTGGATTTTTTGCATAACAATCTGAAGACAAGTACCTGAACAGAGTGATTAAATAATGTTGAAAGAAGTAATTCAGTGAAACTAGCAATGCTGTCAGGTTAACTTTGTGTTTGACAGCCTGTGGTAAAAGTTCTGCATCACCATTATGTGAAGATACTATTTGTGGAACCAGTACACATTAATTTGAACAGATAATGGTGAAAAACATTACTTGACAGTAGCACTCACTGAGGCAGCTGCCCACTTAGATGATTAATGATTAGAAATATTGCTGGTATTTCTAATGTGGAAAGACTGCTTCCTTCAGGAGAGGAACAGATATTTACCATGCAGTGTTTCAGGTTATTTCACCATCGGGCCTGGATGTGGGCAGGTCCATCCAGAATCCTAATTAAATTACTCGTTACTGTCAGTGTGCACATTCAGATTTATAAAGGTGTGGAGGGAGCTGGGGGGGCTCAGCCCAGAGAAAAGGAGGCTTGGGGGGACCTTCTGGCTCTGCACAACTCCCCGACGTTTGGGGCCATCTGTGTTCACCTCAGTTCTTCTTTTACACAACTGGAGCTCTCCATTAGTTGGTTCAACACATCAACATTAAGTACGGAGAACATGGATCTGGGTGAACGTTTTTCTCATTCTCTGCAACAAGCTAATTACTGCTTAAAAAATTGATGAAATTCTGAGGGCCATACAGGTTTGCTGAAGTGATCTCTGGAGGCTTTAATTTTTCACTTCCCTCTTTTTTTTTTT
>VWZW01007942.1:234347-267918 GCA_013397115.1 Edolisoma coerulescens | reverse complement strand
TTTTTTTTTTTTTTGTAGCTCACTCAAAACTGTCTCTATAGGCTTCTCTCTGTTTTCCTTCCCGCTTACTGAAACTTCTTTTCCTTAATGTTACCTTGGTAAAGACGTTGCTGCTTAAATATATAATTATCATTGTGACTTTCATTGCTGCAATTAAGTGGCTAATTGAACAGTTTATAATGTGTATTCCTAATTGCTTCCTGCAATAGGTTAACTGTGAAAGGCATAGAAAATTAACACACAAAATGTTGCCTGTGTTACCTTTTGTTGAGAAAAGCCTCCGAGATTTTCTTTATTTTTCTCGTTATGGGGAATGAAACTGCTTAAAATGCTTCAATATTAAACTTCCTTTGATATTGAATCTTAGATGTCATCTACAGCAAAACATGCCATAGCTTAAAAGTGCCCATGAAATGTAAGTGTAGATAGGAAATGCATTTGGGGGTTGGGGTCTAACATGCAGTAGAGATGTAAGACTGCTGTTAAACACTTCCTGTCTTGCTTATCTTGCCAAAAATACAGAGCAGCAATTTGGACTTTCTGGATTGTCTGTTATAAGAATAGAACAAAATTAATACAAGCCTCTAGAATACCTCCAATGGGTTTATCACAGAATAAATAGAAGTTTAATCTGCCTGTGCTATTTATAATAAAAACATGGGCTTTCGAGCAGCTTTTATCCCAAAAAAATAGAAAAGTACTGGTCATGTGGGAGGGTGTTCCCAGCGGTTCCTGCGCTCTGCACTGAGTGGAATGGAGAGCAGCACAGTGCAAGAGCAAATCTAACAGAAACTTAGAAAAATGCAAACTTCTCAAGTATATCTTCAGAGTTATCATTTTTTAAAAGACATTCAGAGGTTTAGTGTAACGATTTCATTATTATTAAAATAACAATGTAATCATCATTTTAGCATAAAGATTTTATTTTTTATAAAGCTACAGCTGAATTAAAAGAGAAGCAATAATACAAATGTAGGGAGAAAGTTTCTTGTTTGTTATTAAAATTATTTCTTTATAATTAAGTATTGCTGACCAAAAAAAAAAAAATTGTCCATAAAAGATGAGTGGGGAAATGCTGCATCTGGAATACCTTAGTTTTCAGGCAGCTGGGTCTATGAATCTATTTTCCATATATCTTCCCATTGTCTTGTCATCCCAGTGGTAAAAAACCTGAACAACTTGAACAGCATTGATTAGTAGAGCCTGTACAATACTGCTCTTGTGAAGGAAGATTTCTCATGCTGACCTTTTCCTCCTCTGTGTTTAAACTACTTGCCTCCCCTTGTTCTTTACTAGTTCTGAAATTTACCTGTTTCCCTTTTCTAAATAATGACTTTTCAAATCTGCTTGATTATAGGCCTGGCTTTGGTCTGGTCCTTTTCTTTGCTGTAAATTTCTTCCATACTGAAAAAAAAAAAAAATCCTTATTTTCAATTTTTTTTTAAATTCACTATATTTCTTTATACACTTTTATTTCTTCCATGCTGAAGGGAGGCCTTGAAATTTAATTGCACAGGCAATTATTCTTCACCTTTCTGAAGCTGAGTGCTGACCCCAGGAGGTGTCTGTGTTATGCTGGGCAAGGCTGTGTTCCACTGGCGCTGCAGAATTTCTTTGGTCTAGACGTTCACATTTCACCGTCTGTCAGGCACCTTTCCTTTGATTGCACAGAAATATTCTACGAGCCCTCAGTTTACCGAAGTCACTCCTGTGGTGTTTAATTTTCCCCACCCCCGTTAACCCCCGTGTGGGTTTGTTTCTGTGCAGGGTTCAACAACTCGGAGCGCACGTGTGACAAGGAGTTCATCATCCGCAGGGCCGCCACCAACCGCGTCCTCAACGTCCTGCGGCACTGGGTCTCCAAACACTCACAGGTATCCCCTGCTCTGACACACAGGGATCAATGGCTCCTGCTGCAGCAGCCTGGCTCGGCTGCTCTGGCTGCGTTAAAATACTTGTGTTTTCATGCAGAAATTTATTTATTTATTTGTTTGTGGTGAACTGCGCGTGGCAAACCACGTGCCGGTCCCTCCATGGGCCTGGCAGGGCTGCGGGTCTGACTTGTGATTGTCAAATGGTGTTGGCAGAGGAGGGAGGGGAAGAAATCTGAGTGGTTTGTGCAGTGTCATAGGTAGAGGTGTGCTTCAGGGTGGCAGGTGGGAAAAATACTGGGAGAGTTTGACATGGATGTCAAAGACTATTGAAAATGATGGATGGATGGAAGGGAGGGAGGAAGGGAGGGAGGAAGGAAGGAAGGAAGGAAGTATAAGTGAGGGCTCTTTGGAAGTGAGAGATTTTTGTACCCCTTGTGCAGCTGGTGCTTCATGGCACTTACAGACTGCTTTGTCACTACATGCTGCTAATAAAGGATACTTCATCTCCAAAGCTGTCTGCAGCAATGTCAAACTCTCTAATGCGAAATCAGTTCCCTTTTTCCCATGTAAAGGGTTTAATTTTCATTGAGGTTAAGTTTGCTAGAGAATTAACTCAGTAAGAGATGTGTTAGTGGGAAAAGCAGTTATGTTTGGAAAGCTGAACAGCCCAGAAGAAATTACTAAAACCTCTCTTGGTATCATGGGAGTGATTAATCATTTCAAGTTACTGGAAGCAGCCTGTGAACACCAGGTTTTGACTCCCTGTTGAATTAAAGTCAGAATCAAGCAAATCTTGAGCTGTAACAGAAGTGGCACCAGACTTATTACAGTTTTGTGTTACTGTAGGTGCTTATTGTGTTTCAGTTCATAATAAATATCTTCTATGACATGAGTTGCTCCTCTCTGCTAATTACAATTTATGTGATCATGGAAATGTGGAAACTGTTATCTACATTAAGCGATGTCTACAAATAGTTTCACTGAATACTTTTGCATTTGCTTTTGCATCACATTTACAATTGATATTCTTTTAAAAATATGAAGAGGACAAAGATAATGAGTGACAGTTCATTGCACATTTTCAAAGTGGAAGCTGTTACCTGCACTCCATGGTCTCTCACTGCCATTTATTTTTTCCGTGGCAGAGGTGTCAGATTTTAATTCTTTAGCTCTCCTAGTCCATTATTATTCCAATATAGCTAATATTTTTAAATGCAGGGGCTTTGGCATGGGAAGTAAGAAATGCTACAGCGGCAGAGCATGTAATCAGCTTTTTGTGTTGTTTACTTGTGAGACTAGGGAGAGGGAAAGGACAGACTTAAGCAAACCAAAAAAGACTGACTAATTGCTGCCAAAAAATATGGGACAGGACTAGTTTAAGGAGGACAAGTGAAGAATTACTGTCTGGCCAAACAATGTGAAATGTTGGCAGTAAAGATGTAGAGTCCTGGGAGAGCAGTAGCTCCAAGCTTGTTTTACAGTAACAACACAAACTGCAAATCCTGAGCCACCAGTGTCTGGTGAGGAAATGCTTATTCAATTTCCAAAATGACACAATAATATAAGCATTGCAATTCTTTAAGAACAAAAGACCTACCAAAAACTTCTATATGCCTTAAGGTATTTGCATTGTTCTCTGGATACTCAGCAGCCTTGTTTGAGACATCCTTCATCTTCATGAGCAGCCAAGGGCAGGTTTGACTCTCAAAAAGAAAGGTTTTATTCTTAAAAAACCCAAACAAACAAAAAGCCCCAACTTACAAAATACGAGAAAATAAGTGGATGTTTGCAAAGGTAAACATGCAATTTTTATATTGTTTTCCCTCTACCTGGCTTTGAATTTGCTTTTGCTACAAAAACCCCCAGCACCAAATGGACAATTTCTCTCTGTCGAGAGACTGTTCTCCTTGCAATGTCCCAAGATCTTGGTGGTCATCAACAGCCCACAACACTACTAAAGGTGACCAACCATGCACACTTTTTTCTGGCAAAACACCGTTTCCTCACCACTGGATGCCAAGAGAATCAAAGACAGTAGAGGTGTAACGTGTGTCTTTATTTCTCTGCCAGGTGTGAGATGGTGTTACAGACATGCTTTAGTGCTGCAGCTCGTGAATAATTCTGGAGCATAACCAGCTCTGTCGTCGTGCTCTCTGATTCTCAGTGGTGGCTCTGCCTAAGTTGTTGTCCTGATGTCTTGTGCACGGGTGCAAGACTCACACACAGCCATCTGCTCAAGGGCTCTGACATGCATCATCCCACTTCATTATTCCCTACCCTCCGCGCCTCCCTCTGGAACCCTTTGGCTCCCCCAACCTCTGCTCTCCTGCATATAAGAACATGGGTCAGGGCTAGCGCATGAACCCAGGGATGCAGGAATTATCCAAAAAATGGTTCAGAGCCTTGTGTTTGCTCGCTTTGCTCTCGAAAATCCTTGGCTGGGGTTTGGAAGGTCTGTGCTGGGGTGTGAAATCAATTAGCTTCCACTGTCTTGCAGCTGTGTCAAAACCACACTTGGGGATGGTTTAGCGTTGCTCTAGTTTGGTTTTTTTGGGTTTTTTGTTTTTAATATATCTGAGCATGGACAGTATTTAATATGTAAAATTGTCTGTGACCAGAAAACAGAATCATTAAAATTAATGAATCAGCCTATTCTGTGAGGATGGGCTTTCATAAAGCAGTTTTGTTTTCTTGAAATCATGCTAAACAATGCTTCAAAAAGAATTAATTGTTCTTAAAACCTGGGGTCATAGACTGTAGAAGCCTCACTTAAATTTCAAGTAAATGTACACAAGGTAGTGCCAGATCTGCAGCCCTTTGTGGAGAGCCCAAGGAACTAATGAATGTCCTGAGGAGCTATCGAGGCACAGATAAAAGTGACACATACTTCCTGCTTCTACCACGCTGAGCAAGAGTAGTCAGACCTGGACTGCTCATCAGCCAAAACCAGCACAGTATGAAAGGTAGCTTTGGGTATTCCAGATTGTTTTGCTTACATTTTTGTTCTTTTTATTCCATGTCCCTCCTCTTTTTTTTATCCAGACACCTGCAAGCCAGCAAAGCTTTCTTCTTGCCCTAAATAACAGCAGAATGTTTGTGTTTACGTTTCATTTTTGAAATGTGATTGAGAGGAGCAGAGCAGGATTCTCCCGTTGTAAACAATGAACACACAAACGACAAGGCAGAGGATCACTGGGAGCAGGAGNCAGGAAGGCAAAAAGGGGCCAGGGGCAGCAAGTGTCAGCATGACTTCCATTATCTGAGCGAGGTCCTGCAGCCTTGTTTGACTTAAAAATACTTCCTTGCCTTTTATCGCAATACTTGTGTTGCAAGTGAAGGTTTTTTCTGCTCCTGTGGCAAGCAGATTGAAGTGGAGCTTGTCCAAGGAGAAAGCTCTCACATCTGGCCTCCCCCTTCCCAGCTCTGAGTGACTGAGTGACAGCTGAGGGCTTGTTCCCACTGGCTTCTTTGAAGATCTCAGCTGGAACAGCTCTCCCACAAACTCTCTGGCTGCCAGACAGTGTCAGTGAGTTCTGGAGCTACCACAAGGCCTGGGGAGAGGACCATGGCTTCGATGTTAAAAATGCAGGTCAAGATCTGTGCCTGACACCTGCCCGGCTCCAGCTGGGACATTATCTATTGCATCTCACACTCGTGGTCATACTCACAGAGCTGTGGTGGGTTTTCAGCAGGAGGATTCCCAGAGGGATACTGATAGCACTTGGGGACTGGGGAGAACACCTGGATACAGAGGGTTGCCCAAGAAAAGATGATTTCACTTAGTTAAAAATAGTGTTATCTCACATGAATTGGCCAATTCCATTTCTTTCTGTTTCATTGGAATAAAAAAATTGGTAGAAAATCCTTTAGATGAGCCCCACATAGCTCATATTAAATGGTATAAATGAGTAAGATATCTGGTGACTTTATGGTAAGTTTATTGTAGAAATATGAATAAATTTCACTGAAGCCATGCTTAGCAAGATACACTGTATTTTAGCTACATTGCAAAGTAACCCCTAGGACCCGCGGTCAATGTTTGGTTGCATATGAATCTGTATGGATTTTGCTCAACACAACTGTGTGTGGTAGGTGAAGTGTGGTTTTTTGCTTCAAAATTAAATACTGTAGTAGAAGGCTGCAGCAGTGGAATAACTTCATGTAACTCAGGTAGTTTGTAATCTCCTGTGCACGAGAGTAAGACTCATTCTCCTGCTGCCATTGAAATAATTACCTGTTTTCTTTTTGGCATGTGAACAAATACATGAGAATTGTAAGACAATCCCCATCTACTTAAAAATATTCCAAATTCCTTGCAAACAGTCTTCCAGCAGATCTCTCTCCCCTCCTGCCTCTTTCTTCCCTCCCTTCTGTCTTTCTGTGGTCTTTCTCATTGGCCTACTCAAACATAAATCAGGTTCCCACATTTTAGCTCAATTTTGCTTGTCTGGAGTATTCATTGTTCCCCACATTTTTTAGATGCAGAATATTTCCTCTCACTGAGGAACATTTAAAGAAAGGGGAGAGGAAATGCCTCTGGAGTTTCACTGAGCTCATGTCAAATCTTGAAACTATATTCTCTGTATAAACCACCGACAGTAAATCTACTGTTTCTAGTTTAAAAAGGCACTTTAGCACCGTTAAGTTTGTTTTCCTTGCTTTCTGCTGCCTCTGCTGCACTCTCTTTTCTTCTGGCCAGTGATTCTGAATCTGAGTAATACCCACAATTCTTTAGGCTACTGTAGACTCCAAAATGTGTTAGAGGTATGTGACCCCCTCATGAAGAACTAAACCACTGTCAGATTGAAATGTGCCTGCTGGAAAATGGAATGACTCCTGTCTGACCAACTGTATTCCTTCTCTGATATGTAAGTTTCAACTAGAAGTCAAAGAAGTGGTGTAAAATTATGTAGAGGGCTGTGATACACATGTATCTAGAGCCATAAATAGCTACCTGTGGATCTAAGTGTCCTATAGTATAAACAGATAAATATTCATATGTGGCACCCATAACACACATAGATAAAATCTGCATGTATTTCGAGTTATTTAGTTATTTTTAAATTATACTTAGAATTGGTTGCTAAGTATTTTGGTGTTTGTATCATTCTTATGTGAACCTTTCTCCACAAAAGTTAACTACATGTGCATGTTTAAATGCAGTATTTTCCCTATTTTATTTAATATATCGCTCATCACATGGAATCTCAGTACTACTTAGATAATGACCTTCCCTAGAATATGAGATTAGTTCTTCATTTTTCTTCTGATTCTCACCTTTTTTCATAGGTTTTTTCTTCCTCATCACACTGTAAGAAACAGATGACATTGCTTTAAAAAAGAAACCCATAAATTTGAGTTTTCCCAGCAATTCCAACACTATTGTCTTGTGGAGATTACTCAGTAAAACAAGTTTTACTGGTAATGACCAATGTATTAATTCTCATTATTATAGGAATTAGCATGTGAACATGCAAAAACTGGGAATGCTTTGGTTTGGCTGGATCTGATAATTATAGGTGAAGCTTCCCCATCCTCTCTGCAAATGAAAGAACTTTTAAAATTCTAGACTTTTTTTGGTTTCAACAAAGCAAGACATCTTGAGAGAAAATACTTTTTAATGGAAAGAATCAACCAGTTGCGGTTTGAAAGCTCTGCTTGGAGATAAAACCCTGACCACGCTGATGTGATCTGCCTGAGGATTTTACCCAGCAATGCTGAATGAGAATGGTGGATGTGTCACCTCCTGGACACCTGTTCTGCTCATTTGGGATATTTTTGTTGTCCAGGTTGCAGAGATACCCATCCTCTTTTATACAGCGTCTGCCACTGAGCTGCAGGACAAACACTGACATTAATTACACTGGTCGCTTAGGCTTGTGCAGACTCAAGGTTTCTCCTTTAACTAAATTTTGATAGTTTTATATTTCACATTATTTTCTTCGTGAAATCACTGGAGTGAACAGTACTGTCATGTAGTTTAGTTACATTCCTCATGTTTTCAGTAATTAGTCCCATTTCCATACCCTAAATATATGAAAAGATTCTCTTGTCTTTTCTTGCAAACAGGCTAAAACAGCTCCTAAGGGAGGCATTTCGGAGCGTGGCTATACAAAATGTGTTTTAGAAAACAAACACAGTGCAGTGCTCAGAAATAATTTTTGCTCGGCTTTAAGCTTAATGTTTGATACCCCATCCAAAGCTTACTGCTGCAGCTTCCTATTCTTCAACACCCTCAAATATGGATAAACATTTCCCAAACAATAGAAATCAGATATTAATTGGTTCCAGACTAATTATTAGCTGAGGCCCAGGCGAGGAGACTCTTGAGGAGTGAAGAGGGGGTGCTGTAACAGGAGGGAAATGCCCAGGGCAGGTGGTTTCTGAGTGCTGACATTGGAGCAGTAACCCTTCTCAGAAATGCTGTGAGGGTGGCTGTGGTAGATCCTGCAAGGAGCACCCGTTCCCCTCCCGGTCTGAGCTGTTCCCTCCCGTTTCAGCGAGGCTCCTCTGGTCTCTGCGGCTGTGGGAGTGCTCCGATGCTCCCGCAGCCTCCCCCGGGCTGTGCTCTCCAGGGCTGGCTCTGCTGCTCCCAGGGGCACACCTCTCCAGAGCCCCTCGCCACAGNTTTTCAGTAACTTCGTGCCTCCTGTTCCCATGGAAACAAGAGGGAGCTCTGCACACACATGGTCCTGCTTGCAAGTAGGTGTGGGTTATCAGGGAAGATCTGTGATGCACCAGACAGCTGAAGGGTTTGGGTTTGGTTTTCCTATGAAAATGCTAGCTTTCAGCTGAATACAAGAATTTTTGGGGTCTACCCCAAGCCTTGCCTGTAACTTCCCACCTTAAAGCTTGTACATTCTATGGTTGTAGAATGTCTAATACTCTCTTCTAGAGATTTCTCCAAATTCAGAGATCAGCATAAATGGCTGTTGCACATCCCTGAATTGCAGTCCTGTGTCAGGTATCAGTCTGCCCCAGAGGTAATTAAAATGCTGAAGCTCTTCTGTGCAGAGCCAGCTCATTTAGTTTAGAACTTGCTAGTTTGAGTACTCCACAAAAAGCAGACCTTTCCAACAGCGTGGGTATGAGATAAGAAATAGCAGAGTGAGAGGCAGATGAGCAGAGAAACTCAAGAAAGCAGTGAGAGGAAGGCCAGTGTCCTGCCTTGCTGGGCAGTGGTGCCAGAACTGCAGGTAAACGCAGAGGAGAAGAGAGGACATTGTGGGTCGTGGTCAGATGCAGGTGATAATTCAGAAAAGAGAGGTTAACTGATCAGCCCATCTCCACACAGAAGACAAAGGTCAGAAAGGTGAAAAATTGCAGCCTTTGGGAGATCCTACTTTTGTGGCCAGTTTGCTACTGCAGCTTTCTCTAAGTATTTTCAAACATAGTAAAAAAAAAAAAAATTCAAACCTAATTGGAAAAAAAAAGGCAAACCCATTAAAGTATACCCTTTCAGTTGTTTGATCAATACTGTTAAGACTAAAGGAAGTAAAACTTTTTTCCTTTTTAGGATTTTGAGCTGAACAACGAGCTGAAAATGAATGTGTTAAATTTGCTGGAGGAAGTTTTGAGAGACCCTGACCTTCTGCCACAAGAAAGGAAAGCTACTGCAAACATACTGAGGTAAATGCATTTCTAATTATTTCACATGTTAACTGCAGCACAGAGTGAGATAGCAGGGGGACTGGGTATCATAGAATTCGCAGGGTTGGGGTTTCCTCCAGAGTATTTAATTTTGAAGGATTACTAAGTGTTTTATGAGCCATAAAACAGAGCCTGTTTTAAGTTACATTCATAAAAATACCTGTATTGGAAAACTTTGCTGCAGAACAGCTGACAGGCATGAGTTCAGCCTTCAAGTATGAGTGAAAACAGCTCTGTATACAAAGTGTGAATATTTTATAGCCACTGATTTTCATGTAAATCATTCTACATTACTGAGGAGCTGTAAACATTTAAAGACTAAGCAGTGATTAAATAAATTACTTGAAGCATTTAAAGACTAAGGAGTGATTAAAATCAAACATCATGAAAACACAGATAAATCTACGGTGAGCTTTGTTAACATTTCTGTAAGTATTCTGCAGGTAAGCCAATAAGGGTGCAATAGAGTATTGCCTGCATTTTCTAAGACCTTTTGACAGGTTTCCCAGCAGATATGTGAAAAAAAAAAGGCTGAGAAGTTGTTCACTTGTGAGGACAAATACCGAACAAAAGATAAGAAACACAGATAAGTTCTTACTAAAAGCACCTTTCTTTTTACATAAATAAAAATAATCCTCCTTTTAATAGTACTGTGTGTGCTGCTGTTCCAGGTAAAAATATTAAGTTTGTTTTATGTGTTTCTTTGGAAGAAACAGCAAGTCAAAAGAGCAAGAAGGATGAGGATGATACGGGTTTTGATAATATGTGTGACAGCAAAGGTTCTACTCACAGTGGGAAAAATTACCTTAAAACTTTCAGCTTCTTAAGAAAATGTTTGAAAACAAGCCTGGGCTGGCTCTTCCTGGCAGAGTACTGGGATGGATTTATAGGCCTTTACTATACAAGTTGGTCAACAATTTCCTGTACCCGGTTTCAAAACAGCCAATTTCCACTAGCAGTTGCATCAAAAAATGGACCTTTGTATTTATGTGTAAACTGTGAGTTGTCTCTGTTTGTGTCCTTTCACTGCTGCTCTAGGAAATGGTTGTTGTTGTTTGTCCTCTCTTCCCTCCTAGAACTGATTACTGAGTGCCTGAGCACACTGCCTGATACACCAATGAATACAGTTCATCAGATATTTCCATTTTTCTGAATTTTTCAAAAATCCAGACTGAATTTTTGACCGTTCTCTGAAATTTCATGCTCTATTTCTTTTGCAAAGAAAAAAAAAGGAAAAAAAGCTTTTTCTTTTAGCCTTGGCCAAAAACTCCTTTATTGCTTCTCAAGACTGGCAGTGCTGCTAAACGTACGTGGGTGCTGGACAGCTCAATGTGAAACATTTCAATCTTACTTCAACGTGAATTAAATTTCAATACAATTTCTCACCCTTTCACTGGAAGGGAGAGGTGTTCAGACCACCTCAGGGAAATGTCTGGTAATTAAGAGTGATTTCCAGAGTTTAACAAAGCAGTGTAATTGCTGCTAGAGACACAGGCTCTCAGCAAGGCTGTACAGTCAACTGAGTAAAGGGAATTACAGGATATAAGGAATAATCTGCTGTTGTTTGTGTGTGACTTTATCTGGGATAGTGACACAGGAGTGCCCATTTCTTTATTCTTCCACAGCCCTTAATTTTTATTGCACATCATTAAAATAGAAACATCTGTAAGCTTTAAAAAACCCTGATGGACTTGCTGGTCCAAGCAGGGACCTGCTGTCCTGTGGAGACTGTGAGCACTCAGTCTTGGCACCATCTCAGGTCCTGGGGCATCCGGGGGTCCCTCTGCTCCTCCAGCTCCTCCATGTGGTGGTGGGTTCAGAGGCAGAACTAGCTGTTCATTGACAACTTAACTTTGCAATAATCAGAATATAAAATGGGGAAGTAGCTTCTGTCAGGGGGTTTAGCCGTTCTGGCAGGTTGAACACATCCTTGTACTGTTCCGGAAATGATTTCATGGAGGATGAGAAATGAACAGAGTCAGGAGAGATGACATTGACCTGCCTGTGTCCTGTCTGACAACACAACTGCACGAACCCAGAGGGTAAAAAGGTTTCCAGTGCCAGAGGAAAAAGAGCTTTCTGTACATCTCCACTAAAAACAAAAGTGCTGCATGTGGTGCAGGAGGAGGATGTGATGGCACGGGGTTTGTTCTGTGCTGCCGTGGCTGGGTCAGTAGGTCAGGCCAAGCACTGAACCTGCCCTGCCCCAGACTGGGAGAGCTCTCGCTGTTTCTTGTCTCCAGAGATCACTGTTTACTGTAGGGGGGAACCGTGTTCCTGCTGACCCAGAACTGCTGAGCTTCGGGCCAAGGTTCCACTGAGCCCCGCTGAGGAGGCTCCACGTCCTGCAGGGTCCCTCCCACAGATTCATTCCCTTTTCTGCATCACAGTGGGGATTCTCTGTCACGTCAGGTTACAGTCAATGTTCTGCGTGTTGAGAGAGGGCCTGCAATGGAAAAAATTATTTCCTGAGTTCCTTCAGCCATCCAGAGGTTCTGAGGGCCATTATGAAGGATTTGCATTACAAAAGAACACTGTGGTGGGACCCTGTGTTTACCTGAAGCACCGAACCACAAAACAAAGTGCAGACAGGGAATGCAGCATTCCTGCCACAGTCACTCCCTGCCATGGAGGAGATTCTCTCCACCAAAATTCTCTGAATTTAGGCATCCTGGGTCTCCCTCCATGGACAGTGACAGAACACAGGCAGGGACTTGTTGCGAATCCCCCCTGGATGTCCTAAAGGCACTCGTGCAGAATGTGCAGAGGAGCTCCCAGGCTTTGTGTTCCTCTCTTGGTTCCTGTTCAGTGTCTGGCTTGGAGAAAAGCTGCTCAGCCTATGCCCTGCTCACTGGGGAGATGTCATCTTTCTGGTTTCCTTCTGAATTGAGACCTTTCATCTAATACTGCTTAGAGGGGAAATATAAATCACCTGGAACTGAAGGGATTTTTTTTGCTGTTGTTAGAAGCCAATTTGTTTGAAGATTTCTGACAGTGTGCTTTTCATAAGAAAGCACAGATCTGTCGTAACTAGAAGTTTTGATGAAACTTTCATTCAAAAGGTTTCTCTGAGACAGGTTGAAAATGGTAAGAAGGAGTAATCCAGTTGATGTGCCCTTCATAAAAATAGTCACTCACCCACTTGCTAAGTGAGTGCTATAAAATAGGCTTTTTTGTTGTTCTGCAGAGGTGCTTGCTGCAGGCATTTTGTCTAAAACATGTATTCTATCAGAATTCTGGGTTGCCTGTCAGCTGTCACTGTAGGCCTTGGCTTCCCCAAATCTCAGTTTTTGTAGTGTACTCAAGTCTGAAAGGCTGACAAATGCAGAATGGGCTTAGGACAAGCATTTCTTGTCAAAAATTCAATTTGAAACACTCATGAAAGAAAGTTAATGCTTTCTGAGGCTTAACATTGGTATTTTTTATGTCTCCTTGAAGGGTATTGGGTAAAAATATGTATTTTTACAAGCTGCCCCAGCCTTTGCATGCATGCCCATGTATGTGCATAGGCATTCCTTGCAAAATCCATCCCCTTGTCAGCACAGATCAGAGGAGCAGGAAAGGTTGGTTTGTGTTCCAAAGACACATCATGGCCAGCTCTGGGAAAGGCTCTGTTTAGAATATGAATGACAAGGGAAATGTTGATGGGAGATGCTGAGCTGCTTCATGCCTTGAGTCATCAAACAAAGCAGCTGGTATTTCTTGCATGATGGGATTTCTGTTGTGTGGACTGACAGGGTTTCTCTTCAGGGTAAAAGAGCTTTTTTTAATCCAGTATCTCTTCTGAAAGCTAGGCAAACCTATCAATGTATGTTTCTCTTGAGATTTTATCAGCCTTATTTGCTAACCCCTGAAATCCAGATAAAATTAAATTGATAATGAAGCAGGAAGGTATAAATTCAGGCTGAACAGCAGTGAATAAATTTGATAGATAATCCTATCTGGAGAAAAACAGGTTGCTTCAAGAAACAGCTCTTCTTCTTCTTCAGACTAAACATAACTGAAATCCAGGGATATGCCGACGTCAAAATGTGATGGACGAACAATTTTTCTGCCTTGTATGATCTCACCAAACAACACATTTCAGGCTCACTACCTTGCACTATCTTTTAAATATTTTTATATGCTTTATGTACCACAAAGGAAGGAGGAGACACAGGTTAGTATTTTCACGTAGAAAATTATTTTAATATTTGGGCTCGTCAAACATGAAGAATAGTGAGAGAGAGAGAGAGAAATAGAGAGAGAGAGAGAGAGAGAGAGAGAGAATCTCGGTGAATCTAGGAGTTAGAAAGATAATTCTTTTATATTTTCTTCATTTCTGAAGGTACTGGAGGTGTCACCCTGTTCAGTCCTCCCTGAGGGTGTCACTGCCCAGGAGAGCTCCTCTGTGCCTTTGCTTTCTCTCATGACTCCTTTCACAAGGATCTGCTTCTTCCCAGCTCACAGGAGCTCTTCAGGGAGTGCAGTGGGAGCTGTCCGAGCAGGGCTGGTCAGCCCAGTGAGTGTCCCCAGTCCTCTGTTGAAACTGGGTGTCCCAAAGCTGACAACAGCACAGACTGAAGTGGAAGCTGCTGTTGATGCTATCAAAAAAAAAATACCATTATCCAGTCTAGAGATCTGTCCTCTGCAGATTTCATAGTAGAATATTTATGAACAAAAGGAAAGTTGGTTTTGGTTTTTTTCATGAGATCACTGTACTAGAGAAAAAGCATCTGTTTAGAATGAGAGACTGAAAGTGTACATAAAACATGAGATATCATGGTAGAGAGTATCGGGAGGCAAAGATGGGGAAAAGGTCGCTGTTTTCAATCTTTTAAGAATCCCATGTTCCATATTTTAATTTCCTGTTAAGCAAATAAAATGATTTCTATATCAAAGGCGAGAACCTGATCCAACATAAAGTTATATTTCAGTAACTCAGACGATGGATTTTACAAGATTGATGAGAATGCCTGGCGCCGGGGGACGGGGCCTGTGTGGTTTTCATTGCCAGAGGCTCTTGTCACAGGATGAACAGCACCTTCCTGAGGCACCCAGGCGTGAGGTACCGCACAAAATAAGCTGCTCTGCAGGACAGATTGCCAGGCTATTTGCAGGGACTGAGGCTGCACTCCGTTATTATCTGGGCAAGAAGCTTAGGGTTCTCCTGGAGAGGTAAACACGCCTTGCCTGTCAGACACAAGGTGTTTCCACCCGTTGTGAAAAAAAAAAGGTGTTCTGTGTGGATTTGGAGGGCTGCAAATGAAGGGAAGGAGGTTTCTGAGATCCTGCCTGTGTGTATCTGCATTTGGTTTTAGACTAGCCCTCAGCTGGGCAAACCAAGAGGAAACAGCAGCAGCCCCCAGCAGAAGAGCCTGGTGTGCTGGGCATTAAAGCTTCCTGCACACCCACCTGGTACAAGTTCATGTCTCACACCAGAGCTGAGGTCTCCAGGCAAAGTGGTGCTTTCCCCTTATCCCTTTCCCTGGTGCCTGCAGTCTGCCCTACGGAGCGCAGGGGACTGGAGGGACCTGTTGCTGTGGGTGTCCTTCTGAAGTCAGCAGCAGGACTTTGGGAAGGGTCACCTCAACTGTCCTAGAGAATTCAGCTGAGCAGGACCCTCTGTGACCCAGGGCCCACCTGCACCTGCACCTTCATCCTGATGTTAAACTAAACCTCCCCTGAGGGGAACCAGCCCAGCGACTTCTGGACACCTTGTTGTGTCCTTTTAGACAGCCTTTTACATTCTGACTGATGTTCCTTCTCCCTAAATCTTCTCACTCCTAAATTACATAAATCCAGTGTTTTCAAGGTTTCTTTGAGTCTGTATTTTCCAAATGAAAGGGTAAGATCTTGTAATTATGTGCCAATATGCTACATCAGGTAAATGTTGTTCAATCAATACTAACTTTTCCTGGTTAATTTTTGACCCATTACTCTGAAATAACCAGAATAATCATAGGGTTTCTGTAGCAGAATTGGAAACACTCATTAACACTTTTATTACTGAAAGGAAATCATGTCCTTGCTACAAGTAAAAGCTACAGTTTGTTGTCCATTTCCACACTCTGAGCTCGGTGTGGGACACTGAACAGGACAATTTCCAGCATTCATTAGCTGAGAGATACTAAACCTCCGTGGAAATGTTTTACCTTACACGTCTCTGATGTTGTAACAGTTTTTACACTTTTACTTAAAGCGAGACATGAGATTTTAGGTAACAGATTTTTTTTTTCTTTACCTCCTCAACTGCAGTCTTAGGATTTACTTGAGATAAACCATTTTGCTGGTCTATGATAAGGTTTTCCCATAACCATGGACAATTGTATTTATATAGGATGTTCTGCTATTTTATTTTTAAGGACTCTTTCTCAGGATGATCAAGATGATAACCATTTGAAAATAGAGGATATCATTCAGATGGTAAGTTCATCTTGAAAGTTAAACGTAAATACTCCTACAGAAATGTTGTGGGTTTGAGTCAACAGAATGTAACACAACTGCAAAATGATAAGTATTTCTGGACAGATACACTGTTCTTTTATATGTCCATTAAACATCCATTTCAGTTTAGAGATTGTAAGAATTTGAGGCCCATATCAAAAATGGACATGTCAAAACTTGAGTATTTGGACATAAATCTCAAGATTTTTAAAAAGGGAAAGGTATTAATATATATGAAATTTTAAGTGCAGAATATGCAGGGTTTAATTAACCTACATTCATACTTCTGAGCTGCTGTGTGCCTTTCCCTCTCTGAGTTTCCAGCCTGGTGTTTGTGTCGTTTGCGATTGTTATTAATTCTTATTTCTCCTTATCCCGGAGTTAATTACAGCCCCGTTCTGAAGGCCCTCAGAGAGACCCCTCAGTGTTCTCCTTGCTTTTGCAGCCAGACTGCCCCAAGCCCGAGTGCTTTGAGATGCTGTCGGCCATGGAGCTGGCGGAGCAGATCACCCTGCTGGACCACGTCGTGTTCCGCAGCATCCCCTACGAGTGAGTGACCGCTGGGGGGACAGCCCACGGGGCTGGGCAGCCACCACTGCCCGGACTCCGCTCCTGGCCAAAGGGTGTCACACATAAAAGGATAACGTGGTGTAAACAGGGTCACAGCACGGGAAATTAGGATGGGGTGATGGGGGAGAGGGGATTAAGAGAGAAATAAATCTTCTTTACAATATTTACCATTTCAGACAGCATTAAAAATGGTATAGTGAGATGCTGGAATTAGCGTAAAGCTGTGTTATTAGCTTCCAGCAAATTGAGGTATCCTTGAAATCTGCTTAGGCTGTGGTTGGAGACCGACTCTGTGCTGTGTTTATGAAGACTTTGTTGGCTTTTTTCTCTCCCATCAATGTCTAGAGAGTTCCTTGGGCAGGGCTGGATGAAAGCGGATAAAAATGAGAAAACGCCCTATATTATGAAAACTAGTCAACATTTTAATGATGTAAGTACTCTCAAATACAGATTTGCTTTCTAGGAACCCCATGGACTGTCTCTGACCTCTGGAACAAAAATACTGGGTTTTGTTGCAATGTGATGTAATGTGTTATCTAGTAGTGACTGAATGTCACAGCCTTTTTGTAATTAACCATTTAAATCAAAGCAGATGAAGAATCTCGTTTCAAAGAATTGGTACTCAGCATTTCAGTGGCAATTTAAGAGAGTAGAACATTTTAAACTGTAGCACAGTGCCTTTCAGCCTACTGAAGGAACTGCTTTTTCTCCAGAGAAATATAACACCAATTCTGCTTAATGAATGTCCTTGGTCTCCCTAAACATCTCTTTGCTCTCTGTTATTTTCCTTAAATTTTACTGAGAGATTTCCCGATCAGGTTTATCACTGATGGTTTGGAGACCTTCCCACTGCATCCTCAACCCTTCTCTGCTATCACCATCCCCTCCACCTGCCTCAAGCTCTGTTTTCAGTGTTCCCTGGGTTTACCAAGAGCCATCATTTCTGTCCTGCTCTGGTTGGGGGTTTTTCTGCCTCGTCCATTAATTAGTGATATGTTAGAAGGGATTGTGCTTCACTTCCCTGAGTCCCTGCCTCTCCCTGTGGCCAGATGAGCAACCTGGTGGCCTCGCAGATCATGAGCTACGCTGACGTTCCCTCACGGGCCAGCGCCATCGAGAAGTGGGTGGCAGTGGCCGACATCTGCCGCTGCCTGCACAACTACAACGGCGTGCTGGAGATCACCTCGGCCCTCAACAGGAGTGCTATCTACAGGCTCAAGAAAACCTGGGCAAAGGTGTCCAAACAGGTGAGGAGAATACAGCCACGGGCGGGGGTTCCAGATTCCATCTGTCACCATGTCCAGGGGTTGAGACAGGATCCCTCCTGTAAAGATTTCTGCTTTTCCACCACGTGGAACTGGCATCTCCTGTCCAGGTCTTTAGTATTTAATTTTTTTATCTGTGGGAGCAAACTGTTTGCAACATAATTGGCAGGTACCAAAGACTGTTGGCCCTGAAGTGCTGAAATATTCAAGTAAACTAAATTTAGGCATTTCCTGATAGACACATCTGAGTGGTTACAAGCTATGGTTAAAGTCTGGCCAGGTGCCTAAAATGGGAACTGCCTGTGCAGAGAGCCTGAAGGAAGGTCAGAACCTCTCAAATTAATGAGTTTTTTCTACCCAGTAGGGATTGTTGATAAGAAGTCTTCTTTCTCATTTAGGAGCTCAAGTTCAGGTGCAGTGAACACCTCTCTTTAACCCTTACCTGGCTGCTGAGAATGTCAGCAAAAGCTGTGAGAATGACTGCCAGCCTCAAAAACAAGAGACACCCATGAAAAAAAGGCCTGTCAGGATGAAGATAATCCAGTCTTTTATGTTCTGTGTTCTAAATGGTTCAGAGAAATACAATTAAAATACAATTAAAATCTGACTGTACCATCTTCTCCAATCAGCTTTTTCTCAGCTGCTTCATAGCTGCTGCTGTGTTCTTCTATTTAAAAATCTGTTAAAAATCCTTTAAATACAAACTGTTATAAGTCAGTTTACCTCCGAAAAGTTTTATGGATAGAATTATTTTGATTTTTAAACTTTTCAATTAAAAAAGGAAAAACCAAACCCACCGCAGATTGATGTTGTGGCACAGTCCTGTGGTACCTATTGGGAATGCAATCTGGGTTTTTCATCAGCCTGCTACTTAGAAGAAAGTGACTGTCTGCCTACAGCTCTCTCTTAATTGGAAATTCAGTTTCAAATATGATGAATTTCTCATCTTTCTCTACATTCAAGTCTCAAGCAAAACCAGGCTGAAAATCAAATTTATTTCACTTAAGAAGGAACCAGGGTGTGATGATACCCACTGAAAGTGATGCGTGTAAGACATGAATATATTCTCATTTACATACTCAGCTTTTATCTGGAACTTGGAGACAAAATCAGCTCAGTGCAAGCTCCAAGGCAAGGAACACCCCTTGCTGTCACCAACTTCAGGAAATGCAGCTGAGGATCCTCAGCAACATGTAGGATGTTATATTCTTGTGTGCACAGCAAACCAAAATCCTGACCATTAATTTAATAAACCTGTGGGTTTTCCTCCATTTGCAGGGTAATAATATTAGCATAAATACAGATTCTGTGAATCACTCATAGGAAAATCTCTAATGCTGCCTAATCTCCATTTTCAGAAAGGCAGGAGGAGCTGCAGTAAAGCTCAATTTCTAATGCCTGTTTTATTACTCCTGAAAACGGGGTGGGGATGATAAGTGAATTACACGTTTGCTACAATCTAATTCCAGTCATCTACGTGCACCAGCAATGACATTTGTAATGCATTTTCTTTCTAGACAAAAGCTCTCATGGACAAGCTTCAGAAGACTGTGTCCTCTGAAGGAAGATTTAAAAACCTGAGAGAAATGCTCAAAAAGTATGCCTCCCTACAGTATACAACTGTGTTTTGTTATAAGAAGTGGATAGTTCATGTTAAAGATTAATTGCCTTTGATTAAACTTTAATAATTAATATATTTTTTGCCTAATAACCTTTTAAAATCTAGTTTGGTTCTATTTGGCATTATTGTTTTGCTGAATATGCTGTGATTTAATACCCCTGATGGATAAACATAGTAGCTCCAGAGAATTACTGAAACAAATTAAACTATTTTTCTGTGTGAACGTTCCCTGCTGGGGTTTTATGTACACTGATAAACTTTTTCAATAAGTGTAAAGTCAGCTTTATAAATTAAAGTTTTTATGAAAACCAAGATTGTTCTAGTTAAGAAGTTTAGGGCTTGGGACCAAGGCTGTGTCAGGTCACAGACCCATACATATGACAATAAATTATGTTTCTGGCAATAAATTATGAGAGGAACATACGGACAGGACTAAGGCACAGGGATATTTATTCTCCTGTGGCCTCCCAGCCTGCTGGAAAACAGGCAGCTTCTTTTGTGCAGCAGTCCATAAATATTGTTTTCTTTAATTGATTTGCCGGATTGTGTTTGACATTCTGTAATTTTGGTATCCAGGATATTCTGTGTCAAGTGTTCTACAATTTATGTTCTGATTCCGGCTGTACAAAAACCTGAGGTTTTGTGAGTTTTGTAATTGTAAGCAGGCTTTTCAGAATTAAGTGGCACAACTACATCAAGTGATCTTGAGAGAAGCTGAGAACTGAACAGCCAGAATAATTAATGGTATATTTTAAAAATGCCATTAATATTAGATATTGGGCAGAGTGCATTTAATTTGTCACGGGCAGAGCAAACACAAGTCAAGCAGAGCCAGAGGAGCTGTTTGTCCTGGAAAGGAATGCAACCCACTGATTAGAAGTGGGAAAAGTAATAAGGGGTGTGTGCGAGTTGGAAGAAAATGCATTTGCAAATGTAGCTACAGGCAAATAATCTGATTTGTGGATTTACAGCTGTAACCCACCTGCTGTTCCCTACCTTGGGATGTACCTGACTGACCTGGCATTTATTGAGGAAGGAACACCCAACTTCACTGAGGAAGGCCTTGTCAATTTTTCCAAAATGAGAATGGTAATTTTCAGTTTCTTACATGCTTCGCCAACAGGTGTTTAATTGTGTGAGTTAATTATCGATGTCATTGTAGCTCCTCTGAATGTAACTTCGGAGAAGGTGTTTTGGTGTTGTGCAAGAGAGGCAGCGGGTGGAGAGCAATTACTCGACCCAGTCTTCTATCACCACCTTCTGGCAGGCTGGGTGTTTTCACAGGCTGAATTTGTCCCCAGTTTACTTTCTGAGAAATGACAGCAAAAGCAGCTGCCTGCAGCTTGTGAAGGAGCAACAAAAAGCTTTTTTAAATAACCAGAATTACAGGAATGCAGTGATTCACCAGGAAGCAGTAATCACAATGTTCTTTTCAAAGTGTGCTCTGGTCTGTCTGAAAAGCACTTCAAAGTTGATGTTTCTCCCACTGCCATCTAATGCTGTTTTGTAACAGCTCCTCGGAGGGAGGCATGGAAATTTCTCCTCTCATCTCAGCTTAATGCCCATCTTAGGGCTACACTTTGCAGCAGGCACTCGAGGCAAAGAACAGGGAGGTTTCATTATGGGGAGGGGAGAGCCAGGGTGGTTCACTCGGAGCTGCCTGAGGAATAAATGTTTGATTTGGGAAAGTGAAGTCCTTGGGAGCTGTTGGGAGATGACCTCTACCCTTCCCTTCCCTCCTCCCAAGTTAAATGGAAAAATTTGGTGCAAAACTCTTGCTTTGTGTGGCTGAGCTGAAGTCAAACTGGTTGCGCTTACATGCCTGTGTTCTTTTGAAAGATCTCACATATTATCAGGGAAATACGGCAGTTCCAGCAGACCTCCTACCGCATCGAGCACCAGCAGAAGGTAAGGCTCCTGGCTGCTACTGAAATCAGCGCTGTGGCAGCAATTCCCTGTGAGGTACAGCTGTCACTGAAAGCTAAAATTGGTGTATTCTGCTCCCACACATGGAGGAGAGGACAGACAGACACTCTGACAGGTCCTTGGGACGGCGAGACCCTCACCCTGCAGGGGCTCTTTGTTTGATGCCTTCTAAAGAAGTTTTTTGCTCCTTTCGAAGGTGTCTGGGGACTGCAGCCCTCGAGGGTGTGAGGGGTTGGGAGGGAGGTGTGCTCGCCCTGCCCTGAGACCCTGGGCCGAGGGTCAGGAGATGCCCCAAGCTCCTGCTGAGGCATCCTGCAATCCCTTCTCCCTTTGTCCTTCTCGGGAGTGATGCAGCTGTGACCAAAGCTGGTCTGTGCCTTCAGAGAAGGTTCATCTCAGACTCAGCTTGGGCTGAGGTACCCTGGCAAAGGATTTCCCCATTCCTAAGAGGAATTTATCCTAATTAATTCCCAGAGTGCTGCAGGAGCTTCTTTATGCTAGCAGCATTGCAAGCACCTGTTGGGTTTCTCAAGGAAACAACATGAGGGGATCTCAGGATCCAAAATGTGCTGAAAGGGAAAGGAAGGACATTCCTGTGGCAGTTCTGTGCAGTCTGTCCATCCATGTTTCCCCGTCCCAGGTCACTCACTACCTGCTGGACAAGACCCTGATCATCGACGAGGACACCTTGTACGAGCTGTCCCTGAAGATCGAGCCCCGGCTCCCCGCCTGATGCGCCCACCCTGCCACAGAGCCTGCAGACAGCTTTGGGACAGTGAACAGAACCATGCATGCCACCTCCTAAAGACAGCAAGAGGAATTCTGAGAAGAGTGCCAGCTCTCTTTTCCAATAAGATATACAGAGTCTCACAGCCTTTCCCTCTGAGGCAACACAAATGAGTGTTGGAGGTGAAAGACAAAGACTCTTCCTACCCGGCTTAAGCGATTTCTGCTTTGCAAAGATCATGTTTGGCATTAGGGACTGTGATTTAATGGAAGACAGGAGATGTTCCTGTGAACAGGCACTCATTGCAGCCATCTCCCATGACAAATTAAGGGTACAGATTGAAATGATGGTAATATACTCAGGTGTGTTAGGATAAATCAGCAAAGTGAGGTGACTGGGTTGATGGCTAACTATGTGTTCACTGAGGCAGTAATGGCTGTGGTGTCCTCATATTGTGTTTATTTCATTGAAAAAACAGGATTTTAGCAGTCATCTACTACTTCGGAGTGATATTAAGACAGCATCTGGTAACCTCAGATCTGCAGTTGTTCGAAACACCCGCTGTACATTTAATGCTACTCTTCATAAAACATTTTCTTCTTTAAATGTCTCGTCAGCCTTTTCTAAGGTGACTGATTGTATCTATAAAAATGATTTGTAAATATCTTTTTCATCAGTGAGAGTATTTACAGCACGGAGAGCAAATGGACTGGTGGAATAGTTGTGAATAGTTGCCAGCTGGGAAGGTGAGGGATCCGGCGGGGTGGTTCAGGAGAGGGTGAGTCACGTTGCAGACAGCCCTGGAAGAGGCACTTTATTGTCCTGCACCTCCTGCAGCTTCTCTGACAAGTCAGGCTACAGAGCACTTTCTGGACACACTGTGGAGAGAAATACACATCTGCCTGGCAGCAGGTGGTGATCAGCAGTGAACACTCGGAGCTGGAGTGACAGTTTCGTTTTATGTGGAATCGGTGGTTTGAAAAATGTCTATTTTGGTTTTTGTTCAGCCATTTGGCACTGACTTAGCCCTAAAATTGAATGTGTGAGTGGCAAATATGGAATGCCAGCAAACAGAAAGTATGTATTTTTATGTGAGCTAGTAATTATCACTTGCATATGTTTGAGAAAATGTGCTATTTGTAAATGTTTTCAGAGCCTGTGCTTTTGTGATGTACCAGGTAGATAGATGTCATTTCTACAGTAGTTGGTACTTCTTGTATTTTCCTTATCAAGAGTGGCCTGTTGTAGCTGCATGGGGAGCGAGCTCAAATGCTGTAAAGGACATCATAGCATAAAACACAGGTGTTAGCACTGTTGAAAACAAAAATTGGCTGGAAAAGTGTCCTTACTTTTCCAATGATATTCAGCCAGTTGAAGAAATAGGGCTATATCACTGTATACCTCCCTTAAATCTTCTCAGGGAGACAGATGTTTAAAATAGATTGTGACTTAGGCCTATTTGATCTGACATATCTTACACAGTCGTGATGCTTCTTAACGCTGGCGATGAAAAATGGACCTGCCTGGCTTGCGGTTTTTGTCTTTATTTGCACTTTAATTACACTGCTGGCCCAGCCCAGAGCTGCACAATGAGTTTCATTCGTTCCATCTGAGTGTGACTGCCAGCACTTACAAATGTACCTTAGCAACTGTAAATTTCATTATGGTCCTTCTCCACAAGGACCATCTCCTTGTAAATAACTGCATGGGGACGTGTCACAGATAGTGGAAAATTCCTCCATTAGAAAAGCAGGCAGCAAGGGAGAAGGAAATGCTAGGAACACTTTAAATAGTTCTGGCTAATGATTGCTGTAGAAATGTTACTTATAGAAGCTTTTTATTGTGAAAAATGTGTTTGTTTCTTTTGACTAATGATTGACAAGAAGATGATTGCATCCCAGTGCATGATATGAGGAGAAAAAAAAAAAAAAGAGCATGGTTTATTTGGACCACAAAAACCAGCTGACTTTGTATTTTCTGTACAAAAGCAGTTACCATTCAGTTGTTTCATAAAACACTTTGAAGTAAGAAACGGAAAATGTGGTCCAAAAAGTGATTTCTTAAGTTGGTTTTATTGTTTCTTTGTTAACAAAGAGAACGTGTAACAGCTGTCAGTGTCAATGGGCATCTCTGGTGTACGCTATAAAGTGCTGCTTTATCTGCCTGTACCCCATTTTACCAAATCTCCTCCGTGTTCTTAGGGTTACAGGGTACAAGTTCTCGCCGTGTTCAGTTCGCTGTTCCGTGCTCCGCACGCGTGCGTTGGTCAGAGCCCTCGATGCGTTCCGGCGCTGGCTCGCAGGGCTGTGCTGGCGTGGCGAGAGGAGGACACGGGGCCAGGTGGGCTTTGCCAAAGGGGCTGAGCACCCGCAGCTTGAAACCAGTGCGAATGTGGCAGTTCAGCCCCTTTGGGACAGCACATCCTGCTGGTATGCCAAAGGTTGCCTCTTGTCCCAGTGGCCAGTTTAGGTCAGAATCAGGATGAGTCCACGCTTGATCTGTGCTTGCAGCAACAGCAGCAGCAGCAACAAAATGTGCTAAAATTATTATTATGGTCACAGTAATGTTTGACTTGCTGATGGCTGACCGATGTTTTTGCTTGGGGATACAATGCTTTTGCTAAAGCACAGGAGGAAGTGAGGATGCACCTTGTCACCCACAACCCTCGCCAGGGCTGCAGCCCCATGACGGCGGCTGGGCACAGCACACACGGCCAGTGCAGGGCTGTGGGCTGAGGGCTTCACCTCGAGTGGCCCGAGTGCCTCTGCTGCAGCCCTGCGGCACGTTTGGGCTGTGGCCATAGTCAGTAGGCAGCAGCAGCCTGCTTTGTGTGAGGCTTTGCCTAGCTGCAGTGTGCCCAGCTTAGCCCAGCGGTGTCCCTGCGGGGCGCAGGGCTCCGGAGCTGCTCGCTGCCTGCGCCGCCCCGCCGCAGCCGTATCGTGTACAGAGCGAGATCTCATCCGTCACACGCCCACGCTTGGCCTCTGGCGTTCCCGGGAGCACGGCTCCCGGTGAGGACTCTGTCGCTGGGGTCTCGCTGTCCCTTAGGATCTTGCCCCTCGCTGCCCGTGCGAGAGCACCGCAGGCTCACTTCCCTGCCCGGGGAGCCGGAGCAGTCCCGCGAGCGAGGATTCCCTGGCCAGAGAAGGGCCGAAGCGCCTCTCCACTTGCCTTGTGAGCCCCCCGCCTGCCTGCAGCGAGGGGGCTGCTCGCTGCCCGGGCGGGCCGGGCCGCTGGCGGCGATGGGGATAAAGCATCACTCGCTGCTCTGCGGCGGGCGCGCTGCCAGCCCCGCCCGCGGGCTCCGCCGCACCTTGTACTGCAAAAGTAGCAGCCCAGCTGTGACCGAGGTGACCCGGGACCCTGGGCAGCAGCACAGACACGGCCCCTTCAGCGACTGAGAGCGCTCGGCACACGCTGACACAGGGTTAGAGTTGCCTTCACCCCAGCCTTCACCCCCCGCCCTCCCCCCTGCGCCCAGCGGTTGTTGTCAGTGACCGAGCCCCTGAGTTCTCATCCTGTAGATGAAAACCTCGACCTGTGGAATTCACAGTGGCAGTGTGTGTTCGTTCCGTCCCTTTCCTCTGTCTGGTCCTGTGACACACAGACACGTAGCTTTGTGGTGAGAGGTGACAACTGGCACTGATCACCCTGATTTCAGAGTAAGGAGGAGGTCCCCATCCTCTTTCTGCTTTCCTAGTTTTTAATACTGATTATTGTTCTGTAGGATAAAAAGGAACTTAATTATTGTAATTATTTATTAACTTAAACCATGTTGATTTAGATTGCAGGACATGTTAATGATCTCAAATTTTCCTTCATGTTTATTATTTATTTTAAGGATTTTACAAAAACGTTGTTTTATTTGTATCAACATTCAGTCTTTCCTCCTTTCACTCTTAGCAACAACATTAAACCTTGATGATTTAAAACTCTCACCCGTAGAGATGTTTTTACCCTCTCATAATTTTACTCACCAAGGGCAAAACCCTTCAGACCTCATTCTGATAATACCTTAGGCTTCACCGAGAGCTTTTCATAAGTCTTTGGGGATCTGGCTCTCAGCTATTTGCCTGTTACAGTTTTTGCCTCCAAAGGTCAAATGTCTCCGTCTAGGATGCTTCATGTCCAAAATGCTGCTCAGTGATGGTTGTTCTGTTGTACCTTTAGTCCTGAGGTAGTCTCTGAAGTTCTGTTACCTAGGGCAGTAGATGTGTGTTTATTTGACAGATGTACCTATATCAAACATGTTACTTAGTGCACAATCCAGATGTTTTTGCATGTATTGGAACTTCTCTTTTGACCTGAGGTTATTGTTTGTATTGTTAGTAAGGCATACCAGGCAAGGTATTGTGCCTGTGTGCTAATAAACATTCTTTTCTTTCCTGAATTTCAAGAGTCCTCACTGGAATTCGTTTATTATTTTACCCCCCGTCATGAATAATTAAGTCTCCTCCTTCTGAATTACCAAGTCTCTTAGAAAAGCAAGTCATTAAAGAGGATAGAAAATCAGGGAAAAATTTGGGTCTGTACTGGGAAAGAATGGTTTTCAATTACTGTGTTTTACTCTTCTTTTTCACTCATGATGCATTGCAGCTGCCACGGGCATTACTGATCATAACTGACATTGGGTTTGGACTTCTGTCTACACATCCCTTGCCTTCTCTGGGCTGGTGTCCTGCCCTGGATTTAAAAAAAAACAATAAAAGCACATTTTGTACACAGGAAAAGACAGAAAACACAGTGGTTTGTAAGTAGGTTGTGTCCCTCCCCTTGTTAGAGGATAACAACTCACATGGAGGTGAAGTGACTTGCAGATTGAAGAAAAAAAGTTGATAGAGGTTGAGACTACAAAACCAGGTCTCCAGCTTGTATTACATGCTTTAATCACTGGTTACAGCTTTCCTGTGTTGAACTCAGTAATTTCATGAAAAGAGGAAAATTCCTCTTAAACTTGTTTCAAGAATTAACATTTTAAACCAGTAAACAGCAATGGCACAGCAGATCTCTGTAAGAAGGAGATACAGCAAGTGACATAATAAAATCAGCTTCTATTCAGTACTTTGTGGCCTTGTGGTCACATGTTCTCCATTCTGTTTACATTTTTGGTGTTTCACATAAAAACTGAAATTAACGGAGAGAGCAACTTACCCTTGAAGTTGTCAGATACTGTCAATAGAAGAAAAAAAATTATAATACTGCCCGAGCAGCTCTGTTTAAAAGTGCTGCAGGAAAATTTAATTTCAAATTGTTTTCCCATCACTTTAAACATTAATTTTCCTTCGGCCAAACAACTGGCTGATTTACGTCTTTATTCTAAGGCCATCATTGTAGGATCAGGGAATCCCAGAATGGGTTGGGTTGGGAGGGACCTTAAAGCCCATCCATTCCCACCCCCTGCCATGGGCAGGGACACCTCCCACTGTCCCAGGGTGCTCCAATCCCCAATGTCCAGCCTGGCCTTGGGCACTGCCAGGGATCCAGGGGCAGCCACAGCTGCTCTGGGCACCCTGTGCCAGGGCCTGCCCACCCTCCCAGGGAACAATTCCTTCCCAAAGTCCCATCCATCCCTGCCCTCTGGCGCTGGGAAGCCATCCAGGAATCTCCAAATAAATCTGAGAGCACCCAACCCTCTTTAATGTTGACCACGAAGGAAGCAGGGGAAGCTCATGGTTACAGGCTGTTCAAAATCCTCAGTTCTGTGAAGAAATTGGTCCTGACTGATCATGCAAAGATAATGAATAAGAATTGTGAAGGCTGAATTATGCCTTCAAAGTTAAATTCCAGTGTTCTGCCCCTATTTCTGTGTAGCCTTAAAAGAAGTAAAATTGGAGAAGACCAGATTTTTGCTTGAAATTTCCAGTTTCAAAGAGGACTGAAGCAATGACTGGTGTTTGTTCCAGGTCCTGGCTCCTGGACACAACTCTGTACACGGGGGTTGGTAAATGTAGTGGCAGCAGAAATCACTTCAAGTTTGCTTTCTTAGAGGTGGCACCTCCACTGTGTGACACTCTTTGGATCGGGTGGATGGGCCAGAAACTGACAGAATTGTTGCTAAAAACTTCTCTTGTCTCACTCCACCCTTCCTGAAAGTTCTGTGTTTATAGGATTGGGGACAATATGTACAAATCACATCTAGATCCTTCATATGTTTCATGTCGACCAAACCCAACAACTTCTCCAGGGAAGACACAAAGTCTTACCAGTACTTTGTATTCCATCTGAAATATTAATATTTTGTGTCTTCCATTCTGTTTGCTGTGAAAATTTCATATGCAATAGGAAAACCATCTGAAAAAAGAACACCTTTTTTCTTCTCTAACCATTCCTCCCAGGGTTTCCATGACAAAGAAATGCTGGATCACCATGGTGGAAAGAGAGAAGGTGTCCAGAGTTCACGATCGATGAAGGTTTGCCAGCTGTGGTTCTCTGGTCATTACTGGTTTGAGCTCCCTGACAATCACCATTGCAGAATTGATTCATTTGTGTCTGCAATGCAGCTGGCAAAAAATAAAAGGAAAAAATCTAAATATATCCCCCCCCTCCCCAAAACAGCAACAACAACAAATACAAAAAACAAAAACCAACCAAAAAGCCCCTAAAAAACAACTGGGGGGGAAAAAAAAAGGACAGCTTTTTGGATTTTGGAGATTCCTCCTTCTCCAAAGGGTCAGTTCCATTTTTAGGAAAACCTTTTCTCTTCCCTTTAGCCAGAAAACACACTGCTAATTATAGGCAGCCTTTCCTCTACTCTGTAGTGGATGTGCTGTGAAGAGCAACTTTAATTACTTAAAACAGCTGGGTTATTTTCAGAGTGTTGGTTGGGCTTCGTTGAGCTCTTTGTTTACTGGACACGTATCAGCACCTTGAGGAGCCTTTCTCTGGAGGAGCTGCAGGGGAGGGATGGCTGCTCTGTGCCTGCTTGGCCCCTTGGCCACGGCCAGTGCGTGCCCATGACCGACACCAAGAGCTTGATTGGCCTCCACAGCCCCTGAGGGGTTGGATGCCCCTCAAAAAGGGATTTTTCCCCATCTGAGACCTCGGTGGCAGCTCTGTGTAAGTGGATATTGAGCATCCACAGTCATGAGGAATTCTCAGTGCGGGGTCAGGGTAACCCCTTGGAATCAGCTGCGTTTGCTCATGGGGTGCTGTGCCTCACTGCCTTACTCTGAATCCCAGGAATTACAGACCCATGGAACTGCAAAACCAGGAACTGCCATTGCACTGGGGACAATCCAGCTCCTGGGTTACAAGGACACTGTGTCCAGCGGGTCTTTGCTGCTCTAATTTAGCAGAGCTGACTTCAGCAGCAGGAGCGACACTGATCTGTGTCCTTGCGGAGCTCCTCAGGACAAGCACAGCACCCTCCAGCTCCTAACTCCACACACAGAGTTTGTAAGAACAGCTTGGCTCATCACTTCTGTCCTGACTCCTTTAAATAAATCACATCCCACACCAGAAACTTGACTCCAAATAAATTTTCTTTTAAATAGAAAAGGCCCTCCCATAAGACACAAAGACCTTTGTCCAGCCCTTACAGGTACCTCCCCTGTCCAGCAGCTCCCACACCAAACTGCAGCTGCTGGGCTCCCTGTGCAGGGGCAGATGGCATTGACATGAACTGCCACTGAATTAACACTCAGCTGCTGCTGCCCCCTAGCACAAGCAGTGAAACCACCACAGCATTGTAGTTGTTAGATAATTATGTTAGAGATAAAAGTAGGGCATTATTTATGGATGATTCTTGGCATCCCAGCTGTTTCAGTACGTGAGTTTCCCACAAAACAGACCACAGAACAGTAGTAAAGCCAAACTATTCTTTAAGTATTAATGATGTATTCCTCAGAAATCATTAGGGAAGTTCCTAACAGTGTTTTCCAGGTATTTGTGCTGTAAATTCACAGTCTGGGGTTTGTTTGCATATTCTGGTCTCCTGGGCTCTCAGCTGGCAGACACCTTGACCCTCTGCATAACCCAGCCAGGCACTTCATGGCATCACCTGCTTCCAGGGGGAGTCCTGGTCTGTTCAAGGCCTTTATGAAAAAAAAAGGTAAAAAATGTAAAATTAGGTGTGTGTCTCCATCACAAGCCATGGATGTGCTGTGCCCATATTCCCTTACTGATGTTACCTCAAGAGAACCACAGTTGTTTTTTTTCTCTATCAACACCAGTAACCAGTGTTGGGTTGATGAAAAACTGGTGTGGTTAAGAGGCTGTTTCCAGATGCATTGATCTGGAATGACTGCTTTGGTTGTAATCGTGGTGGGTGTGCACGGCTCTCATTAGCCCAAACAAGCCATGACAGCTTGGGGGAGAGATGTTTATGTTTTGTAAAGTTTCAAAAACCTGAAATGTAGGTTCAGGAAGTTGCTATGTAAAAATAAAAGAATATGAAATGTACAAAAGGAAAAGGACTTTTTAAGTCTTAGATTTGTAAAAGCTGCACAGTGCTGGCCTCTGTGCTCCTCTGACAGCCTTGACACATGCTCAGCGCCGGTGGGAGCAGAGCCATTGAATGAAATTGATTATTCTTTCATGCTTCCCAAACCATCGAGTGTTATTTCTTGCTGTAATTTTCTGCTATGTAGCTATAGAGATACAGCAATTCTAAACTCAATATAGTAATATAATAGTAGTAATTCCAAATGGGAGGCTTCATAGGCCTCCTTTTACATTTCACATTTCTGGGCCACTCTGCCTCACAGTCAGTCAAGAATTAACGTCATGAATTAAAAAGTGAAGGGGAGACAAAAAGCCCAAATCCCCCCCCGTGATCCCAGCTCGCCCTGGTCCCATTCCCTGCCCTGTCCTGTTTCCACCCAGGATGTGTGCGGGTGGAGCTGTGGCGTTGCCCTGCTCTGGTGTCTCTCCGGAGCTGTTCAGGCAGGCAGGACTGACCTTTCTCCTCTGGCTGCTCCTAAATGAGTCCTTGGGGAGGACCAGGCTCCCTGGGCCCGTGTCCCTCTGCGCTCGAGAGGTATGTGAGAGATGATGTTGCTGTCACCCCGCTGCTGCCACATCCTGCTGATGCCCTCAAGGGCGCCCTTGTGCAGGCAAATGCCACTCACGTAACCCAGCAGGGCAGGACTGGCCCCTGCAGCAATTATTTTCGTTTCCCTCACCTCCTCTTGCCCGTCTCAAATTACCTGGGCTCCTGTCAGTGCCCAGCCTGCTGCTGCCTTCACACTCTGGGCTCGCTGCAGGCAGCAGGACGTCCCTACCTCCAGCTCCAAGGTAACTACACATATATTGCCTTTCTAGCCTCAAACCATAGCATTTCAAATGCAAGGGTTATTAAAAATGGATTCAAAGCGCCACAGGATGTGGTGTTAATTTGGTTATAATTTATTGACTTGTGTTAGCACTTGGTGCAGGAAGGTTTGTGCCAGCCCCCACTGTGCAGCTGCTTCACATCACGGAACCACAGGATTATTAAGGGCTGGAAAAGACCTCTAGGATCATAAAGTCCAGACATTGATGCTGACCCTTAAGTAACAATTTTAGTTAGAGAAAGATGAGGATCTTTGCAGATGTGTGACAAGTTCAGAGAAAATGTCTCTGATTACATGAGTTTTCTGTGGTTTTGATTGTAGCTCTCTGCCCTGCGAAGATGAGAGGTTTATACTGCAAAGCAGCACCAGATTGGCTCAGAAGGGTGAGCGGTGCCTGCACCTTGGCTGGGCTTTGGCAGGAGAATTTGGGCGTCTGGGTCTCACCTGGTGGGGTCTGACCAGCCAGACCTTCAGCTGACAGAATCCAAAAATCGTGGTGCTGCCAAGGGGGTGTTGTTTGATCTGTGAAGAGTTACCATGTCTTCTCTACTCATATGAATCTGGCCACAGGCTCATAGTTTGGAATTTTATTCTTTTTTTTTTTCCCCAAATTAATAAGTTTTTATGACTGTTCACTGTCCTCTGGAATTATAAGGAGGAAGAAACTGAAACGTGGGTGATATTTTTGGTGGAGATGTTCCACGCTGGGATTAAGGCACTGTCAGAAAGATGCCTGCACTCGGTGTTGTTGCTGCACTTTGGAGACTGTATCTCAAAACCCAGATGAGTCAAAAGGGTTTGAGTGATGCTGAGGGTGAGCGATGAAACTGAAAAATCTCCAATATTGCTTTATGAGATTGGATGTTTTAATGTGTTATTTATTCTCTGAGCTGTAGGGTGATGCAGCAAACCACAAGTGATGTAAACTTGATTTCTGGGTGTCTAAAAATGGCCTCTGAGGCAAGCAGTGACTCATGACAGTCACTGCAGATGTTTCTGAGGCTCCAGAACCTTCCATGGACGGGCGGGGAAAACTTTCCACTGCCCTCTGTAGGCTTTAGCTCGAGCTAAGGATGGCTTAGAGGAATTACTTCTCAAGTATAAAAGGCCAGGCTCGGTGTCCCTGCACCACGTGAGGGCCCAGCTCAGCGCAGGGATCCTGTGGCTAAAGAGCTTTGCGGGGTAAGATGTGTGCACACATTCGCTGTGGGGCTGAGCCCGTGTGAACTTCAGCTGTGACTGTGCCATTCCTCCGAAATGTCACTCAGGATCACATGGGGTGGCAATTAATACCACCCATGACATGGTTCAAATATTTAATCTACATCTATTTCTAGAAATGTCACTGTAACCCTTGCCCCTTCCTTCCCTCCGGGCAAGTGTGAAATATTGGATAACCAATACCTGTGTTGGAGCGCACCTAGAGAAAGATGGAGCTGGAAACTTCCTCTTTAAAAGAAGTTCAAGAAAGCGAGGAATTAACAGGAAAAGCATTTTAAAATTTATTTTAAAAATTATTAGCAGTAGTTGTGAAGTTCTCAGGTTCCTGGGGTTCAAGCTGTGGTTACAAAGTGCCCCTGCACCTGAAGTGACACCTGCCATCCTTTGGGCTGTTCTTCAGCCAGCAGCAGGTTTGCTGCAGTGATTTATTTAAACCTTTGTCTCCATGTCTTGTGCATGGCAGGTGATGCAGAGCAGAAGGTGCAGTTCAAAGCCCCAGGCACGCTCCTGGCAGGACACGGGGGTGTCCTGCAGGCTCAGGCAGCCGAGCAGCCCTGGGGCAGCGCAGAGCAAGGAGGGCTGTGACCTCTGAGGCTGTGACCTCCGAGGCTGGCACCTCCGAGGCTGGGACCTCTGAGGCTGGGACCTCCGAGGCTGGGACCNTTCTGCCCTGGGAAAGGCAAGGCTGGTTTGGTTCTGCACTGGCTCACCCCTTAGGGCACCGAGGGGGTCAGAATGAGGAGTGTGGGATGAGGAGCCCCTGGTTTTGCAGACACTGCTGCACTGGCTGCTCCTCTGGGTCAGTGCTGCATCACCCCTGCAGACACGGCCCCGCGGGAGGGTTCCTGCGGAATTACCCCAAACTGCTCATTGTGGGAGGAACCTGGCGCAGGGAGGTTGTTCATGGGACAGTGGCTGTGTGCTCCCCCCCACACAGCAGCACTTGTGCCTTCTCTGGAGGGGGCACAAGCAGAGGTGACCTTGGGGGTAAAACTGTAAAGGACTTAGTGCCAGTGACA
>VWZW01007942.1:222981-234308 GCA_013397115.1 Edolisoma coerulescens | reverse complement strand
CTGCCTGGCCTGGGGCCATCTCCATCCTGGTGGTGCACAAAGACGTCCTACCCAGTGTCATGAGGCAGCTATTCAGAGAACGAGCAGACTGAGATAATAAGGGGAACATGTACAAGGCAAGCTGTGAAAGCATTTTGTAAAGCCCAAATACCCAAAAATGCCGTGCAGTACACCCGAGTAGTAGGAGAAAAACCCAAACCCATCCCTGCCTGCAGGTGGAATCACCTGTAGGAAACACACCTGGTGCTGGACACGGGCTGGGACAGGAAATCTGACCCTCCACCCCCCCCAGAGAGCGGGTGCCCAGCTCTGGGCACTGCTGGGGCTGTGCCAGCCGCACAGGACAGCAGCACGGGCAGGCTGTGGGTGACAGCAGAGCAGCTCAGCCCTGACTGGCCCTGCAGCAGCTCAGTTTGGGTCACATCTCTGAGTATTTCTTACACAGTGGGCCAAAATATCTGCATCATTAAATTGCTCATGAAGAAGCTGCTTCTTAGTGTGCTTATCCATTACATTTTGGAAGAGAAGTTTTATTGCTACAGAGCATTATTTGAGTGACACATGATTGAGGTCTCCTGCCAGGAATCCTAAGAGTCTTGGTAAAAATCTAAAAAATGAAATCATTAAGGTTTATACCCCAAAAAAGGTGTTGTGTCTAATCACATAGAAATCAGACTTCTCCTGGATAAATTAAAAACTAACAATCAGTGCAAGTTTAGATGCATCTAATCCTCTCTAAAATAGAGCCCAAATTCTCATGCAGCTTGTGGTGGACTGAAGGAACTTTAAACTTAAGGAAGGTTGGTGCAATTAACGAACCACTTACCACAGATAAAATTTTTAGTAGAAATCAATAAATCATAATAAAGAACCATTTAGGAATATTTTGTCAGTGCCTTCAGAATGCCCCAGCAGAGGAGGAAGCTGCTTTGCCTATGAGGAAGCATTCCAGTTTAAAGGGAATATGAAAGTAATAGTAAAAATAAATTCATGGGCCTGAAAGGGCTGCAGACAACCCCATGGCAGAACCTGGCTCAGAAGAGGATCTGTGTCTGCGCTGGCAGCACTGCCCTGCTGAGTGAGGAGTCCCCTGGTCTCAGGGGCTGTGTGGCTCCCCGGGCCAGCACTGGCTGGCAGTGACCACGGCATGGCCCCAGGGCTGCTCTGGGCTCTGGACCCTCGGGTGGTCAGCAGAGAGAGGCTCTGCTGGGCTCAGGGCTCCAGCCGGGGGCTGGGAGGCTGCTGAGCACCAAACAAAAGGGAAAGAACTCAGGGCAGAGACAGACCATGATCTGTAAATTTGAAATGTGACGAAAAGCTGATGCAGAGATGTGAAAAAAGAGAGAGTTATTAAGGAGGTGCGTGTGGAACAAATAATGAGTAGAAATTTCTGCAAGGAACTGTTAAAAGTAGTAACAAAGGCCATTGATTCCAACTGAACAGACATGCAGGCCAGGAATAAGCATTCTGGTTTGGTTTGGTTTTTTTTTACCTTAGGTTGATTAATCCTTAGAATTTATTTCTCTGTTCTTTTTTCATGCTGTCTCTGAATGGTTTTGAGCACGGAACAGAAGCCTTCCTGTGGGAGGTGTTCTCCTTCCAGCACACCTGGTCAGCTCAGGCAAACACTCAATTCCTTCCCAGGGGTTAAAACTGACACCCTCAGAAGTTCTTGTGGTCTTGGAGCAGTGTTCTGTCCTGTTCCCAGCTGCACTGTGGCAGCACCACAGACACTCACGAGGAAATGGATTTTCTGCTGTGAGCACAAGGGAAGACGCTCAGCAAACTCCTGCAGAAGAAAAACCTGCACTTCCAGTTTTTAGGCTGTGCAGTGGTTAAATTACCCTGATGGAAGTGAAATCCTTGCAGTGGAGGCTTAAAAATGGTCTGTGGTGAAACCTGAATCACAGCACAGTAATTCTGAAGTGCTCCTAGGAAAAACAGACTCCTTTAATGATGGTGCAAACCTACTGTGGTGACAGGCTGACAGTTCCTGTGGGGAAAGAAGAGCTGAATGTATTAATGATTTGAGGTCAGACTTGACAAAAAGCTTCGATGAGGATCTTTTCTTAGTTTGAGGCCATTGCATTCAGACTCTTTCCAAATGAATCTTTTAAAATGTTTGTTTTGAAGAAATGCATTACTTAAAATTATCATGCTATCTTTTGAAGAGAAAAAAATGCAAAAGAAATCCCTCAAATGATATTGTTTCCTGTCAAATAAAATTTCTTACTCAATTTGTGCCCTCATTAAGTAAAAACTTTGTTTGCTACGCTTGTACACCAGGTTTTTGAGCAGTCTGTGCTGTTTCTGTGGCACTGCCTATGCTGCAGGACATTCATACCCAGGACTAGAGCCCACCCATGTGGCCAAAGCTGTGACTGAGTCAGGAGCCACAGCACTCTGATGGAAAGGATCACACTCGCTTTCCCACAGCACTCCAGATGCTTTTCTTCTTCTAAGGCATTCTAACTTTCCTGTTCCCCTAGACCCTTTGCATTTGATGGTCACAAGTGATGCCAATTCCATGCTCCAGTCAGAAGGTTGCACCTCTCATCGTATGAAGAGACGTGTAATTAAGCACCACATTTTTTTTAAAAATAGGAAAAAACCCCTGTCTTACTCTGGTTTATGTTTTTTAGGTAGAGAACCTGCGCAGTCTGTGGTGTCTCCAGCGTACGAGGCTTCTGGAACTGCCAGAGAAGTGTCTGTCAGGTAAAGCAGAGCCTGCCTGAGGGTCAGGGAAACATTCCTGAGACCCTCAGTGCCAGACTGTCCTGGGGATGAGCCTGCAGCCACAGTGGGAGACAACACTGCCCGCAGGGAAAACCCCTGTGGCTGCCCCTGCCTTGGGGGCACAGCCCAGCGAGGCACATCCAGGCACGGACGGGCAGAAATCAGCGAGGAGGGGCTTTCAGGCTCCATCAGCAGCAGAGCCACAGCATCCCACAGCACCCATGGCACAAAGCCTGCACCCCCTGAGGCACCGAGAAGGTCTCCTTGCCTTTCCCAGCTGGGCCCTTTCCCCCAGGGTTCATCTCTTTCTTCTCCCAGGCATTCCATTCCCCCTTCTGCTCCCGGTGCTGTGTCTGCACCCTGTGCCTGGGCACCCAGTGGGACGGGGGAGCACAGGCTGAGCCTCACCCAGGGGCTGGGCACGCACAGAGCCCTCAGAGCCGCCGCTCTGGGGATTCCTGACCCGCCACAATCACACTGCTGTGCCTCTCACTGCTTCCCAAACACGCCCTGCACATGGTTCCTCCGATTTAACCAGGTGTACAGACCATGTTTGTCCCTCAAAGCAACCCAGGGTCCAGGAGCTCCCTGGATGCTGGTGGAGGTGCTGACGAGTGCCTGGGGTTGTTTAAGTCACAATAATCATCATCTGCAGTGGGATTGTGATACGGCTGATAGTTTTCAGGACAGGTTTTTGACTGCCAGCCAATTCCTTGCAATGGTAAAGCAGAACTATAAATACACAGAGCTGTTGTGAAAATACACATGGTGTTTCACAGACATTTAGGTATAACAACAAAAGTTCTGTGCAGATTAGTCATAAGGAAATATTTCCAGAGTGTAGGATGAGGGTGCTATACTGTGAAAAGGCACAAGAACCATCTGCTAAACACACAGAAAAGAAATAATCAGAAAAATCTCCATCAGAAACCTCTTACGTGATTTTTATTTATAGTCAAACACACTCGTACTGCATTTTGGGAGGGAGGAATCCTGTTGCAGTCACAAGAGCCTGTCCTGCAGTTCATCAAAATGAATTCATAGATTCAGGGAGAATCTTTTAGTGAAAAAATACTGAAATTTCTGTCAAAGTCAGCACCTTTCCCTGGATGTGACATTATATTAACTGGATATTGTGTTTCAAAGGCATGGAGGAGACAGAATGAAAAGATTCTGGTAAAAAATCGGTGAAGCACAACAGAGGACATGAAACAAATGACTCCAAATGCGGAACACATCGTGTTCCTCATCTCACAGATGTGGCTGACATAGAAAGAAGACACTGGTTTGCAACATAAAAACATGCAAGCACAGAAGAGCTCGCTACTAAGTCAGAGGATAAAGGTGCAACACTGCATCTGTGTTTGGACACAACCGAGAAAGACAAACAAGTAAAGGGTTTGGGCCTAACTAACCCAGACCTACAGACAAGTACTGGGAATTAGAATTCTTTACTCACTAAAAATTAAATCAAATGCTTTGAGGAGTTCAGTATAACCTCCAAAAGAGGGGTGAAGAGATTGCATTGAAAATCACACTTGAAAAAACTTTTGGTAAAACAACTGAAACAGCAGATCCTTGAAGAAATGTCATGTTTTCCTGTAAACATTCCATGCTCATTTCCCAAAGGTGATTTACCAGAGTCCAGTTTTAAGAATAAGCTTCTGTCAATGTCACAAATTGGAGTTTAGGTTCATAGAATTGTCCTTTACTTGGACAGGAGCTGTATCTCCCGAAGGAACTCACAGTCACCAACAAAACGAATCCAAATCTGATCCTTGTAGGAAAAAACATGCATTGGCTCCCTCAGACTCCCACAGAAGATGCCATTTCCTTGCCCAGACTCAGACCCCGGACACAGTGCCAGCAGAACTGACCAGGACAAACACACGCTACGCACCACACCCGCAAACCCCCAAACCCCCAAATCCCTCCGGCCACACCGGACAAAGCGCAAGCCGCTGCTGGGGAAGAGTGTCCAGTGCTGGGGGAGAGCTGGGGGGGCTGCACAGTGCTGCTGCTGACCCGGGCTGTGCTCCTTGCAGAGAGGAATGGCTGGCACCTTCTGCCGACTCCTGGCCGGGCGCGCGGCCCCCGCGCTCTTCGCCGCCGCGGGGACGGGGGTGCTGGCCACGGGCTACCTGCTGGGCCAGCACAACGTCAGCGCCGCCGTGCAGGAGAAGAGGAAGCTCTTCCCGCCCAGGTAAGGGCACGGCAGGGGCACGCAGGGGACACGGGGCCGGGAGGGAGGTGACCCTTTCCGAGCAGTCCCCATGCGTGCTGTCCTTGGGCTGCGTGGCACAACACACCTGCACCAACATCTCCAGTTCTGGGCAGCACCTTGGCCTGCAAGGGATGTGCATAACATCAACACTCACAAAAAACCCCCAAACCAACCAAAACCTACTCTGCTGTGCAACACCAAGCCTAATATATGCCTCAAGTCCAGTAGTGTATCATTATATTTCACTCATGAGTGACCAACAGCTTTGCAGGTCCACTGCTGGACCTGCTGATTGTATGGACTCTGCCACTGGGAAATGTGGAAATATTTTCACCATGCAAGCAGTAATAATTTCCTGTATTACTGCTCTGCTGGAAATACTCCTAATTCTGTTACAAACTGTCTGGCTGATGGTTGGAAATCAATTACAGGCCTTTTTCTTTGTAGATCGACTTTGCTGGGCAGACTTGTCAAAACTAATGTGGATCAGGATCTGACAATTCTTTTAATTTTATTAATTTATATCTTATACTAGCTAAAATATATTCTTAGAGAGATACCAGAGTTGTGCATAAAGCAAATCACTGCCAGCACAAGGTAAATGAAGACTGACAGAGTTGCAAAGACCCCTTGCTAAAGCCTAAAATCTTTATTTTCCCTGTCTTCATGCACCCTGCAGCTTTTTGCAAAAAATAATGCCATTAAACCAAACCTTGTATTTTAGAAGAAGCACTGCCCAGCTTGCAGGTCAGACAGTCCCTCTGATGTCCAGGAAGCTGTGAGAGCACCCGGGCTGCAAACAAAGAGCACTTCACCTAGACTTAAATGTCTGTCTAGCTGAACAAATCGATGCTGGGGCTCTTCTGTGCCTGACTCACAGGTCTCAGTGGGGCTCAGTGCCCTTTCAGATCTCTCCGGGCCCCGTTTCCCTGATGGCCCAGAGCAGCACAAAGCAGGGTGCAACGTGGGGCACGTTCCGCTCCAGAACCTTCCTTCCTTCCTAAAATTCAATGCAGCATATAAACCAAGAATAATTACACTTTCAGCTTCACAAACTACCCAGGTCACTGTCCAGAGGACACAGTAATGCCTTGGGTTCCTCTCTCTGCAGTGCTGACTACCCCGACCTGCGCAAGCACAACAACTGCATGGCCGAGTGCCTGACGCCGGGCATCTACTCCCGCCTCCGGGACAAGATGACCCCCAACGGGTATACCCTGGACCAGTGCATCCAGACCGGGGTGGACAACCCCGGCCACCCCTTCATCAAGACGGTGGGCATGGTGGCCGGGGACGAAGAGTCCTACGAGGTGAGAGGATTCCGCAGGACTGGCCGGGTCTCTGCTCGTGGTGTTGTTCCCGTTAGATGAAGACAGATTCCCAGTAGGGTGCGTGTTCCTGACACAAATTGTGTCCCAGAGGGTACATTGGGGGCAGGCTGGTGTTTTCCCTACTTTTCCACATTAGGAAATGTGGAAAAGCACCACACTACAGGTGCCCCCTCTGCTGCAGCTTAAGGTAATAAAATGTACCTGCTTGGCAGCAGCTGCTACCTGCCTCCAGCAGCTGCCCTCCTTCCTACAACTAAACATAATTTATGGAAAAACTATCCAACTCTGAGACACACAGAATGAGCGTGATGGGGAAATCACATTGTGAAGCAGCAGAGGCAGAGGCAAAGCAGAAATGTCTTCTGGGCATTGCCAGACATCACTAAGCCACAGCCTTTGGATCATGAGGAAAATTGAGGGCAAACAGCGTTAGGGTGGACAGCTTGTTCAGCTCTGCAATGAGAAGAGGAAAACAGAGGGAAGTCCTTATTGTTATCGACCGCTGTGGTCTGCTTCCTTCATGCACCTGCAGTGGTGCCTGTTCTGTGCAGCCTGCCCACAGTGTCCCAGTGAGGGTGGGCTGGACATCTGCCTCTCCAGGCTCTCAGCTCCTGGTGGCCTGTCCCGGTGTGCCAGTGCTGCTCACCCGCAGTGCTGGGGCTGTGCTGGGGCTCGCTGTGGGCACAGCTCAGCCAAGTGACTCTGACCACGGCAGGTAAGGCTCAGGGCACTCCTGCACGACCTAGAACCAAGAGGCACATGGCTGGGGGGCTGTGGGGTGGGTTCTGGTTGGCAATACACCCCAAACCCAGCCTGGCCGTCTGGTCCCTGTCTGTGGTAACTGCAGCTGCTGCGAGGACGCGTTCCTGTGATGCTGCAGACTCTCTCTAGGTTCTCTTGACTCCGCAGGTGTTTGCTGAGATTTTTGACCCTGTCATTAAAGTGAGACACAATGGCTACGACCCACGGACAATGAAGCATCACACGGACCTGGATGCATCCAAGGTAGGACTGAAATAAAACCATGACACAAGGAAGGCTCTGAGCTGCTTATTCCAGTGATGATGCTGCATGCAACAGTACTTTTAGTCTTCTAGATCTGACTGTGAAGACCCAATTCTGTGTTAAAGGAAAACGGGATGCCAGTCACAGCCCTGTCACCTGCAGCCCTAGTTGTCAGCAGGGAGTCAGTGCCAGCTGTACTAAGCATTTGGGACACAGCCTCACTGGGCACTGTGGGTCTGCTCATGAGCTTACAGGCCACAGACTCATCAGAAAATGGTTTGGGTTGGAAGGGACCCTAAAGCCCATCTCATTCCCACCCACTGCCATGGGTAGGGACGCCTTCCACTCTCCCAGGCTGCTCCAAGCCCTGTCCAACCTGGCCTTGGACACTTCCAGGGATCCAGGGGCAGCCACAGCCTCTCTGTACTCCTCCCAGGATACCTGTCCTTGCTTCCACCCTCTGTAGATTTCCTTTTTGTGTCTGAGCTTGTTCAGGAGCTCCTTGCTCATCCGCACAGGTCTTCTGATGTTTTTTTCTGGTGTCCTCTTTGTTGGGATGCATCACTCCTGAGCTTGGAGGGGCTGATCCATGAATATCACCCAGCTTCCCTGGGCCCCTGTTCCCTCCAGGGATTTATCCCATGGTGCTTGGCCAAGCAGATCCCTGGAGAGGCTGAGGTCTGCTCTTCTGCAGTCCAGTTAGTGACCCTGCACTCCAGCTGATCACTGCTTTAAAGGGTGGCATCTCCCTCCTCATCTCCCCTGCCTGCCTTCCCAGGCAGCCTGTATCCTTCCACTCCAACACCCCAGTCACAGGAGTGTCCCTCCACGTCCCCGTGATGGCACTGAGGTGGCAGCCCTGCTGGCAGGCACACATCTAACCCCTCCTGCTTATGCCCCACGCTACAGTGTGTTTGTACAGAGACATTTCAGCTGGGCCCCCGATGAAGCCACCCATTCTCTGGTGTGGAGGAATTCCTTGGGCTGGAATTCCCCAGATCAACGTGGGTCTACGGCATGCAATGAAAGCAGGAGGTGAATCCAGGACCCCCACATACATATGATCAAACTTTATGTGCAGCTCAGTATTTCCCACATAGTTCAGCTACACTGTGGTTTAGCTCATTTCGAGCTTCCCTCTTCCAAAGGATCTTCCTTCCTGGCTCTCTGCCTCTGCCCATATCCGTATTTTCCAAAAGCCGTGTGGACTCCATATTTGGGGACCATGCAGGACTAGCTGATTACTCCACCTTGGCCATTCAGCCAGAGAAAGGTGTTGCTCCTCAAAGCAGCTCCTGGTGCCCGAAGGTCTGGAAGGGCTCCCGCTGTCCTGAGCAGAGAGGATGCCAGGCCCGGGCAGAGAGAAGCCCCGCTTTGAGCAGGATGGGTTGGGGCTCCGGAGGCGGGCTGGGGGCCGTGCTGGGCGCGCCCTGACCGCTGGCTCCCCGCAGATCACCCACGGTCAGTTTGACGAGCGCTACGTGCTGTCGTCGCGGGTGCGCACCGGGCGCAGCATCCGCGGGCTCAGCCTGCCGCCCGCCTGCACCCGCGCCGAGCGCAGGGAGGTCGAGAACGTCGTGGTCACCGCGCTGTCCGGCCTGCGGGGGGACCTGTCCGGCAAGTACTACAGCCTGACCAGCATGACCGAGCGCGAGCAGCAGCAGCTGATCGATGTAAGTCCTGCTCCGCGCCTCTCCTTCAGCGGAATCGCCTCCTTCCCCGGGGGCACACGCTTCCCTGCAGAGCCGAGCAGGATAACCCCACCACTAACCTGTACCTAACGGCCTGTCCAAATCCTTAATGGCACAGCAAACCGCCCAGGGTCTGTAGTTCTATTAAGGACATCACTGTGCAGGTCTGAGACGTGGATTTATATCCCAGAGAAAGAGACCTGTGTCAAAGCAAACACACATGGCTGCTGCCACCTCTTTGGACAAGTCACGAGGTAAATTCAGGACCTTTCTTTGGTCATTTCCTTGAGCAAAGATTGATACTTTCTAAAGGAATAACCATTCTAACAAAAACTATTACACTGAGATAGGCTTTACATGGTATTTCTATTCTGTATGGTGGGGGTGGGGGGCTGTGCCTGTGATTTCTTGACATCAAAATGACACTAATTCTAATATCCCCAAATTTGGCTGTAATTTCATTAGTGAAAACTACACTAAATTCCCAAAAGTGGCCGCAGCCAATTGCACCCAGGTGACCTTTTCCCAGTCCTGTCGTTGTGTTTAAGGAATTAAAGGACCAGGCCCATAACGAGAGTTTTCATTGTCACACAGATGGAAACACAAGGATTTTCATCATGGATTTTGTCACAGCATGTGACATGTCAAAGCTTGAATGTGCATTTTAAGTATCCAAAGGAATGGCTGTACCCTCTTAGCTATATTCATGGCACATTATTCCATAACATCAACCAAAGGGGAGCTGATGAAGTAACGTAACTATTTATAACCCTGGAACTAGGTGTCACAGTCTGGATTAACCAGGAGTTAAGAATTTATGTAAGGTCAGTAACTTTTTTAATTGAATGTCCTTGGTAATATATTTATTGACAATTTGTTGATGACCTATTGCAGGTTTTATTTCCTTGCCTTTTTCAGCAGGAGACAGCTCCTCAGAAAGCACAGGTTGAAATAGGAGCATGGAAAATGTAACTCCTTCATGGTTTAAGGCTAAATCCTGTGGGAAGTGGAAGAGGCTTCACTGATTCAGCATTTTATCTTGTTTTGTTTGGTTTCATAATTGATAATGCAAATTTAGAGAAATCAGACACTGACGTTGTAACCTGAGATTCATTCCTTACCTCACACCACTGCTTACCTCCTCCAGTACTCCAGGACCTTGCACCTCTGCGGGATCAGGCTTTCTGCCAGCTTCTAAAAGGCATCATTTGAGCTCAGTAAGATCAAAGTTTATTTCAGTGCGATAAATCAGTGCTACTTGAATTGCACTCAGCACAGAAGGCATTTGGTGTTTTGCAGATTTGGGCCATATGCTCATGAGAAAACTAATAGCTCTTTTCTTGCAAAAAGGATAATTTTTCTTTCAAGCAAAGTGTTAAGTGGAGCAAGCTGAGGAGGGAAATTTTGTGTCCCTTTGAAGAACAAAGAGAACTCTCTACCTTTTCTTTCTTCATAGTTGGAGTTCTGGCTGGACTGTGTCCATTACAAAGCATTCAAAGATGAAAACCTAAGTGAAATGAAGAATATAGTAACAATTATTACAATCCTCATTAAGGGAAAAATGAAGTAAAGCACATCAGTGTGTCTACCATGTCACATGCTTTCTGGATAGACTGCCTCACTATTTTTAGTTAAGCCCTTGGCTTAAAAAAAAAAGAACACAACCAACAACACTCCCAGCAAAAAACCCCCAACATTGGATATGGCATTGTTCAAGGAATTAAGAACTAATAGTTTTTTAGCAGACACATGAAAATCAATAATAAAATACTTATTTTCTTTGGGGGAAAAAACCCCACAAAACAATTAATTTTAAAAAATCTGAATTATTAGGCATGGGGGAAGTTGGTGGCACAGCAAGTGCTATATTTATTAAGTCACAAATACCATCTCTGCTAAGGAACAGACCAAGCCTGTGATTCCAAAAGGTCGATATTAGCACTGATTTAATTCCTGCCTTGAGTTCATGCTCAGAATAAATATCTAAATCTCCATGCTGGAGAAGTATCTTTTCAGAGCTAGCATTTTNATGTTTAAGAACTCATTGTCTTCTCCTACACTGAAATATGTCTGAATGATGCAGAAAATCTCTGGAGCCAGGTCCTCCAGAGCACCCTTTGGTGTGTCCATGTGGATTTAGGCCCCACCTCCCATCCCTCCTTATATTTGAAAAATGTTTTTGGCAAAACATGTCAGCAAGAATCTGCAAGACTTAGGAAAATCACCTGGGTAAAGTGGTTTTAGCTTCCAGGCAAAGGGAGCAGGCTCCCAGGCTGCACTGTGGGATTTGCTTGTGCTTCCACTGCCCTCACAAAAAATGTACTGGACAGCGTTACGCTG
>VWZW01007942.1:163019-207669 GCA_013397115.1 Edolisoma coerulescens | reverse complement strand
GAGGTTTGCTCAACCCCCGCACGTCTGGGGACTGTGTCCGCGCCCTTGAGGGGCTCACAGGAACAATGCGCGCGATTACACTTTCTGTAATAAAATGTAACAGGTTAGGGCTCGAGGGATGGCGGTGGCAGCATCTGACTGTGAAAGCGTGTCCAAAGCAATCTAATCAAAGCAACGCACAGACAAGCTGTAATTCCTAGTAAAGCTCAAGGTAATGATTGAGCACACACAGAGCGCAGTCCTCACGTGGGGGGCCCTGTGGGGGACAGACAACAGGTTCTGCTCATCCCACAGGTTACGATGGAGTCTTCCCACACTTCTCCCCGTTCCTACCTCACTTTTATACTGTTTTCTTTACATTTAGGTGGCGATTCAGTGACTTCAGCCATACATCTTAGTTAGGGGTGGTTGTACCTTGGGAGTCGGGACAGTGCCTGAGGTAACCCTGGGGTGGGATGTGGTCAGTCCAAAGAGAGGGATTTCACCACAGCTGCTGATCCAACAGAGCATCCTCTTTATCTCCCTTGGCTTTCAGCTGCTCTGTGGCTGATCAGATGCAAGGCCCCACCAGATTTCCTCCTCTGCAAGGATTTCGGCAGAGTGTGGAGTGTCTGCCCCACTCCACGCTCCCATTAGTCCTGCTTGGATTGTCCTGGATGGGGTCCCATCCAGGGAGTACCCAGTGTATTTTCCCCTGAAATTTCCCCTTTTAACCCCCAGTCACTTTCCCACAACCTTTTTAAAAGAGAGCCCCAGGTGGGAGGCACAGGTCTGTCTCCCTGTGGTGGTGCTGCTGTGGGGCTCAGCGAGAGCTCAGCCCTCCCCTGGCACAGGCACGGTGAGAGCCAGGTGGTGTTTCAGGTGAAAGAAGTGAAGTCGGGAACAGAAGATGGCTTTCAGCTCAACTTGTAGCCTTCAGCATGGCTGTCCTGGCTCAGTGCTGTTCCTCCTGCCCCTTGAGGAGTCCCCAGCCCCTCTTGGCTCCTGGGTGAAACTAACTCGGGACATTTCTCTGATTCGTCAAACTGTGTGTTACTGGTGAGAGGAGAGTGCCCATGATCATGTGGTTTGATGGCACAGAGCACAGTCTCTTCTGGGGACAAAATTGTGTTTGCTCTTTAGCCCCTGTGAAGCTGGGATTTCCAGGTCTCTGAGTGCCACTCACGGAATCACTGAATTTTTCTCTTCCCAGGTGTGTTTCCACTGCAGAGAGCCTGGCCATGGTGTGGCTGATTGTCCTGCAGTGCTGGAGAGCCAAGACATGGGGACGGGCATCTGCTACCGCTGTGGATCCACGGAGCACGACCTCAGCAAATGCAGAGCCAAGGTGGATCCAGCTGCTGGTGGGTCTCAGGAATTTGTGGTGTTTTGATGGGCTTGGGTCTAAGTTGTCTGACTGCTGACCCTGACGCTTTGTGTGTTAGAAATTTAACGTTTGCAGTATGATAACGAGGAGCCTGACAGAGTACTTTAGAGCATAAAGTGATTCAAGTCATTGCACTATGTTTGGTCTGTGACTTCACAAAGGTTTTGATGTGGACCATAAACCCTGTGGGATTTTGCAGGGCCATTTCCATATGCCAAATGTTTCATCTGTGGTGAGATGGGGCATCTGTCAAGGTCGTGTCCGGACAATCCCAAGGGGCTGTATGCCGAAGGTGAGTGTACTGATTCACTAAATTTAGTATAATTACTTATTTGTGTCCTTCTTACCTGATACAGAACAAAGTAACACTGCAAGTGAATGAGAATGTGGCTAAAAGGAATTCCTGTGTATCTTTCACAAGAAAGATACACAGGAATTCCTTCCTTTCTTTCTTCTTGTCTTTCAGTAAAAGCAGAGTAGTTCTGGGGAATTCATTGTCAAATAATTACCTGGGGATCTCTGTTTTAAATGTAAATTTAATATGAAATGACAGGATGAGGTGCAAAGTTTGAGAGTTTGCTTGTGCTTCAGTATCAGAGATGCACAAAGGAACAAAATCCTGTGTGAATGTAGTCAGTGTGTGTTCACATGTACATGCCCCAAAGTTGGTGGTAAAAACATTCTCACACAGCAGCTTAAGATTTTGGGAGGTGGCAAAACACAGGCTCTCAGTAAAGGGAGGATATCTTCAGTCTGAGTGACTTTAGTGAGTAATGGGGGTCTAACTTTGAAGGGTGCACCTCCCCCTTGGCACCAACAACCAGCATTCTGTTTCCCGGCATAAAGGTGGGGTCTTGGCAAACTCCAGAAGGTCATTTGCAGCACGGTTAAAGTGGAAGAAAAATCACCTTGCTTTCAGGTGTTTGTATTGTGGAATTTTGTATTGTGTAGAATTTCACATCTCAGTACCTGCAGTTGGATTACCTGCCTCTCAGGAGCCACTGTCAATTTTAAAAGTTACTTTGAGTTTGAATTCCAGCAGAATTCAGCCTGTTTCTCAAAAAGAGAGCTTCCAACAAATCAGAAATACTCAGCAGGCAGTGGCTGGAATTTGTGGTGTGTGGTGCTGTACAGAACAGTGTGATCCCAAACAGCTCCATCCCTCACAGATGCTGGAGGGGTGTTTTGTTGGGTGGTTTTTTGGGTGTTTGTTGGTGTTTTTTTTCCCCTCAGATGAGTAACAACTTTCTGTGTGAACAGGTGGGGGCTGCAAACTGTGTGGCTCTGTGGAGCACTTCAAGAAAGACTGCCCGGAGAAACAGAACACAGGTGAGCTGCAGGGGGTGTGGGTGGGTGTGGGTCCAGCAGTGGTCAGTTACTGCTCTGCATGACCGTGGTCAGCGAAAAGGCTTTGGGAAGAGAACTTGGAAGTAGCAGAGGTGACCTTCTGTTGGGATACTCAGGGAGGGTGTGGAGAAGGCAGTAAGTTGCAGTGCAAAACTATGATAATTCTTTTTTTTAAAAAGAAAAGTTCATCTTGTGTGTTTCTGAGGGCAATATGAAATAATGTGTATTTTTTTGGCCAGTATTTGTGCTGCTGTTCACAGTTTGGCAGCTGTACAACAGAACTGGCTGCTGCTTTTTGCTGATTTCGGTGTGAAGTGGTGGAGCTGACCCCAGTGCCAGCTGCAGGGTGGTGGTGTGTGCAGGCAGGAGTGTCAGGCACCCAGGACAGGGACAAAGAAGATCTGTCCAGCGGGGTTCACAGCTCATGAACTGCTTTCTTACCTGCTCTTCAGCTTCCCATGTGGGTGGAACAATTAAATTAGATACCCCAACCCCCTCTGTGCTAAAGGAGACAGGAGGATCAAACAAGGGTTTGAGGAATGATCCTGTTACTGGAGTAGTAGCACACCTGTGCATTTTTCTATGTTGTTTCTATGGCACTTAGTTAATAAGCCACTTTATAATAAGCCACTTGGGTGAAATTTATGTAAGAAATATTTATGGAGGCAACAGAGGCATTTTCTATAGCTGATCCTATATTTATGATATTTTTAGGTCTGAGACCATATGTAGGATTCTAGGTGTGTGCTTAGAATTCTAGGTGTGTGCTTAGAATTCTAGGTTGCCAGCATAGAATAGGTCTGATTCAGTCTGAATTGGTATGACAGAAGTTTATGACACCAAAAGACTCTGAAATTTCCCCAAACTCATCTGCAGGTAGTGAGGCTATGCCCACTTGGGTGACTGATGCATTAGAATCCTGTAAATAGATTTTTTTCTACCTTTTCCTAGTAAGTTTTACATCCATAATGAGGACTGTAAGTGCTGTTTATTTTCGCAAGGGACTTCTTTCAAAGCTAGCACTGCTGGTTAAAAGCAGTTAATTGGAACTGCGACACTGTTGGCAAGAATTGTGATATTTTTTGAGATCAGTTTGCTTTGTGCAGAGTGTTTTCAGGTATAGAAAGAGAGCTGAGAGCTGGCAGAGGAGTTCAGGCACTACAGTTTCCTCGGGCAGATGGGGCCAGGTCCAGTAGGCAGAGGCTGGTCTGGGTAACTGTGGCAGTCCCTGTGTGTGTTAGCGTAGAAACACATAATCACAGAATGATTATATGCAGGTGCTTTTATTGCAGAGCTCTGGGAATCGGGGTACAAACCCAGATCTGATTCCAACATGAGTTTGGAGTGAACACATTTTATACTTTATCCTTGCATAACCACAATAGAATCATATGTCAGTCATTAATTACCCATTGTATTATTGTGAGCGATCGAGCATGAGTTTCAGGTTCATTGTAATCATCCAGGCATACACTGCAAGCCCCTACAAGTCCCCCTCTCACAATCATCCCCATGATTTCTAAATAATCATTGCATACCTATAACACAGTGTAACAGTACTACCTGTGCTATAGGTACACACGCACACAGGTGCAGAGTCACAAGATTTAACAGAAGCAATGCTTATTCAGAGCCTTATCCAAGCTACTACAATTCTAGAACATTTTAACCCTATGCTAACATGTGCAGTGCTCGGTGTCGCTGCCCTGCTGGGGCAGAGCCCCAGCCGTGCCCGTGCGCGGGCAGCAGAGCTGGGCTGGCACTGCTGTCTTGTGTCCCTGCAGAGCAAGTGACCATCGGGCGCTGGACCCCCGGGCTGAGCGCAGACCACGAGGACGTCGTGGCCATGCCAGTGCTGCAGAGAACGCAGCCCAAGCGACCCAAGGTTGTCACTTTCTGAAGGCCTCCTGGCTCTCTGAGGTTCTCCTGCGCTGCCTTACTCCGGAGAGGTGACAACAGAGAGTGGATCCAGAAAATCGAGCAAACTGCAGAGGAATTGTCGGTTTTTTGTCTTCCCCTCATTTTTCTGGTTTGCCTCCCTGGCTCACTGAAAAGCTAGGAACAGCAGGTACACAGCAAATGGCTATTTTCTTAAAGGAATTGTGGCTGTTTTTTAAACGTTCTTCTTGGATTCTGGTTTGGTTTTGCCTTCTCCTTTTAGGAATAATGAACTTATTCCTCCATATGTTCCAGCTTGAGCAGTCTGGTGGTGAAGTTACAGATGAACCCTGTGGCCTGCTGAGCTCGGGGTGCAATTCCTGATGGTTGTACTTGTAATTACCAGCCATTACCCTGATTGGTCATGCACATTGGGGTGTTTGAGTGTGTTCACTAACAGAATCGTGCCCTTCCTCTGAAACCTGTGGTGAAACACACCCCTAAAGAATTGGAGAGCAAGTGAGAAGCTTTCTTAGTTTATTTACCTCTCTTTCAAAGAAAATGCTCAAAAATCTTCAGTGTTTTCATCCCTTGGTGATCTGGGAGTAAACTTTATTACACCAGGCTGCATCATGGCAGACTTAGTATTTTTAAATGGAGACTGCAGCCTTGGAAAAACTGGTGCATATTAAAAAGAAAAATTGGGAAACCAACTCCAAACAGAGTTCTTGCAGCCACCAGTGTTACTGGAGAAGTGCATCCTGAGCTCCCCTCACATACTTTTCTTGCAGCAAAAAACAAATACGGGGAATGAAATTGTGTGGAGATATTTTATATTTGTACAGGCAATTATTTTTAATAAAATGCTGCTAAAGAATACAGTGGTTAGAGCTCTTATTTTAGGTTTCGTGGTTCTGCTGTGGAGGCTGAGATGGGGGGGTGTATGTTCAGTTTGTATTAATCAGAGCACGCTTTTAAAGGGGCAAGTGGAGTGGATGTGAATGAAACCAAGGATTAATTATGGAGTTTTAATTAACTATTGGATTAAAGCTCAAACCTATCACTTTAATGTGGACATTTTGGCAACAGACATTTATCCCAGCTTAAGAAGCATCTCCCTTTCTATTCCATGAATTAAGTATATTGTTTAAAAAGCATCTTTTTAGATAATTTCCCAGCTCCTTGGCTTTGTAATGTGTTCTTGTAGCCGTGGGGCCGTGGACTTGGCCTGTCCTAGTGGCATCAGTGCTTCCCAGTGAGGGCTGGTGCAGGCAGTGGGGTGTGCTGTGGTTGTGGAGCTCCCGAGGAGATGCTGATCTCCTGGATCTCCTGAAGCTCCTGGATCTCCTGGAGCTCCTGCAGAGGAACCTGAGCTGTAACTGCTGGACAGAACTGCTTGTTAGACGCCCCCACTGGTATTTCACAGAGCGGCGTGTGGCTGCAGGAAGCTGTCTGGAAAGCAGCACCTGCAGAAGGTGCTGGTGCAAGGATGTAAATCCATTTACAGCGTTCGCTGCGGGGAGCGGTTCTCCCCAGTGCCTGTGGCCAGAGCCAGCATTAGGGGTCTCTCTTCGCCCAGCACTGGGATCTCGGAGTCTCCCTGTGCTGCCGAGGGCTCTGCCACCGCCTGCACACGGCAGGGCTCCAAGTGAGCTCCTGCCTGCAGGGAGCTGGACCCTCCTGAGCTGGGAGGTGGCAAACACGGCCTTGGTGGCCTCTGTGCCCTGGGGGGGGCTGCCATTGCTCCCAGGATGAGGTGCTGCGTTTTATCCATGTGCTGGGAACGCTGATCCAGAATCGGATCTGGGTCTGTGGTGGGTGCTGCAGAGGCAGAGGCCGGGAGCAGCGTCCGTCCCGGCGCTCCTGGTGAAGCGCAGCCCGGCCCCGAGGCTCAGCAGCCGGCCCCGGCCGGGCCCTGTACCCGAGCTGAGCCACACTGTGCACAGGCCAGGGGACACGGCTGGGGTGACACCCCCAGGGCGCACAGGGCTCCCCTCGGTGCCTCCCCCGCCGCGCTTCCCACATGCAAGCTGTGCTGGCAGGGTCTGCAGCCTCTAAGTCCCTGCAGCAGGCTCTGGAGTCTGCAGCTTCAGCTGAAGGTGTTCAGTGGGACCTGTGCCAGCCCCGAGAGTGCTCACCCTGGCAGGGGTGACACTGCAGTGACATCGAGTGGCAGTGCTGCAGCTCGGTCCCCTCACCCCCAGGTCCCCACCAGGCTCCAAGTGCTGATGAGCACCCTCGTTCCTCTGAGCAGGCCTCCTGGAGCTCAAACGGGAGCAGCAAACGAAGCAGGCACAGCTCAGCCTCCGGAGCCGTCCCCCTTCTCGTCTGCGGGGAGTGGATCCAGGGGCTGCTGCTGCGTGTCTGCTCCAGCCTGGCACTGAGCCTGCAGCTCACGGCTCTCCTGCAGAACCCAGCACCACTGCAGGGCGGCCTTCTGCACTCCCAGATACTGTGATGAAATGTGTGTCGAGTTTGTCACCTCAGAAACAATAATTTATTGGCAGTCACAGAGAAGCTGACAAGTACTAAGTACAGACATTAGCAAACACTTAAATTTACTTGGGCTGTAATCAGTTTTTAAATAATGGGTGTGCAAGGACCTGCACGGCCAGGTCAGAGCACTGGCAAAGCTACTTGGTAGCAGTAGTTTCTGCAGATTACAAGGGGTGGTATTTACGGATTTAAAACTGCCTGGGTGCCAATCTGTTCAATGTAACATTAAAACAGTGAAATAGTCTCATGAGCTACAGCTCTACTGAGCCAAGTTCTGCCTCCATTTATATAAAATTCATTAATGCAATCAAAAGCAGAATCTGTCCCTTAATCTTTTTTAAATTAAAAGTTGAATTTAGAGCCTAAGGCCTAAGCTTGGTTTGATAGAAAATGCTTGTACCAGGTATTCCCAGGCTGAAGCCCAATACTGGCTACATGTTCCCAAGTAAGTAACCTACAGAAGAATGATTGACACCCTTGCAGGAATTTAAACCAGAACTGCTTGGTAATCTTCAGATGCCCCTTCAGAAATCTGTTTTTAACTTCAGCACTTGCTGTCTTCCAGCTCTAAGAACTTTATACATTCCAAAGCAGTGTCTTCAATGGATTTTGATGAGCCAGTCAGATTTGCAGCTAAGTAAGGCATAACTCCTGATGTCACTTGATTGAAGTAACACACCTGTTTGAACAAAAGTAAATGAAACAAAAAAGCCCATGGATTGCAAGATAGCCATTTTTTTGCTGAGCCTGGATGAGTATCACGGTTTTTATGGATGTGAATAGAAGCACACAGTGGTTCTGAAACTGAAGGTAATAATTTGCAAAAAGCATGCCTTCTTTACAACACTCCAGTGATCTGGGTGTCCTCACTGCTCTCAGATCCTCCAGCATCTGCAGGTAAATGTACAGAGCAGTGCAGCAAGAAACACTGTGTATAACATGTTAAATATGTGTGATTTGTGAACAAAGCTGCTGCCTGAAAAAAGGAATTGCAGCCACTGAGAGCTGCTGAAAGCTTTCAGAAATGCGTTTTTTTTAATGGAGAAGTTTTAGCCTTCCATGGCAAAGAACACTGGCATGGGTCCAGAGATGGGATTCAGTTTGTGTGATTCCTGGCACATGAAAGTTCAAGTGAGGTATTTAATTTGGACTAATTCTTTGGCCTTTGTAGTCAACGAAAAGAGAGAGACACCCCCAGAGACCACTGCAACGCACACCCTCTAGAGGTGTATTTTAGGAGTCAGTGAATGACTCTGGAGGGGCAGGGCAGCCCCCAGTGCTTAGTTAGACCTCATTTCTAACAGTCAGGTTGGCCAAAGTTGGGCAAGACAAACTCCACACACCCGGACTGAGCTCTCTTCTTGGAGGTATTTTGCTGTTCCCTTTGCAGAGTGTCAGCTCAGGTGAGGTGACAGCCCCAGGGCAGGGGGCACGGGGCAGGGGGCTCAGCTGGGCCCTGCAGGGCTACTCACGGTGCAGGAGCTGCTGCCGTTGCTGTGGATCTGGAACCCAGCACAGAGGATTTCACTCCTGCAGAACTCCAGGCTCGGGGGCACCGCCCTGAGGTTCACCGATCTCATAGCCACCGTGTAGGGCTCCCTGCAGGGCAAGGGCAAGTATCACCTTCCTCTTGCTAAGAACATGCATGGAAGTGACTACAACGTGCCATTTTCACAGGAGGGCAGAGGAGCTCCTGGGTGTTCAACGATCCTGATTCAAAGCCTGGGCCCTGCCGAGTCTCCCCAAGGTTTTACCACAGACCCCAGTCCAGGAGACCTCTGTGGCAGCCAGAGAAAAATCCCCCACATACAACACCTGCTTTTCTTTTTAATTTACCCTGCTCTCCTCAGCCCATGTTTTCAGAATCAACCCTTACCCAGGGGCTTCACAGTGTGGCCACAGTAAAGGTATCCAAACTCATCAGTCCCCTCATGGGGGGAAAGCAAGCCCAGTACAGAATATTGCCTTTTACTGTTAACTTGAAGAATTACTGAATGTGAGAAAACAAACAGAATAAAGAAAGGTTAAGATACACCAAATGGTCCCATTTGCCCATGTTTCAGTATGTAAGAACACAAGGAAATCTAATAAAAAATAATAAAATTTGAAAAAGCAGGGTATGTTAAACTGAGCAAGGGGCGTGGCAGAATTTACAGATGCAATAAATGCGTGAGGTTTCAAGCACTTCCTTGACTAAGTTAACAACTCTGTAATTACATTGAATGGGAGTACAAAGTCACTTGAAACAAATAAGAAAACTCCCAGCTAGGTGCTTCAGCCACGGGCAGGTTCTCTGGCACATGATTTTTTTCCCAATTTGCCGTTTGAAATTCTGGCCTATTTGCCCTCCTGGCAAACCACTCCCGAAGAGTCACTATTAAAGAATCAATACTGGACAGTGCTAAAAATTCGTGATGATCTGGATTTATTTCATTGCACCTTCACATTGCAAAGCTACTCTGGTTGTACGAACTCAGGCATCAGCACAGAAACCTCACTCCTTAAAAAGCAGAAAGGCGTCTTTGTCACCCAGGGACAGATGGAGGTGAGGAGACTCCAGACTGCGGCCCCGAGGAGCTCAGAGTCACAGAGCCATACTCACTGCGGCCGGCAGGGCTGCCTCTGCGACACGAGAATCACGAAGTCTCGGGGTTTGTGGCCCGTGGTGGGGGCAGCTGTAACGTGGTAGATTTTCTCCTCCTCACTCACAGCCCGCAGGACCTCGCACGTCCTGCAAGTGCAGGTCACACACACGTCAGGCCCTGGTGTGTGCAGCAGCATCCCCTCCACAAACTCAGTGCAAACGGGCTCCATCCTAACACTGAACCTTTGATTTGCATGTTCCAGCAGCAAGGCGCAGACTGTGAAAAATTCAGGTTACCTGCAACACCTCATCAACACCATTTCTTTAGATTTCATTCGTTACAAGCTGTAAATTCAGTAGAAATTGTGGATTTTCAAATATCCTTAGGATTCCACTTCCACCCTCTGGTAAAAATCTTTAAGGATGGAATAACTAACTGAAAATGCTTCACCAAATCAAATTAGTATAATTTCAATTTAGCTGTCTCTAATCATTATTCTACACCATTAAAGGTAAATATAAAGCCTCAAACACCTCTTAAACCAATTCCAAAACCCATTTCCAATCAGACAGACTTTCAAACATGTTGTTTTTCTGAAAATATGCATTTTGAAGAACCCCATTTCTTGATTTCTCACATTGACTGTACAGTGAAATTGAGTGTCAGCGTCCCAAACATCACAACCATGAAGGAATCCAGGGTTTCCTTAATTTTTTAAGTTAGCATGCACAATATGTCCACCTCAGTTCTTACTTTTAACTTTTTCTTCTTTTGCTCGTTCTGGGGTTTTGTCACTTTTAACACACACATATCTAGGACTGGAACTGTGCTCATTTCAGAAAAAGATGACCTCTGTCCCATCCCTCTCTTTTAACAGAGCACTCTGTATTCTGGAACCAGACTAATCACGAACAAAATTTTGTTTCTACAGTAAAAAACCCAAAATCCATATGTTGACTAATGAACCTTTGATGTCAAATTCTTACAACACTTTGTTCCTAACGAGGCAGCAAAGTGCCTGCACATCAGAGGTGTCTGTGTCAGAGAAGAGGAGTGCTCAGGGGGCTCAGAGCCCCAGGGAGAGGCAGGTTCTCACAGGAAGTGTCTGTCCCAGCGCTGGCGGAGCCTGAAGTCAGACAAGAGGGAGAAGGCGACGTGGGACGGGACCTTCACCTGCATCTCCACCTTGAAGGACAGCACAGCCCCCTCCTTGTGGGTCCAGATTTTTACCTGAAAAAAAAAAGCCAGCACATATTAAAAACAAAGATTGATTACTATAAACATTTAGATGCATAAATGTTACACATTTAGGACTTGAGCAGATTTTCTCAGGAGTTCCTGTGAAATTCCAGATGCCTTTGTCCAGGCAAATCAGCCACACCTTGGCCTAGGCCCCTGCCCCTGGAGCAACCCAGCACTTCCCTTTCCAAAATATCCTTCTTTTTCTATCTTACTCTCTTCTGCGAAGCAGAGCACCCAGAACTAATGATATACTGAATAACTACTTAGAAATACAGTTTTGCATCTCTTGTCCCACACCTGTACTATCTTGTCTTGATTATCTTGGGTCTGTTTCTAGTCATAGGCCTCAATCCCAACACAGAGAATACAAAAGGAATAACCTGTACCTAACAGTGCACACATAAAAGAAGGCTTGGGCACCTCCCACAAACCCCATGTAATGGAAGAAGATAGGTACAGCAGAATGCTTAGAAGACTTTATTCCCAAATTCACATGCTTTAAGGCTTCTCAAATCCTGGAAAGTTTAACAGATTTTCATTTCCAAGTGATACAAAATTCATAAGGGTCATCATCACTGCTGAGGTTTTGTTGGGGTTTATTTGCTGTATCAAAAATGAACAATCTTTTGGTTATGCTGCATTTGTGCAACAAGACAGATTTTGTATTTTTCTGGATTTTCTTGTCTTAGAAGAGGAAATAAACCCCAACATAATCCAGCAAGCACCTTGCTGAAGGAAAGTTTGGTGTAAAACTAAAGGCTTAAGAGCTTTAGAAACCACCTACAGGAGGTCTGCATCAATATTCCTCTGAGGCAAAGAACAGAAATCACATTGTTCTAGGAGTCTTCTAGACTCAAGAAACCACAAAACAAAGCAGGAGGTGCAGCTGTCAAAACACCTCTCTGCTAAGTGAACATTGGCACAGCTGGATTATCTCTACAGGCTTACAAGTCTTGTGGTTTTGTGTCAAAGACATCACGGTGCCATTTTTTACCTTCAAAAATTGTCACTCAGCTTGGGGTCATTCCGGTTCCAGGGAAAAGGGAACAAATCCTCTGCAGCTTAAGGTCATTCCCCCTTGTGCTGTCCCTCTCCAGACTTCTTGTAAGCCCCCTTTAGTCATTGGGAGGTGCTCCAAGGTCTCCCCAAAGCCTTCTCTTCCCCCAGATGAACAACCCCAGCTCCCTCTGCCTGTCTCCATGAGCTGGTTCAAGCTTGCTTTTCCCAGCACCAGTGTTGTCTGTCGTTTATTTGCCACAGCAGTGTTTACTGAAAATCTTTTAACCACTGGAACAACCTACACACAGAACTGGCAGATTTGCCATCACTGGAATTCCTCATTATTCGCATCTGCTCTTACTCAGGTATCTTATTGTGAGCATGCAAGGGTCACTAAGCAATGTTCCATAGCCTGCGATGCACAGGAGGTCAGACTAAAATACTGCAAAAGTCTTTTCTTGTCCCAAAGCACCTCTGGATCAACGTGATCTTCAAGTAAACTGCCAGTCACTACCCACGTTTCAGAAGCCCAGCCTTGGCAGAGGCCTGATGTCTCTCCATTGTCTGGAAAACATGCACTGCATCTGGGATAACACCAGGTTTGCCCTTGACTTTCCTCTGCTTTTCCTAGCAGCATCTTCCTCTGCCAGAACTGGTTTACACAAGTTTTCTTAATGATTTTGGGTTTATAACACCAATTCACGAATGGGGAGGTGCTTTGCTTTCAGACTTCTGTAATTTTTTTTCTGCACTTACATTATCCAGGGTCTTGATTATGTCCCACCCCGATTTGCTTGCCATGTGTGCCAGTGCAGCTATGTTGCTGTAACTCAAATATGCCTGAAACACAAGATACATGTCTGAAAGTGGAGGGGTAAAGGTACATTTCACTAAACATTGCAGAAATGAGGTGTTCTTTTTTCTATCATTACGCTTCAACTGCAAACAAATGTTTATTTTCCTTGTAAGTGAAAGCACAGTTCAGTAGTTTCTGAATTAAAACACTTCCAGTGGCTTCCTTATGCACTCACATGGCTGTTGGCAAAACAATCTTAATTAAAGGACAACAAAACATTATTTTCAGCTTCTCCAGTTATAATGCTGTGCAGAACAACTTTGACCACCGGGGAGATGATACAGATAACCTCTCAGACCACTGAATTAATGGTTTTGTCCATCTTCCTCTGAAGTAATTAGAATCTACTCCAAAATTAACCTCTTCTTTGCTACCAAGCTGGGTCCATCTTGGCAATTGCTTTACACAGCAGGCTCACAGCAAAGCAAGTGCAAATATATCCAATATTTGTGCTTGGCTACAGTGGATGCAGTTCTCATTTAACCACTGTATGAAGAGAATCCAGCCTTACAGTCTTTACTGACAGGGTTTGGTTTCATAGGAAATAAACCTTAAGCAAGCAATTTTTATCATTGTGTGCATATTTGCATTCATTATTCTGCAGAAAAAAAAATGCTGTTTTAGCCACAAAAACTGGACAGTGAGACAACATTTAGGTTATCTATAAATCCACCTAAATTCAGGTTCAACACCATTCACTGAAAGACACGGGCACAGTCAATGGTCCAGCATGTCCAAACCAGAGACAGGAGTCACTTGGTGCAGGGTATCTGGGAATGAACACCTGATTTCACCTCTCTTTCCATAGAAACAAAGTTTATGCTATTCCAGTGTTCATCTCTCTGTTGCTGTCTCTCCTCCACTTTTAGCACTTACTAAATGGTTTCCTCACAGCAATTTTTTAGATATTCAGTGGCTGGATAAAGACAAAAAACAAAACCCCCAAGCTTCTTCCTCTACAGGAGAATTCAGCTTTTATAACAGCTGGGGACACTGAAGGATAAATCTGCAGGAGACCTTAAGGGACCACTTGTATGCATCTAATTTAAAGACTTTTTTTTATCCTTTGTATTGAACTTACTCTTGTATCAACAGTGAATCCTCTACTCTCTTTTTTTAGAAGAGAAGTTTCACTGTGTTGCACATCCATCCATTCCTCACGACTACCACGACACTTCCAGCACAGAGGGTCCACCTGTACTGCCACAGCCTGAACAGCTGTTTCACACACCCCAAAAGGTGCCCAAACACAGCTTTTTATGCACCTGCAGATTACCTGGTTGCTTGTCTCCCAGGCATCAGAAGGCTTGTCTCCTTTAGCTGACAGCATGCATTTTCTAAAACATAATTAAAAAGAGACATAGTGGCATGGATTGGTTCTTTACACTCCTGTATGTGCTAGGAAAAATCACTTTCTATAGGCCTAAGTGTCTTCTAAGTACAGCTACTGTTACCAATTTTTGGTTTGTATAACTGCTTTTTCTTTCTGAGAAAGATGGTGAAACAAAATAATCGACAGAGGAAAGTAATTCTGAGACAAGGAGCACCTAATAATTTCAGTGCCAATGAAAAAAAATTATTTGGAAATTTAAGCCATATAACAGCCATATATATGTTAAAGAGTTCAATAACTTTATTTGGAGGATTATAAAATTAAGTTTTCAAAATCAAGATCTGCCAGAGACCCAGCTATACCTGGTGAGTCGAATCCTCCTCCGGGCAATGGCTCCGTGGTACCTCCTCACACCATCCTGTATGAAAAGTGAACCAGAGAGTCACACATCTCCTTATTTTAGAACCAAGTCTGAAAAAAGACAACTAAAAATTACTTATTACAGATGGGCAAATGCCAGAGAAATAATACAGGCAAATAAAGAACAATACTTTGTGCATTGGGCTTTCCACAGACTAACCAAGAAAACTGGTGGTTTACTTTTTGCCTTAGCAATATTGCCTGAAATTTGAAAAAACCCAGTGTGATAGAAGAGTTGTATCATTGTAGCATCGTCCTACTGCTTTTTGGTCCTAAACCAATGGCAGCTGGGCAGTGCACTATACACATTCCACTCTTTCTAAATGTGCCACCCACCAAATAAACTGTTAACCCAATTTATCATCATCTGGTGTTCAAAGCACAAAGGAAAATTTTATTTTTTTGAAGTCAGTTTTTCCTGTTGGGACGGCCTGCAATGGGCAGTAGTGAAACTTACTGCCCCACTGAGAACATAAGAGACCTTTATTTATTTGTCTAGTTGCCATCCTATAAAAAATAAGGTCCCTGATGTTAAAAAATCATTTTATTTCTGCCTACACTGCCTCTCTAAAATTCTTGTAACTGGAGCAGGAAGATTAGTGACAGGTGTCATCACAGCAAATAATTCAACAATAGCATTCACACTGCTTCAAGTGCTTCATGAACCACTTTCAAGGAAACACAAACTGAGATCTCCATGTCAAAGAAACTGAAAAGCCCACCCACATCATGGGATTTGATTGCTACAGACTTCTTTATTCACTCTATTTCTCATCTTTGTTAAGGGTTTATAAAAATAACTATTCACTGAATACTTATAAATTTCATCTACAGTCAGTGGAAACTGCACAAGATGTAGACAAGTGGAAAAATCTCCAAACACATCAGATTCTTCCCTGCCCATCAACCACAGAATCTCTAGTCATGAGGACCCTCCACTGAGCTTCTCAGTTTTGGAAGACTAAAGCTAACAATAACAAACCTCTCACGTGAGGGTAAACATTTCATTTGGAACTTTTCTCTCCTGCAAGAAGACGCATTGCAGTGCCCTGCTCAGTCCTTGCTTGCCCAGGAAGGCTGTGGTGACCATCCTGCTCCTGAGGGCTCACCTGTGTTGTAGGCTTGACCCTGGGGAGGGAGAGCAGCTCCCCTTTGTCATTCACAGCACTAAAAATGAGGAATGCGCTGTTAATGTGCCGTGGCTGGGCCTTGATCCACTCCTCACAGTTGTAAGCCTCGACACAGACACCAACCTCCACGCTGAAAGGAAAGCTTACATTAATTACTGAACTGCTGCAAGTGAGGCAGAAGCAGCCCTGAGACATGCTGAAAAGGACTGCAGCACCTCCAGGTGTGCAGGAAGCCTGACTCAAATACCTTCTGTAGCATAGCAAATCGATTACTCAATGTGGACAGACACACTTCTGAAATAAAATAAAAGATGGCAGTAGCTAAATAGCATTAACAAAAATAAGCAATAAATAGAACCCAGATCTGTCAACAAATGCCAAGATGGGAAGATCCTGGCAACAAGCTGGCATCTTCTGAAGAATCAGATCTCTTGGAGCAACTCAGCCGTTGAAAATCCCTGAATTTCAGAGCAATATTTATTATCTGCGTTTGCAGGAATGGGAGTTGGTGACAAATGATCTTTAAACTGAAAGTCAGAGAACAATTGTTTTAAAAACTTCCACTGATAAAAGTGAAACCAAAAAAAAGCACATATAGGCAGTTACAGATATAGATACATCCCTTAAAGTTACACCTGAAAAATAATTCATTCGCTAATGAAAATCCTGCTTATGAAACCTGGAACACACAGTGCAGGCTGGTGCTGGAGATGCCAAGGGAGACTAGAGATGAGGAGCTTTACCTGTTGCGAAAAGTGTTGTTGACAATGGCATTGAAGACGAGGCGGTCACCCACAAAGGATGGCCCCCAGAACTTGAACATGTTGACTGACTTCAGGATGGGATGGGAACGACAGAGGCGGCTGGAACAGAAAGCCAGGGAGAGAGAACAAAGCACACAGTTGTGCTAAAAAGCACAGCTGGGAGGGTGACTACAGAAACAAGGTTTGCATGACCTGGAAGGTCACTAAATTACACTGATCTACTCCATGTTAGCATGTTCAGCTCCAAGAGCATGTAACTCGAGCTTCAGCCATCATAATACCACTTATGTCATGCTGTTTCCTTTCCAACACATTTTACAAACACCAATTAATTCTCACTGTTTGAGACTGCCCTCTCTTAGAGCCAGACCATGAATCCCTTACCTACAGAGTAACCACTTACCTCACAGTTTCATTAATTTCTGTAGGATTGCACAAGGAGCAGGCTCCCAGGCAGAGTAAAAATGCCAGAACTTAAAGCCCTTAAACAATTAAAGGAAACCTGAGCAGAAAGGCCGAGCACCAGGGACAGTGTCCAAGCAATGCCATGTCAGTTTATCTAGTCTTAATATTTGTACTTTTTGCTTGTTTTTCGATGCTTTCTGCTAGTGTGACATGAAATGAGAAGAAAAAACCCCTCACAGGGCTGCCAGATGCAGTCTGTGTAAATAGGATCTTGTCTGCAAGCTCTCTGGAGCAGGCAAAAATCAGGTTTCTTCATCAGTTCTGCATGTAGTCGAAGCCCCTCACCTTCTGCTGGGGTGTCTGTGCATCACAGGAAGAGGGGACAACACACAACACACGCCTTTTATTTTTAGCCCCTGAAGCAACACACTGCTCTCAGTAAGGACCCCATGAGCACATCTGAGGATAGGTTGTTCCATGGTGAAGTTTTTAAATTTGAAAATACAGTTTTGTAGCACTCCCAGCTTTTAACTCAACTGCACTTTGGAAACTAATGTACCGGTATTGTTAAATGCACACAATTATCTGCAGCTAATTAACTGATGGGTACATCTCTTTAATAGTCTAATACATTTGAATTACTTTGTAATTAAATTAAAATAATTTGCTCTTCTGATTTAAAATGCTAAGCGTTGATTTTATTTACAATGTTCACTCTAAAGATGCAAACACAATAATGATGAGGAGAGGAACAAACCAGAAATTGGGCTTAAATATTCATTTTTTCCTGGAAGAGTACACCCTGAATGCTTTTATTGCAAATGTAAGGAATAAGAAAGTACATATCAAGTTCAAGCTAATATTACTAATGTTCAAATGGCTTTATTGCTATCTGCAAGATTTTCATGTATTGGCCAGCCAAAAGAAAAGGTGGTGGGGAGGTGAGAAGCCAGAAGGAGAGTGAGTAATCATTAAAAGGCCCTTAGAAATTTATTTTTCCAGGGTTATCCCTCCACTTCCATTCCTCCATCATCGTCTGTGGCCATAGAAACTCTTACCTGGCACCTTCAAAGGTCAGGTCTAACTCTGAGTGGCCTCACAAAAGGTTCATAGTGAGAGTAGTTATTTCTCAAGCAGAAACTACAACTTCTCTGTTTTCAAACAGCCTTGGACACCGGCTATTGTTCCTGAAATTTTCAACATAAGTAATCATGTTTGACATCAATTAGTTCAAAGAAAATTTTGTTCGATACTCCATTTGCTGATGTTTCCCTTTCTTTTTTAACTCTAAATGTGACTCCCACTAGGTAAAATTTATCAGATGAAAGCAGGTAAATATTCTGAGTCATATTACGGCAAAATGCTGCAACGGTCCCTTCAAACCATTGGAATTGCACACTGGGGTAAGGTCAGTGCACTCTGATGCTACTAAAACAAGTTGTTTATCCAACCATTACAGAAAATCTGTTGTTATCAGTACAACCACTGGCTACAAATCAAAACCACATGAATAATGAATGGAGAAGTCATTTAATTATTAAAGATAAAAAGGGAAAACATATCTAACATCCCTGCAGTGAATTAGGTCACTCAGTATGCAAGGAGAATTCAAACTGAAACTTGAGTGCTGCTTACAAAGAAGCTTTGTACAGTGTCCAGGAACAGGAAGGGAGACAAACAGCAGTTTGGCTCCAGGGAAGAGGAATTAAATGATTATATGTCTGGGTCACTCTGACAAGCAGCGTCACAAAACATACTTTGTTCTTTTTACCTGAAGATGCCCGAGCTCTTTAAACTGCTAAAATTGTTGCAAGCCATGGCATGTGCAACTCAGAGAGACTGAAAGGTCAAGTGACTTGCTGAGGGTTATGCAACCATTCTGTGTACACACCAACAAAACAGAACCTGTTTATGTGGACCCTTCTTCTCTGACTTATTTTTCCTCTGGCATCATGAGGATCTGCAGACTAAGTTCTCAAAGGCTCTTTATTTTTGTATGTCACTTGATACAGGGCCAGTATTGGTTTTATCCTGATTAAACACCTAACTTTGTTTTTAAAACACTGCACCAAGCACAAGGAGGGCAGGTTTCTCTTCCTGTATCCAACGTTGGCTTTCTGCAAAGATTCCCAGGAAGATAACACAGCCCCTTTTGCCTTAGGGCCTGTGTGTGTAACAGAGTAATGTCTGACTCTCAGCAGCATGGCATGCTGTGGGAGATGTACCACATAAGTAGTTCAAAGGCCTCCTGTAACGTGAGGAGGAAGAAAAGTCACTAAGGCCTGGGTCTGTACTCTTCATAAAATAAATCCCTGTGAAACCTTTAACATTAAAAGCACATCCACTTAGAACCACACGCAGAGAAATGCTGTAGGAAAGTACCTTGCTGAAATGCTTGCTACTGTCTGCATCCAAGCCATGATCTGGCCACCAAAAGTGTTTCCATGATGGTTTGCATGAGGAGGCAGGACAAGCTCGGTGCTCTGGACATGAGTATGTTCAGTTGAAAGTGCATCTTTCTCTTCACAAGTATCTGAAACACAGCAGCAACGTATCAATGAATGCTTTCAGAAGAAAACAGAGCCAGTGAAGCGTGCAGCTTGCTTCAGACTCAGTGAAAAGAAGAAAGACAGAAAGGCACAGAAGAGCCCTGTGGTTTGCAAGGGAAGCAAGAGGCTGACCATTTGCTGTGTCGGGGCATGTTCAGGGCTGCCAGCAGAGCAGCTCAGCACCGACTCCAGCGTGTGTCAAAGACTCTGCACTGTGTGTGATGGCCACCTGAGCTGATGCGTTTAATTAAGGCTAGAGCAGGACACAATTATTTCATAACTTGTTACACACCTTGTGATTGCCTGAGACAACAGCGAACAGATGAGAGAAATGAGGATCTGAACCAGTGATCACCTTGTATTACCTGAACATTTCTGATGTCACTTTCAAGTGTTTAGCCATGCATCCTCACTCTAATCTCTATTCTTTTCAGTGGTGTTTTGCAGGAACAGATTCTGGCATGACGTTACATCAAGTAATTTTAAAAGTGCCTATCTGTGCTAGGAGCTGCTTGACCTGAACAGTACTATTGACTTATACTGTAATTAACTAACATTGTGATTATATAAGTGTATGGAAACATATGACTAACTTGTACTTTGGACCTACTTAAGTTGTTCCCTAAAATTCACTCGTCACACAAACTCCTCTTTCAGGGTATGATTTGTACCTATTTTGCTACCTAGCAGCCTCCACACACAATGTACTCTCCTCTCTCTTCCCCCACTTTGCTTGCTCTGTCTCCTGAAGGAGGTGAAGTAGTGCTACAATAATACCCTTCAAAGAAGTTTCCAGGAAAGGCAGCGGAGACGGAACCCATCGACCTCTGATTTGTCACTCAGGTTATTAAACTGTACCCTGTGAGACAGTTGCCGTGAAGACAAATAGCTTGTTTTCTTGTACCAAACAACTCTTCAGTTCTGTGAAGTCTTACTGAATTGTTAAGGCTAGATCCTTTTTTATAACAGGTTTAACTCCCCAGTAAAACCACATAATGCCTGTTATTTACACATGGAGCTACAGCTCAGATTTTCCAAATACCAGCATATTTTCTTAACTGCTCTGAGTAATTTCTTCTGTGGGGGAACACAACAACTTTTGAGCACAACTTTCCTTAAGAACAGAAATTACTACCATAAATAAAGAAGAACCTGTTTCTTCACTCAGTTTTTCTAACTTTTTAACCTGTTTTGACCTCCATGTAATGAAACTTCTCCTGCTTGTTGGGAATCATCTCAGGGCATAAACGTAGTTGTTACTTTGCTTTCTGGCAAAGACATGGCCCTAAGCCTGAGAGAATTTCATCCTTCTGTCTACGTTACAACTAGTGTCACAGAACTTTATTGCTGCAATGCAGAGTTCTGTGTGACCTGTGAAACCTCACACACAGAACCTACGTGAGTGAAGCTCTGCACTGCACATCAATTTAATGCAAGCTTGGCCTTCAAACCTGCATTTTTAAATCTGGAGTTTCTGAGAGACAAAGAAATACCACAGTATTAGAATAACTGCCTAACACACCTCTGGCACCTCTAACCACCAGTCTGGCACAGACTTTTCCACCTGACACCACAACCCCAACAAGATGTTTTGTCTGCTTTTTTCCTTCCTTCCAGCTGCCCACAAGTCTTTGCTCCACCTTCTATGCTGAGTACAGAAATCACCTTCCTTATTGCTCTCCTGCATTAGCTTCTGAAAGACCTGGATGTAGCCCAGACGGATTCTTCTCCTCTCAATAGCCAGGCTGTGCTCCAGGTGGTCTTCTGTAGACAGGAGCTGTACAGGTTTTAACTCAACCTGTGCAAATGAAAAGTACAGAACAGGTCTGAATGTCACAATCATAACAAAGTGCACTTTGAACTTAAAATGGCATCAGCATTTTCTGCAACTTTTTCCTATCAGCTGTCCAAGATGACAAGTTTATTAATACAAACAAGCATAGAGTTTAAGGTTCAAGAGATTCTGCATTACCCTTTCAGAACCATTCATTAAAACTCAATGACAAAGTACTTTTAGCTTTTAAATACAAACATCCATGAGAGCACACAGTGTTTAAGACAGTTCTCATTTAAGAAAAAAAAAAAGAAGACAGGAAAAGATGAACTTAATATGAAGGTTTGAGGACTGAATTTTTGAACTAGAAAAATAATCCAGTCGCACTGATCAGTGGTGTCAGTGTAAATTGCTGTGTATGTCAGTTCAACGACAAACTGAATCCAAACTGTGCTGGCTTAAGAAAATTACTACATTTGGATAATCACAGCACAGGTGTCACTGCACAATCACTTGTGAGATTTGTCTAGAAGGCCTAGCCTCAGAAACATTAAAATAATGCACAAAGCAGTGCACCACAGACAAAATCAACATTTCATGTCTTGCAGTGGTGCCACTAATGTTTCTCAGCTTTTGACTCTTCCCTCAAACCCTCTTGCAGATTCACTGCCTCCTTTCCAGTCCTTTTCAAGAGCTTCCTAGATTTTCCCGGACGGCCCAGCTAAAAAATTAAGATGGTGGGTGTATTGAGATTCTCTCTGTGCAACTTTAGAAACAGTTTTCAGAAAAGTGGATTTGAAAAAAATATTCTACAATTTCTCTGAGAGTTTAGTTTGTGATGGAATTTGAACTGAACTCTCAGACTCCCTCTGGGACATTCCTGTCTTAAGCCTAATCTTAGTTAATCATCACCAATTTAATCCTGAATTAATCTCCCTGGAAATCTGGGCAAAAGGTGAACAGGTTGATGTTATGAGTATGATATCAAACAAATAATAAACAATTCTTACTTGATACTATTTTAGTGCTATCGGAGTAGCAATTTAGCCATCAGCCTTTCAGAGACAAGTTGGGCTTTAGTTTTGGTAAAACTGTTCCGATCTCTTTCTTCTCCAAAGTGTGCCACATCCTCACAGAAGAGAAAGCAGGAGGGATTGGATATATTAATATATCATGGGATATATCATGGGATGACTCTGCCAGTCTGCAGTGGATGTTCAACAGGCAGATGTGCTGTCATACCACATTCAATGAGACAGGAAAGTCAGATCCATGATTCTAGTCGCATTCAAGAAAGTACAATTTGACATACAAGGGGAGTTTATTCAGAGAACCTGAGGAGTTTTTTGGCCTTTCTCATAATAAAACTCTGAAAGGACTGTGCCTCTCAGGCACAGCGATGTGAAGGCAAATGGTACTGTGACTGATTCCTGAACACCTCCAAAGAGCCAAACACTGGGGAGAAGAAACAGCCCTGGCGCAAAAACTAATTAATATAAATGGCAAAGAATCAATTTAGATTGGAAGCTATCTTAAAAACAATGTCCTCTGTCTGAACAGCGATATCTGAACGACCTCCCCAAGAGGGGAAGTGAAGGGTAAGAACCCCCACCCTGCAATCAGCTTCTGAAGAGGAGAGAGACTCACAGGGAGACTCACAAGGATCTCCCTTCCACTGATTGCCTCTGCCAATACAGCAGCCCTTACAAAGACTCCATTTCTATTATGTGCAAAAGGCAATGAAAATAATGATGATGATGATGATGATGATAATAATAATAATAATAATAATAGTAACAACAACCTAACCCTTTCAGAGCAGAGAACTGGAAAAATAAACCCCAAAACTCTACCTTATAAAGTCTTGACTTCATGATTTTTCCTATCACCAATCAGAATAAACAGTGTTTCTGCTGTGTTTCACAACCAGAAAAGTTGGGTTATTTCAAAGAAACTCAGTCACTCCAAGCTTAGGAGAAAACAGGAAAAATACCTTTTCAGCACCAACTGGTTTGGCCACATATGTTGCGTATGCCACACTCACAATCTTTTCAGCATTAGTCAAAACATCCTGTACGGTCACCTTGATGCCAACCTACAAGGAAGGAGGTGGTGGAGGAAGGAGACAAAGAAGGTATTTACATCACTGTCAGTTGACTTGAGACAAAACAGTCCAGTTTTTATCAAATTAATCATGTCCAGCCCCTTACACCTAAAAGGAAAAGGGTAAAAAACCTGCTCTAATCACTGATACATCTCTGATCATCACAGTATTAACTGAGCTCTGAAAGGTTTTTTAGTACAACAACTTCTATGTATGTTTAGCATCACTTGTAGGGTAAAATTACAAAAGCAGGAAAGACACTTAGATGTAGTTTTATGGATATTTCCTTCCATTTACTTGTGTGACATTTGGAGTCCCTGTCTGAATATGTCTAAGATCTGTATGTGCAAAAAAGTGTGTGTAGAGGTGCAAAATACAATAAAACACTTGAATGTGAAACACTGGATTTGATCCTGTGGGATAGGCCTGACAGACATCAAATTTCTGATTTTTTTCTAATTTTTAGAGCCTTTTGGAATGCATTACCTGTGAGATGCATCACTCCCATTAATAATAATGGGAATTGGACACAGGCACAACGCACAAAAAGCACCCCCAAGGTTCAGTTCTGATTTGAAGTGACTGGGCAAGGCTTTGCATATTTATTACAATATGAAGATTAAGAACATGTGTACACCTGAGATACATATTTTTGTATCAGAAGTTTCAAAAATGCTTTGAACTCCACCTGCTCAGTGGATCTGGCCTGGACTAACACCGCCTGTCCCATCCTGCCCACTACACCTGCCAAAGGCTTTAATTCTTCGGGGCCCAGTTTCTACTCTGACATGGATTATTTTACAGGAAACACACAATTACAACACTCTGAAAGCAGTTTCATTAGGCAGTGCTATTGTTCAGATATCTGCAAGTATCTGGACCAAATAAATCTGGACCCCTGCTGTGTTCCTCTACTGCTCCCACCTCTGCTCTATTCCTTCAGTATCTTTAAAAATAAGAGTGATGATCTTTTACCTCCATGCTGGTTTTGAATGCTCTGTTCACTTTTGTTCTGATGGCAATAATTTGTCCAACCCTGTTAAGAAGAATAAGACCTCACAGAATGCAAACATGCAGCTTTATAAGGGCTGGAATCTGCCTCTCCAGGTACTCCTAAAAGTAGTGAGGAAAATCTCATTAATCAGTCTGTGTCCTCCACATCGCACTGAAAATTCACTGAAAAAAAGTGAATTTTTCACTGTTTTTGATTTAACACTGTTATTCACCAGTCAGACTTGGTCCATAAAATTACAGCCACTCAGAGGACTGCATAACCTTAATGCCAACATTGCTTCTCTTTGCTGGTGTCTGTACGGCGTCAGCTGTGCTCCAGGCCCCAGGTACACACAGAAATTTTGGGTTTTGCTCAAAAGCACATCTTGCACCAACTCACTGAGTACATCTAGCTGCAAAAGCACTCAGATACATTCTACATGCACCCCTGGCATACAGGTACTTGCACAAGAGCAGATAACCCCAGGACAAGAAGTGCTCTTGGACGTCTTTAAAGGATGGGGAAGAGTTCACGTTCCAAGTCTTGGCCAAGAACAGGAGTGCTTGTCCCTTCTGTGCTAACATCACCCTCTGGAAACTACTCTTCTCCATGTACCTACATGAAATACCTACACAGAATTTTTACTTTGTTGTCTAGTATTATTTCATTATATTATTTACTATTATTTTTATTACATAATTTATTTTATTATTTATTATCGTTTAAATTCTCTTTATTATATCATCCAATCCAATTTAAGTGAGGAAATATTTCCTTTCCTTCCAGAATTCCTAAAGTGCCTGTTCCATGGTGGTAACAGGAGCAAACCTTGTTTCCAAACCCCTCAAATCCCAACCCTAAGCAGTGCTGAGAGGGTGGAAGGAAGGCAGTTTGCCCTCAGGTTTTCCCCCTGAGCAGGAAGTAAAAGGAGACAATGTGCAGGGTAAGCCAGAGGCACAGCCAGAGGCAAAGCCAGAGGCACAGCCAGAGGCACAGCCAAAACTGTCAGGCCACTGCCTCCAGGGAATCAAACTGAGTTACAAATGCTAAAGAGCAGTCCTGGGGCAGGCAAAGTTGGAGCTAATTACAGCCAAGACTGAAGTAAAATACAACTCAGAGCACTTGGGTACTGACAAAACATTCACAGCAAAGGACTTCACACAGTTATTACCCCAGTTTATTAAAAATAATAATAATAATAATTTCTTCCTAACTTAAATGAATAAAGTTTTGACATTTAAAGGCAAAGGCTTACTGAAATTGCTTATTCCACTGCAGAACTAGAATGGAAAATAGGAAATAGGAAACCTGCTCCTTCACAGGACCTGACAGGAACAACAAACTACACAGCAATTTTCTCTTTCTTGCTCACACCCAAGAACACGTGTGGAATCCTTCAGGTGGATGGGGCAGGGGGAATGGTCAGTGCGAAGAACTGAGACCAGCTGCAGGTACACAGCCCTCACCAGCTTCTGAAGAGGATGCTCAGAAGCAGTTTCTGCATTATTCATGGCAAAGAAGCAGCAGACCCGTTAAGGGAACAGTTCTCACCTGCACAGCCAAGGGAGCCACCTTCCAGGAAGGGTGTTCAGAGCAGTGACTACAGACAGGCAGGGGCGGAAGTCACACAACACCACACTTTCTCTTAAAACTGTCAGAAACCTGCCAGAGTGAACCGACTACGATTCACACATGGAACACTAACAACATTTAAATAAATGTGATGTAAAATCAGATGTAGCTGAAAATGAGTACCACTGAACTGCTGTGTATTACAAGACAGGAAAGAGGTTATCATGGTATAAAAGTAAGTTCTGAACTATATAGATTTGTGGCAAATTCTGTTTACATCTCAGCTGAAATAAGCACAGAAGACTTAATCCTCAAAGAGGATTTAGTAACCTGGTTTAGGTAAATAAACCTTACAGTAAGTCACTTACTTAAAAACCATCTTACTAACTTACCAGTGGGAGCAGCAAGAGCTCTTTTATTTATGCAAGATATTTTCATAATAAACTAGATCTGGCAAAATTTAGGAAATTGCACAGTAACCTACAAGCAGGATGTCTGGGATAACCTGACAGTGAAAAGTAATTTCTTAAATAATCTCTTTCACAGTTACAAGATTTGTACCTAAATTCTTGTTACAAATGCATCATTGGTATTACAAGTGAAAGAAGAACTGGAGATATTTGGAAACAAATTTGGAAGGAAAAGTATTTTCATTATATTCTAGAAGCTCTGTTCTGCTCTCAAGAAACAAGACATAAAAGTGCTCTGAAGCTACTAAGTCTGAAGTATTACACCTGAAAGGGAAACATTACCCTGACTTTGATTAGTTTTCACAGACAGGCTTTTTCTCTAAAACACAGATCAATTCCAGGCAGGGCAAACACTCCAATATTGTAAAACAGACCAAGAAATTCTGTTCTGGGCTCCAGATTCGGTATGATCATGGTCTCTTCTTTGTTACTGGCTCTAGTTCTTACTCTAAAGGACACTGCTCTAAGAATCACAAGTGTGAGTGGATGCTTGTTTTACAGATACACCACAAGCAGTTTCAAGCTGACATCAGCTGTACCTCTGACAGCCAGTGTTGCTTTGCTCACAGCCACGACAACCGCACGTGCACTGCTCTGTGCCACCAGATCTATCTCATCTAAGCACTCATTAATTCCCAGACTGCACCGTGTGAAACTACAAAAATCCACAAAGTAATGGCTTTAAGTTTCTGTAAAGATATGGTTCAAGAATAAAGGTGCTATTTCCTCTTACAGTGTCTTTCATCTCTCTGAACACCATGAAAAATGGTTAAAACAAGTTCAGTCCTGTGTTATATTGTAGACTGAGTCGATTCAGTGCTCACTGAATGCTAAACATTTCCGGTTTTTCTAAAAGAGCTGAAAGAAAAAGATGTTAAGGGAACTTGCAGCAATAAAAACACTGATAACAGTAACTTTTATAGGTATGTATTCCTTATTTAACAGAGATAAGCAATGGCCTGCAGCATTCACTGGAGCCAGAGACCACTGGGCTGTCAGTATCTCACCAGGCATCTCGACTGCCAAGTCAAAGTAACAACAGTTTATTTTTGCCCTGTGAAATGGATCTGCTCTCCAGGCGGGTCAGGCTATCATAGGTAGAAAAGAGCAATTTTGAGACTTAGCCCTGTGACTGTGGTGAGTTCATGGGTCTGCTGTCTCCCATTTCATATTGGCTCAGTTTATCTCTGCCAAATAAGAACCTGTAGAATGGAAACACCTGACTGTTGTCAGCTGGTCTGTACCTGGCAGCCTCCTCAAACTGAATGTCATCCATGGACGCCGTCACGCAGGACACCCCGGCATGTTTCTCGGCTTCAAAAGAGACAGAAGGGCACAGAGTTACCACACTGCACCTGCAGGGAGCCGCTCTCCTGTGGGCTCGGGCCCCAGAGACACCGACCGCGCACAGCAGATCCCACTCCTTCCCGGGAGCACCGCAACGCAACTCTGCAGGGGGCCCCTTAGGAAAAAAGAGGAGCTAAATGAGATTAAAGGTAACATTTTCTATCATGATTTTGTTGTAAAGGGTGCTCACATTTATGGGTAGCATCAGGAGACGAGACTAGATGATAGCAACTATCGTACTGAGTTTGAAAAGCTCTGCCTCACGTCTTTTTCTAAAAATGACCATTCTGGTAAGGGAGCCTTAAGAAGCATTTTGAAGGACAGAAAGAGTCACAAAGTGTTACCAAGCTCACAGAAAGCTCATCATTCTCCCTCAAAACAGTATGTCATGAACACCAGCTCAGGCAATCCAGTGTGGAAGTTTTATGTCAGCTGAGGGTTCTGAGATACAGGAGAAAAACCTGCTGGCTTATTAGTGTGGTCACAACAGTGGAAAGCAGCTAAGTACGTGTCCTTACTGTTGCACCAAAAATGCAGGAATTAAATAAAAAACCACAAGATTTAGAAAATTCAAAACCAGAATTCACCTGCTGTGAAATATTTTAACTGGAATTTGAAGAGTTCTTCATCTCCCTGGGATGCATTTGGTTGTGAAAAAGAATGCACCCTTTTTGTATTAATTATGAAAGGCAATTTGGAAAAGGTAAACATCTTATTTACTGTTAATATTTAATCACCTGATGGTTAACTTTTCATAGCAAGTTAATATGCTATATTATTTATTTGACCATAGCACCTAGAGCCTCCAGTCAGAAGGTAAATCTGCAGTGAACTAGGAGCTGTATAAACACAGGGAACCTCTGCTCCAAAGTCCTGAGTGACGGAAGCAAGAGAGGGGACCAGCAGGGAGCCTGGAAAACAGCACTGCTCAACAGGCAAGAGTTCTCACTCCCATGCAGCCCCGTACTTTCAGTGAGCACCACAAGAGGAGCTTAGAGAAATCAGAGGTTTTATATCAGTACCTGAGGAATTCCCTTTGAAATTACGAGGTGAAACCACAGCGTCTCCTCAAAAAGCACTGAAGGGCTGCAATCGAACCACTCCTTCACAAACCTCTACAAAAAAGCGAGCTCATTTGGGGAAGCAGCCCCGCCGAGGTGGCCCTGGGTGCCTGTGCGATGCCCGCACAGGCTGGCGGGCGGCACGGCGCTGCCCACGCGTGGCACACGGCGGTCACGGCGGGGGGACAGCCACCCCCNTAATGCGTGTGCTGGGAAGGCGGCTCGCCGGCCGCGGCTCCGGCCGTGCTTCCCCTGCAGCCTGCGCTCACAGCAGGCGCCCGCAAGTTACTTCACAAGTCAGCGAGGAGGTTTTAGAAGCTTTCTTAGCCGAGACACGTCAGACATGGAGTGCTCTGCGTGCTGCTTGGCTTTGTGGTTGTTTCACATAACCACAGAATCCCAGAATAGTCAGGGCTGGAAGGGTCCTCTGGAGACCGTTTAGTGCAATCCCCTGCCAAGGCAGTGGCACCTTTCCTTCTTTTTAACACGCATGTGCCAATAATCTTAAATTAGCACTTGTCTTTCTTATCTTTTCCCACCTCTTTTCTTCCCTTCTGCTGCTCCTTTCTAAAAATTCTCCTCATCCTCACATTCCCATCACCTTCCTCGCTCTCCCGTGCCATCTGACAGCTCACCCTCGTGGTGTCTGTTCCTAAGTGGACCCCAAATCTCCTGGGCTCCTCCAGAGAGACGTGGAGCTCCTGGAGCGGGTCCAGCAGAGGCTACAAGAATGACTGGGGGACTGGAGCATCCTCCTCATGAGGGAAAGCTGAGGGACTTGGGTCTGTTCTTCAGCCTCGGGAAGAGATGGGTGAGAGGGGACCTCATCCATGTGTGTAAATATCCAAAGGGAGTGTCAGAGCATGGATGAGGCTCTGATGGGTGGTGCTCAGCAATGCGACACAAGGCAAGGGGCAGAAAATGACGCCCAGGAAGTTCCACCTGAACATGGAGCTGGGTCAGGGCAGGGACACGCTGGAGATCAGGGAAAGGTTCTGCTTCCCCCAAAGGGTGCTGGGCACTGCCCAGGCTCCCCAGGGAATGGGCACGGCCCCGAGGCTGCCAGAGCTCCGGGAGCGCTTGGACAGCGCTGCCAGGGATGCCCAGGGTGGGGTTGTTGGGGGGTCTGGGCAGGGCCAGGGGTGGGACTGGGTGATCCCTGTGGGTCCCTTCCAGCTCAGGGCATTCTGTGATTCTGTGATGAACTTCTTCAGTGAGCACTGGAACAGATTCCCAGAGAGGCTGCGGAGTGGAGCTCACCGGAGCTATCCCAGCAGTGTCTGTACGCGATCCTGTGCCCTGTGCTCTGGGACGACCCCGAGGTGGGACACGACGACCACTGTGGCCCCTTCCACCCTGGCCCACCCTGTGACCCGGTGCAACATCCAAAGCCCCTTTCCCCCTCCGCGGGATGAAGCCTTCCCTCCAGCCTCCCGCGGCCCCAAGGGGGGTCTGTCGCCTCCTGCTCCCGGGCCAGCCCCGGGCGGGGCCCCCCCGGCGGTACCTGCGAGGCAGGCGGCGGCGTCCATCCATCGCAGCAGCGGCCCCACGCCCAGCTCGCCGCGGGGCCCGGCGNAGGGAAGCCCAGTGTGAGGGATAAAGGGGAGCCGGGGATGAGGGGGAGTGAACCCGGAATGAGGGGAAAGGGAGCCCAGGATGAGGGATACAGGGGTACTTGTGATGGGGGATAAAGTAGAGCCCAGGCTGAGGGATTAAGGGGAACCTGGGCTGAGGGACTAAGGGGTACCTGGGGTGAAGGGAAGAGAGGGACGGGGCTGAGGGGAAAGGAGGGTGAGGAGAAAGGGCATGTGAGGATGCGGGGGAGGGGATGAGGTGCTGAGGGGAAGAGGGTGCCTGGGATGAGGGGAAAGGAGTGTCTGGGGCTGAGGGGGCGGAGGTAGCAGGGATGAGGGAAAAGGGTAAGGGGGTGTTTGGGATGAGAGGATGGGGTGCCAGTGCTGAGGGGAATCATGGAATGGAAGGAATTGGGTTGGAAGGAACCTTAAAGCCCATCCCGTTCCCCCCCCGCCAAGGGCAGGGACACCTTCCACTGTCCCAGGCTGCTCCAAGCCCCAATGTCCAGCCTGGCCTTGGACACTGCCAGGGATCCAGGGGCAGCCACAGCTGCTCTGGGCACCCTGTGCCAGGGCCTGCCCACCCTCACAGGGAACAGTTCCTCCCCAATATCCCACCCTCACCTACTATCTCAGTTTGAAGCTGTTCCCCCCTTGTTCTGCCACTGCATACCCTGGTACAAAGCCTCTCTCCAGCTCTCACCTCTCCAAGCCGAACAGCTCCAGTGAAGGGGGTGCTGGTGTGTACAGGGCACCATGGACTAATGTTCCATCCACTCCTGCCCCAGGACTCCCAAGGTCACCTCACGGCCTGGCACCAGGCATTGCTAGGTTTGGTTTGTCCACGGTCACTGAAATGTCTCAATTCTGGCTCATATTCTCATTTTTTTTTCTCTTTTGGAATCTTGCCCTCTCATATCACCAACTTGACAGCCTGGCAGATGTGTCCATGGTAGACATGTTCCCATCTCCAGAGGCAGCGGAACCACTGGCACTTCCAGCACAGATGTTTTGATTCCCACCTCTGTGGCCACGGCCCCGGTCACATATTCCTGCAGGAGTCAACAGCTGGAGAGCTCACAGAGAACGCTTCTCTTACCTCCTCCTTCTCACACGGCTGGTAAGGATATTGCTGCTCTTGCATGCTGTGAAAATACAAGCACTGCTGAGGAAGAGCAGACCAATCACTTCTGGACTGTCAGGAGGGTCAGAGTTTTACTATTGCCACAGATACAGTGTTATTGCTACTGAAGGCTCATCCAGTTTGGGGATGCTCAGTGCCTGGTGAGGCAGATGTGTTATTACAATGTAGCAGAGGGTATAAACTGTAAAAGGTTTTCCGGAAAGACTGCAAGGCTTGTATTTGACTATGGTGCTGCATGGTTTCAATACAGCAGCAAGACTCTTTTCTGTTGCCCTTCCTTACAACCTTTCCTCTTGGTACTTACTATTCCAGAGAGGGCTTCCCATATTTCTCAGAAACATACATCCACGAGTTTATATTGTGAACACTTGTTCATTTAAACATTGTTAAAGATCCAGCTTTAACCTATAAGAGCCAGGAAAATTTGAATTTTAACCAAGACAGAGTTTCTCAGTGCAGCAGGGATTCTCTTCCCACACAGTCTGTTACTATCACTGCACTGCTATAGCACTATCTCTGTTTCTATGCACATAACTCTTTTTATCAAGCAACACCATGGCTGTATCATCTCACTTGTTACATTTCTGAAGATCCTGGCTCTGAAAATCAGCATGTTGTGCTATTCCCTACATTTATTTTTGTTCTGTTGCTTCAGAAAAAAAAAAAAGTAAAATTTACTGGTGTTTCTCTCCCTCTTTGGCTTCTGTGAAGGGAAAAACCAGACTGTCATGGCAGTGAGACACCTTGGTCCTGCTACCTGAACAGGGTCTGTAAAAGGTTTGCACCCAGTGTTTTCTCCTTGCTCAACTGCTCAGTCCAGACAACAGAAATCCAGATTATCAGTTTCTCACACTGTAGATCCTAGATGCTAGAAGAAAGAGTCTGTAAACAGAACTGAACATTTTCCTATTAAAAAAACCCCATTAACTCACATTTTGCCTGCCTAGGCCAGTAATTTGTAAATTTGTTTTCAGGTTTACCTTGTCATGCTCAGGCATTGTCTGAGATAATGCTGATTTGTTGTCCTTCCACGGGTGGCTTTCTGCACCTCTGCTAACACAGTCCCAGTGATTGGGTGCCTGGCCTGCTACAGATCTTGTTTGCTGTGAGATGAGGAGCTGCAGAGCCGCTGGAATCACAGGGGGGCAAAGTGAATTCGAAGTCTGCTCACATGAAAAACCTGCAGTGTGGGGCGGGGAGCACGTGCTTGGGGTGAGGGGAAAGAGAAGCAGCTGGAGCAAGGGAAAGCTGGGGGTTCAAAATCACACCTCTGAGCTGTGCATAGCTCCTGGCCTTCAGGGAAGGATGTCATTCAGGGGTGTCCTTTGGGGAGCAGGGATCCAAATCAGCAGTGCCCGTGGCTTCCCCTGCCCTGGGCACCGTGCAGGCACACCTGGGCAGTGAGCCCAGGGAACTCACACTCTTAAACTGAGCTTTCCCAAACGATTCTCTGCTTTCACAACTGCATTTCTTCTGCCCTCCAGCTAAAGGTGATAGAAACTAGATGAGCGTAATGGACTGCAAAGGAACCACTGAAGCTGACTCCTGTAGTTTCTTACACAGTCTCCACTGGACTAAGAGTGTTTTACAGCTTTTGGTGCTCAGGTAATACCTGGCAAGTCATACTGTTCTCCTTTCATTGCTGAAAAAGAGAAATTAAGCTGCTGGCCCCAGTTCAGAGATGAGATCTGTGCTTTTCAATGGTTTCCCACTTGAAAAGTACTTTCTGTGGCACAGCTCCAGCAGCACCTGTGGCATCACCACCAATGTAGCTGGAGCTAAGGCAGCCTTTGTGGAAGCACCTTTGTGCATCTTTTCCAGTTAATAAAAGACGAGCTCAGATGTAAATAAATCTTCTGTAAAGTAAAGCCATTAGAGCTAGCAAGAAGTGTTCCAAAATGCATCGTTTTGGAATGTTTTAAATACAGATGTCAGTTACTTCAGTAAATCAACTGCAGTATAGAGCTGTGCATTTCTGTAGACAGCATACTTCTGTGTTCTAGAAACAAATGTATTACTGCCTGAAGTTATAAATGTTTTATGTAAGCTTCTTTCATAACCCTAGTTATTTGCAGAAAAAAGGCATTTGGTTGTGGGGTTTTTTGGGGACACAGCTTGTGAAAATACAACTACTTCTTGTAAAATGAAACTTTATTCTAAAATGTATCCAAAATTGCAAGACACAAGCACCATTAAACAGATAAATAGACATATATTTATGTACAGAGAGCATCAAAACACAAAACAATTGTTAATATAATTCTTATACCATTTTAATGAGTATCCATCAATAAAACTTTACAATTTAAAGGAGACTTTTCAGTTGCAAAACAGTTGTAAAATCATATGTATAAATTATGTTTACTACAATTCCAATAACAGAGGCAAAGTAAAATACAAAAATAATAATCAATACTGCAAATTCAAATACAAACCCCAAAAGTAATGCTGCACAGGTACGTATGTACACTGGATGAATTCATGCAGCCAGGCAGTGCAACAAATTAACTGCTGAGTTTAACTTATCACAAAATGGAACCACCATGTCGGCAAACAGAAGAAAATATACTTTTGTAATAAATCATAGTGCATTTTGAAGTTAGACTTTATAAAATGATTGTTGAGTGATATACTTCTAATATTCCCCATGTGATCTGAGATCCCCCCAACTCCTTTTTTCACAAAATAAAATACAAATGACAAAAGCTAAAAACCCCACTGTAGAACAGAGTCTGATGTACTGGTACCATCTTGAAAGTATTTGTTTTAATTCTTGGTATCAGACTTGTTTGCAAGTGTCCACGTCCGCAGGGACACACATTTTCCCTTGCTACCACAAGTAAATCTTTCACGCTCCAATGCTATCTCCATAAACTGCATCTCACACGATGCTTAGGCTGCACTGGTTTGAAGAGACACAGCTGAGCCTTGAAAAAAGAACCCTTAAATCCCTATGAAGCACAGAGAGAGTAAATGGAGGATAGAGAGACCTCATTATTTCTGAAGCTCCTATCCCTAATTGCTTTAATTACATAAACAGAGATTAACATAAGAGGCTTTTATGGCTTGGGTGAAATTTCTGCTAATTTGCTGGGCAAGTGCGAAGCCTGTCTCTCTCCACAGGGCTTTGCCTTTCACAGTGCAGAGGGCTACAGACTCTTTTGGTTGGTAAAAGGAAGCCTCAGGTAACTATGTAGAAAAATACCTCTGCAGTGAAAATGTGGTAAAGAAACAAAAAAATCAAAACAGAACCTCTGGAAAACTGTGACTTTTTGTGTAACAAAAACATGGCTGTCACCTTTCAGATCTGTGTTGGCTGGTATAGCATGAACACGGAGATAAAACTGGTTAAGTGTCAAAATTATATGAGATACAATTACACAGTCTGACACTTTTTTTCTTAAAATCTTAAGTGATAAGCACGCTCAGTGTTTTCACTAGGAAATTACTGCTAAAATGCTACATTTCGTTGCTGAAAAGACATTTATAGCAGCCTGTAAACTACTGAAGAGTTGCTCCCTGCATCCTTTGTGCTTCCAAAACCCCGATTTGAGCCATCACTAACTTCTGAGTTAATGGGAGTTTTGAGCAAAAAACGGATGCAGAAAACCACCTGTATTGGGTAAATAATGTAGCAATTTATACATCAGCTCTTCAGATTTTCCAACATGCAAGCACGTGTAGAGAGAAGCTAAGAGACAGCATGCACTGCAGTGTTATGTCATTGTGCTTATGTCTGCTGAGGGCACTATGGCATTTTCACTCAGAAAAACAGAAATGTTAGCCCCAGAAGACTAAAAGAGCCAATATTAATGAAGCCATCAGCTACTGTTGTAGTAAAGAACACCCCAAAAGAGGGAGGAAGTTCATCTGCTCGTAGCGTATATATACTGAAGCTGAAGAGAATTACAAAGGCACAATACAAGCCTATATTTCTGGTAAATTATATATATTCATATATTTCTGCTCATACCACCTCAAGATAGTGAACGGTACAATAATAACTGAAGGTACAAATGTTAATTGAAAGTGAAGCTCTGCAAATAAAGGACCGTTGGAGAACACAGCTCATTACTTGCTACATTTCTTCTCTTCCCAGGTGGTGAGCTCATCCACCTTTCCTGCACTGGCTGACAACAACATGGTGACCCAGTAAGAAAACTGGAGCACTGTCAGATGACAGACAGAATGGCTTTATGCATCTGAAAAGCTGTCAGTGAGTGGCTGCCACAGCAATCTTTCCCACTGCTTTACCTTTGGCTCAGAATTCATACAGAAACCAGGAACAGCAACTGGAAATTCACACCCATTTTCATGCAGAGCTGAGGCTGAGATAATCCATAAAGGTAGCATTTTGGTTAACTTCAGCACTCAAAAATATTGAACAGCAGAGCAGGAATTGTACCAGCTCATCCTAAGAAACAAATCTCAATTTTTCTATTCATAGCTATACAAGATGTGTATCATTTCCAACAGCGAATGACTCACAACTTAGGAAATAAAGTGAATGGATCAAAACTGCTCCTGTTAAACGCATAAAAAGTGACACCCACTTTTGTCTGATGAAGTTACAGGGCAACTGTGGAGGTGACTGCTGTCCCAGCCCAGCTCTGAGAACGTGGACACTTGATGAAGGTGAAAGGTGCAGCTTCAACATTTGAGTTTTTACCCTTGAGCTGTTCCTCAGCTTGCAGCAAGAACTGGCACAACTGCAGTCAGGATTTCCTACGGGCAGGTAATGGAGGAAGGTACCCAGGGGAACTAGAGCAGGAACCTTCTGGAGCAGGCTCTTGCTCACACTAATGCTGCCTGCAAGATCTCCTCTGTCTGACACGGGATATTCCCTCATCTCCAAACCAGCACATCAAATCCCAACGCATTCATTGCCAGTTTCCCCCAATAAAACCTATCATAAACTGCCATTACTACATGTATTCTCACAGTCCTCAATCAGGACCTCCTAGATTTAGTCCTTAAAGCTCTCAGGAAATGAATCTTTAGCCACACCTGGAAAGTATGAACATTAATACCTTAGTTACGAGCTCACAGCTGAATTTAAAAGCTGCATATGCTGCTGCTGGTGTTGATTGATCTATGCAATGGTTTTTTCATGTGTTACCTCCAATGAAAATCAGTGCAGGTAACGAGGAAGCCCACTTAACAAATAAAGGTGAGGATTCCTAGGCAGGGATAATCCCTCTAGAAATGTTCCAACAAGTTGCAAGTTCAAGCTACACCTGTTCATAAAAAGTGAAGTAAAAACAAAGGAAATAGCACTACAGGGCAGAAATCTCATGTTTGAGATTGAATTCAGAAAGTCATCTGTAAGTCACTCGGATTCAGGTTCAAAGGAGCTGCATTATTCTTGCCCATTCCAAGCTCAAATAAATACACTTTTGTGTAGAGGTGTGAGAAGCCAATTGTAAACACTTGGATTCATCCCACCTAATTCCAGCCGTTCATCAGTGGCGAGGGCGACTGATGCCATAATGCAATCTTCCAGAGGCATCTCCACTTGTGTCCCTCCTCTGACTTACACATGAGACCCAGGCTGGTAATTTTTAGCCAGCTGAAATTAGGGCAGGATGAATCAGGCCACAGCATGGAGCGGAAACAAGTCTGATGTGGTGGCACAGTATCACCATGACAATCCAGTCTGTCACAGCCCTGCCTGAGGCTCCGGGCCAGACACGCTTTGGGTCAGTGACCCCCACCATCCATGCCTTTGCAGCTCACTCCTGGCAAGGAGCTTGTCACACATTAAACAGTGAGGCTTGAGTTCATGACGATCCCCCCCAAAGCAAGACCCGGAGCCACTCGGGACGGGAGCGCTACCGGGCAGCTCTCGTCCGCAGGGACTGCAGCCCTCCCAGAACATCCCAGAGGCTGCCCTGGAGAGTTACACACCCGGTCTGGAGGGATTTGCAGCTGCAGTGGTTGCTCATCCTAACACAACACGCACACATGTCCACGTATTCATGGTGCTGTGGAGTTCTGCATCCCCACGCCTTGGCTACGGCATGGACTGGCTCTCTGCAGGAGCTGTCGGTAATGAGGATGAAGCACACACTGAGGAGAAATACAGCGTTCTGAAACACACATTTGTGAGATCCCCAATAGTATCAATAGTAATGATTAAGGTCAGAGGCAGTATCAAGTTTTGCATGCACTTTCTACATTAATATTTATATAGACAAGTTTCATTCTTGCTGGTTTGCAAAATTACTGAGGTTTGCTTTACTTCCAGAGACTGGAACACTGAACATTAGTTTCATTTATGATGTTGAAAGTCATTCTTTGTCTAAAATACACCTACAAATACTTGGGATTATGGGACTGGGATTGCCCTGTTGTTCTCTGTAAAGGGCTGAAGTAACTGTAGAAATACCTCTTGATCTTAGAAATACAGGGAATTTATCTACAAATCAGACTGTAAGCATGAAGAACACTTATTGCAAGTTCCCAAAGTCTTACATGAAAGGGTGAAGGTGCAAAGTCATTAAGACTGCCTTGAATTCTAAAGACTAGCCTAGTCATTTAATTAAACTATCAATAGAAACACAGAATTTAAAATAATCCAAGTAAGAATCCCCTTCAACTTTCCAAGCTTCTTCACTTTTCCCATCATTGCCTTTCAGACTAGACACGGTTTGAACTTCTGATGTCAGAAACCAGCAAAGAACAAACAGACATTTTCAGGTCTTTGTTGTATATCATAAAATACTGTAAAAAAGAATCCAGAGTCCCAGAATTCAGGTTATTTTTCTCTCTCGGTAGAGACAGAGAGTTCAAATCTCCTTAAAACACCACCTCAGGTAAAGCCTGCGGTGGGTGGGGATGAGGACACAACCCCCAGGCAGCACTGTGCCTCCTGGATGCCCTCAGAGATGGGCTTCTGTCTTGGCACTGGTGCAGTTTTTGAGGAATTAAAGAGACACCAGGTCACACATCTTTGCAAGGCAGGAGCCTGCCCAGGTGCTGTGCCTGGGGCACCCCTTTGCCAGGGGACACCTGCACAGGTGTGACACCTCTCAGCTGTGCAGGCACAGGCACCTGGGACACCACAAAACCTGCCTGCTCAAATCCAACCCCAAGCTCTCAGACAAGGATATGAACTGGGGTGAATTCTCTTACACTACATTTAATATTCCTGTAAATGGCTTATAGATCTGCTGTTTGAAATAAATTCTGAAACCACTAAGCGTGCTTAACAGAGCTTCAACTCTATGTGGACAGCGAGTTCAGAGGACAGAACAAGGACTGCTGCAGTATATAATACACATGGCTGTACAGTCAAATGCCACCTCTTGCTTCAAAACAAGAATTTACAGTAGCAAGCAGTGGTGACAAGGTTTCTTACACAAAACCTACAGGAATTTACAGGATATGCATGGATCACTCAGGTTATAACACCAGCAGTAGACAACACAGAGTATCTTGTGCAATGTGAACAAAGTTGACAATAGTTTACCAATGCTGTAAGTAATACACATCAATATGCTAAACCACCAGCTATCAAATCTTCCTCCTCTTCCCACCAGAACCAGATGCGTGTAAACCATAAAAAAAAGTGGTTTGTTTTTGTGGTTTTAGCCAAACATGCACAAAATAGATACACTCCAAGGGGATACTTGCAAAAAGAAAAAAAAAAAAAAAAATCCCTCCAAACTGGTCTCCAAGCACACATAGATATTGGATTCACACTTCTCAAACAGCCATAACAGAGCCAAAGTTTATTGTATGGATGCTTTTTGTCCTGGAAAAATAGTAATATAAAAGTTCACTTGATTTTTAACTAACAGAAAACTCCAGCTTTACTAATTCCAGTCCTAATTCATTCCAGCCCACTTTTGGAACTTGTGTTCTCTTCCTTATCCATTAATGTAAATGCAAATCAAATCAAAACTGCAACATAATCAGAAAAAATAAAAGAGACTAGAAAAATGAGAGTGAAAATAGCTTTATACCTGCTTTTGGATGTTATATTTATCGACAACAATTCAGTAACACCGCTTTGCTTTCCCACTAAACCACTGGATGTGCTTTGTGCTTCTGTTGCAGAGAGCTTTATTAAATTTCTCCCTCAATTAAATACATCCTGTATTTAGCATTTTATTTTCCTCCACCCTGCATGACAAGAATCAGCTTTTCTTTCAAGCTATTTTCTATCATTGTTAGGAACCATCTCGTCTAATTTGCGAGTATGTGGGATGCTAACTTTCCTGATCTCGAGCAGTGAGAGCTCTCAGGATGCTGCAGTGCCACTCCTTATCTGTGTTATGCTCAATTTCTCTCTAATGAAATGAACTCTCTACAGCAGGGCTCTAGTTACAGATGTGAACAACTTCCTGCGTGTTTGTTGGGCAAAATGCTCTTATTTTTGTGCAAAGATCTGGCACAGTACATTTAATGGGGAAGCCCAAGTGAGACAGGGTAAAACATGAAGACTAAAACAACAGAAATAAAGCCTAAAATATCCAGTTCATCCAGCTGACAATTTTGACTTCTCAAGGATCAGAGCAGTTGTTCCATAGCAATAATTTTTCCCATCAAAAGCAATTACTGATGATTTCAGTATCTCTTTAATAGCCCAAACTCCTAGGTTGTACAGTCTATTTCCTAGTTCACCCAGGGTATTGAGAACACATCACCTTTCAAAATCCCCATAGTTTGTGCTGTTTCCCTATGAAAACTGATGCTAAAACTGCCAGAATTTTCTCTTAGCAAAATTCAGCCTCTTGTCTCAGCATTGTAAAATCTTTAAAGGATCCCCAGAACCTAACGGCAAGAAGAGTTGTGCAAGTTCTCAAGGGAACAGCGAGGTAGCGAACGAACACCTTGTTTCTGGTGGATAATTACCCAGTCCTGAGCCACCCTGGGAACAAGCCTGCTCACCACTCGGTCAGTCTTCTGAGACCACAGAACCCTGAATCATCCACGAGACACACTGAAAACACTCAACAGGCAAATTAAACCGCTATTTATGAATTAGGCTTTGTACAAGGTCACACAAATCAGATGTCAAGCAGTACACTTTTGGGGATATGGAAGGAGCTTTCAACACGAAGTCCAGCTGAATCATTTATAGCAACTAGGCAGCAAATCTCTTTTTGATCTGATTTCCCCCAAAACCATGTCTTTCAGCAAATATTTACAATGCTGAATTCAAATACAGAAAAAAATAAGGTGATTTTCTCTCTCCGTTTCTTTTGCACACAAAACTGAAATAGTGGCTAGAAAGTGACCATTTCAAATTATAACTGAAAACTGCATTTATTAAATTTGAAAACATGTACCCAAGAAAACCTTTATACATTTTTATGGCAAGTTTTCCCATTACATGAGAGGCTTTCTTACACACTTTAAGCTTAAATGAAGAACAGCGACCAAACAGAAGTTTGGACTAAAACTGCAAAGCTGTTGGCTGTGTTGAGGGAAACTACGGCTGCACAACTGAAAACAAGATGGACGAACAAATTCACAGAAATAGTTCATGTAATAGTGAACAAAGCTCTAATGAAGTAAGAAACAGAAGAAAGCCAAATCTGCTCTGCATGTCAGTACTATCGATACATAAACATGCTCCTGCACTGGTAAAATGTGTAAAATAAAGTCTGCTTAGGAAAGACTTAATTTGAGCTCTAGACTGTCCATGTTCATGCACGGGTTCAGATTATTACAGTCCTACTTTTTTACTTTCCTGAAGGATACTACCTGTGTTCTCAGATCTGTTTAAAATTAACTATGTGCAGGCTTCAAACCAAGGTGAAGCTGTTGGCAGGATCAGAATTTTCATATGCTGAGTAGATGAGCCATTTATTTTTTCTAGATTTGGTACTGTAATTTGTTTCCAATACGTAGACACTATACCGGAGTGCAAAGCAGTATTTTAAATTCTCTTTTCTCATTTTTCAGGTTGAAACAAAGTTTCGGTAATTTCAACAGACCCTCTGTATTTTGCTGTATGTACTCAGTTTTTACATCTGCCAAATAATGGCACACCACAGGTAAGTTATACATTGGACCCAGACTAGGGTGAAATCCTACCCAAAAGATGACCTTATGTGAGTGGTTTCATCAAAGTCTCAGCAGAACTGGCACGAGCAGCAGTTTATAGGACTGTGCCAATAATATCTGAAAAGTAGAGAGAGCTGCATACAGTAAAATTTAAATGTAACCTATTTATCTCTGAATTTTTACAATTGTTTTGGATCACTAAATCATGAATTGGATCCTCAGTGTGAGATGTCAGTGTTGAAATAGTTTTTAGGGGGTCATTTGAAAGACATACTTTGTCAGCATTCCCATCCTCAAGGCCTGAGCAAACCCAAGTGGGTCTGGGACAGGACCCACTGTTTTATCACCACTCATAGTGAATTAAAGAAAAAGTAAATTTACCTGTACTTTTTACATCATTAAGGTATATTTCACATTCTTGAAATGCAAATGTGTAGGGTCAAATACTGAAGAATCCAGTCCATACTTAGGCACCATAACAACAACAATGGATCAGAGCTGACTAGGAACAGGGGAAAACACTTAATAATTAACTGATACAGAAATAGAAATCTGTGCAACATGTATCAGCTGAAAAGTCCTTTTGAATAAAGTGATCAACACTAAATATTGTAACAGCTGGTCCCTCATTAAATCTAATTCCAAATCAATTGCACATGCAGTATAGCATCTGCTAACCAAAGAAGAGAGGAAAATTCAGTTGGTTTTAGGCAGCTGAAGAAGCTGTCCTTTAATGTGTCCTTAAAGAAGCAAGCTTCCATTCACTTCTTCTCAATGGGAATTATTTAAAATAAATGATTAGCCTATATATTTCTCATTGAGTATTCCTATTGGAAGGGACAGGAACAGCTGGACATGGAACATTTAATCCTACATTGTGGGGAACAGCCTGAAAGTTGTTACTGTTCCTGAACACATGGCCTGTTGGGCAGCCGGGGCTCTGCTACCAGAGGGTTTCCAAAGAAAAAATGGAATTTTTGGTGGGGAGGAGTGCAACTGCAGGTTTTCCTCATTCTCAGGTAATTAAGAAGATAACTCAATCCCTACATGCAAACATCCAGGTATTTTGTTAATGCACGCCGGGCCACATGCTTTACCTGTGATTCAGACAGCTTCTTCCTTGCCCCGAACCCTGTTCTTGCCTACACAGGACTTGGACATGGATAAAATCTGGGTGATGGAGATAAATCTGGATCTGAACACTCTTTTCCATAGGTTTAAGCAGCAGGTAAGACCCTGATTTCACTGTGAAGTTCACAAGTGAATCCAGTTTCAGATGATTTCTACAAAGCCAGAATATTTGCAAGAGTTCTCACAGCATAAGAGATCCCTTATTCTTCATTTCTGCTACTCAGATTTAAGATATACAAGATTTAATCACTTCTGCTTTTAAAAAGGTTTACTTCAACCTTGCCTGAAAGACCCATTTACAGAATCACCATCTATTTATTTCTATACTAAAGAGCAAGATCTATCTAAAAACCCAGTGTGAGAAGATCTATCCTGCACCACTTAAAACAAAATTCCTCCCAGAGACAGACAAGTTCTGACATTATCAACTACGTTGTTGCATAAGGACAGAACCAAACAGCAGTTACAGTGCTCCTGGTATCTGGAGCATAAGAAGTGTAAGTGGGAGCAAAAATGGAGTGCTTGGGAATAGTCTTTCTTCCCATATTGATGCTCCAGATACCATGAAAATCCTACATGGATTTGTAAGCAAAAGAAAGAAAAATGAACAAGCAAAAAGCCCTGTGCATATTAAGAAAAAAATAATCCAAAGGTGTAATTTTGAAGCTGAGTGATTAGCATGTAAGATTGTTTTCCAATGGCTCAGCTGCAGAACCTGGCCTCTCCAGGAGCCTGGCTGAGGCTGGGTGAAGCCTGGGACAAAGCATTAGTGACACCAGCTGCTGCCCTGGGGCTACGTGGGTATGAGAAATGCAGGACACAGCGACTGAAAGGAAGTTATGGTCTTGTATAAAAATGAGGATAACATTTTTGACTATGACATCCAATCAGCAATTCCATGCACAGGTTTAATGGTCAGACTTCCATCCTTCCAAGGTGCCTGACACTGACCTGGGGAACGGGCTTTGGCACTTGATGTTCCCATCCACCTTAGTCCATAAGCAGTGACATCAGCTGACTGGAACTGGGCCAGAAAGAGTCCTTGGGTCCCTGGAAGGCTACCACAGATAATACAGGTGACAAACACAGGCTGCAAAGACACCTGGACTCTGGGTGTACTGGGGACACCCCACCGGTGTTAGTGACAACAGCAAAGGGTCTGAGGAAATTACACCTGATTTTGTGTTTGTGACTCAAGCCAATAGCAGGGTCTGCCAGCGTCTCTGGAGACAGCAACAAAGTGTTTTCCAAAGACAAGCAAATGAATGTGACCTTCATAATCAATGGGAATACAGTCTACAAAACCATATAATGACTATCTAGGTCATGTTTACATCTAATCAAGTAGTTCTTAATAAAAAGTAATGCTACCAAAATCTTTGATACTTCAACATAATTGTAATCCTCTGAGACTTCCATCTTTGACTAGCCCCAACACGAGAGTAAAGTGTTAAATCTTTTTATTTCCATATATTATATGCATATAATATATGGCAATAAAAATAAGTTAGGAGATTGCAGTATTCCTTACACATCCCGTTATGTTCAGCTACTATCACAAGCCCATCACATATGTTCCTTTATCACAAGTTCTTGAAAAAGAATCCCCTTTCACATGGACATACCACATTCCAAAACTGCTCCTCCTCTGCAAGTGGCTCTTCTGGATTTAAGTCCAAGGACATGAATTTGCCGTTTGTCTGTGGCAGGAATTTCTGCTGAGCCACTTTGTGCCTGCATTGCTGATCATCAGCCTTTGTCACTACAAACTGAAAACCTTTTTTTGTCCTGGGGGAGCTGAAAATCATCAGCAACTAAGTAAATGTACCATAATCTTGGTTTCAGAGCTCTGCCTGAAGAGAAATGGGAATGCTTCCAGAAGCGTTTCCTTTAGGCCTTTTTCTGCATTCTGTCCCCAACTTTCATACTTGTCTGTCCTCCTTATAAAAGGGCCCAGACCTTTGTTCCTCTTCTGTTCATGGCAAAAGGTAAAATCCTCACAAGGCTACTAGTCATAAAAAGTTTACTGCGGCATTTTGGCTCAAAAAAAAAAAAAAAAGGCTGCTGACCAGAAACCTTTGGGGGAATTAAT